>VZTZ01001187.1:14579-54113 GCA_013400955.1 Drymodes brunneopygia
GTCACACCGGGGTCACACCGGGCCTGGTCACTCCCAGGGTCACACTGGGCCTGTTCACACCGGGGTCACACCGGGGGTCACACTGGGCCTGGTCACTCTCGGGGTCACACCTGGGGTCACATCGGGGTCACACCTGCAGGGTCACACCAGGCCTGGTCACTGGGGAGGGTCACACGAAGGGTCACACCGAGGGTCACCCTGGGGGTCACACCGGGGCTGCGGGTGCCCTGTCCAGTGTAACTGTAGCGGCAGCCAAAGGTCGTCCAGAGAATCCCAAAAAGACCCCAAAACTTCCTGAAACAGAGCAGAAAAACTCAAAACAATATAAAGGGAAGGAAAACAACTTCCTCTTGGCTGTTTTCCCTTTGATTTAATGAGGATTCTTCTCCATAATGGAAAGAATACACAAGTCTGGCATTGGCTCCCTGCCTCACTCGCTGTCTGGGCAGTGCCACGGTGGAAAAACATTAAATAATAATAATAAGAAGAAGAAGAAGAAGAAGAACTCGTGATGTTGGTCACCTCTCAGAGCTGCTGCTCTGCACAGGCCAAACCTCTCCCGGTGTCCCGGTGCCTCCCAGAGCTCCTGTCGTGTCTGCTTCCTCCCCTTCCCCTGCCCAGCAGAGCAGTTGGATCCTGAAACGCCAGGGGCACTTCTGGATAAGGCAACAATCGGGGAATTTTCTCCTGGGAAATTGGCTTCTCCACGTGCCCCAAACACCTCCTGATGGGAGGGAGAAGGGGATGAGCGGGGCTGATAAATTTCCCCAGTTGCAAGGAAGTGGGAATGTCTGTTTGGTGGCTTGGATAAGCAGGAGAGCCACCCACATCCCACTGATTTCCCTCTGCTGTTCTTTGGCACTGGAGCCAGAGCCCAGAGATGGGAATTTCAGCCCGGGCAACAAAATCATGGAGGCACTTTTGCCTCTGCAGCTTTGCCTTGGGTGGGAAAATCACAGGATGCTGCTGGATGCAAGGGTGGCACAGGGAGCTCCTGCAGGATTCCCTGGGGTGGGAAGGGCCTTTCCCACCCTCCAGGAAACCCCAGGGAGTTCCACTGAGTGACCCCACAACCCAAACATGGGTGTGCACCGGTCCCAAGACTGACCCTTTTAGTTTTTTAGGTCAGGGTGACCTTCAGCTCAAGGCCAGGTTTGCAGTAATCAATGTCGGATCAAGGACTTCTCTGAGGAGACTGTGATGTTGTGCAGAGTTTTTTATTATACAGACAGAGACTGAGACTGTTATAGATCACTCTGGGACTGCTGAGACTGCTCCTATGGCTCCTACTGTGGCTACTGCCATGGCTACTCTTTTATGGCTACTACTTAATGGCCACTGCCCAATGGCCACTGCCCCATGGCCACTGCCCCATGGCTATTGCCTAATGGCCACTGCCCCATGGCCACTGCCCTATGGCCACTGCCCCATGGCCACTGCCCCATGGCCACTGCCCGATGGCCACTGCCCCATGGCCACTGCCTAATGGCCACTGCCCCATGGCCACTGCCCCATGGTCACTGCCCACTACCAGGCAGTGCAAATTCCCTTTATCCCATCCCACACCCAGGATGTGCCATCCCATCAACAGCAAAGATAAACAATACCTTAAAAAGTCACCAAGTCCAATACTCTCCCACAATGGGTGCAGAAGGCCACAAAGCCATGATCCTCTTTTGCCACGTCCATCCCTGGTGACCTGGATGTGCTTCCTGGTCACCTCTGGGCCTTCCAGGCCTGCTTTTCTATAACAGAGTGTAACCCTACACAGGTTGACGTTCAGCTCAAGGCCAGGTTGATGTTTCAGCTCAAGGCCAGGTTGAAGTTTCAGCTCAAGGCCAGGTTGATGTTTCAGCTCAAGGCCAGGTTGACGTTTCAGCTCAAGGCCAGGTTGATGTTTCAGCTCAAGGCCAGGTTGATGTTTCAGCTCAAGGCCAGGCTGGCCTGATCTAATGGAAGGTGTCCCTGTCCCTGGAAGGAGGTAGAACCAGATGGATTTTCAGG
Source organism: Drymodes brunneopygia (assembly GCA_013400955.1). Taxonomy (NCBI): domain Eukaryota; kingdom Metazoa; phylum Chordata; class Aves; order Passeriformes; family Petroicidae; genus Drymodes; species Drymodes brunneopygia. The sequence continues at coordinate 16,584 of VZTZ01001187.1, forward strand.
TCCCTTCCAAGCCAAACCACCCCGTGATTCTGTGACCAAAATCACGACAGCCCCATTCAATTTCCTGCCTGGCACATTTTGACCTCTCAGCCGCTCCACAAACAACAAACCAGCCCGGGGTCAGGCAGGAATGGAAGCTTTGACTTTCAGAGAGATCAGCTCCTCAGGGAGGGCTCCCCGCGGGGAACCCGCCCACCGCCCTCGGGGCTGTATTTCTTCCCCGCGCTAATTTTACTAAAGACACAACTCATATTCCTGTTGATTGAACAGTTTTGTGTTGACAGCGTTGAAGATTTGTGGTGAAACTCATCATGGGCCCCGAGAGCGGGCCATTAGTCCCCGTCAGCGCGGCCGGTGAGGCCTCGGGTGTTTTATGGCCCGCTCTGAAGACAAACATACACATTTATATGTCACTTGTTGCGATATAAATGCTAACTTGTACTTCTTTCAAAACTTTTAATGAATTGCGCGCATTTCGCGAGATTTATAGCGGGGAGAGGACGGCTCAAAATGTTGCGTTAAACGTATTTGTCACTTTGGCAACGCAACAAAAAAAATCTGGAAGATATTGCCTTTAGAAATAAATCATAAAAATATGCGTCTTAAAAGAGTTTATTTTGGTCATTAATAGTTGATGCTCCCTCCCCCAACCCGGCGCAGGATTTAAAGTTAAATTATGCAAAATCAAAAACAAACCTTATAATACTTAATCAAACATGCATAAAACTGTCAGGGCCAAATAAATTCTCTCAATTAACTTGCTTCAGATTGTGATTGCATTTACTAATTTAATCAACACTAGAATAATTTGGAGACTGGGTAATGATGAATTGCTGCGGTGCTGCACGTGAAGGGCCGCTGAGGTGCTGTGCTGAGGCAGGAATGCAAGAAATGCCTTCGGGGCTGAGGGCAAAACACTCACAGCCGGGTCATCACAATCATTTTATGATGGAAACATCTTTTTCCTCCCATTTGGAGGGGATTTTTGCCAGCAAACACCCTTGTGGACAGCCCTTGTCTGGATGGATGGCTCCAATGTTAGCCCACGGAGTCAATCTCATTTTCAGCCCGGGATGAGCAAAGGAGCCAAACCTGCAGAGACATTTCCTCCCTTCCCTCCCCATTTTTGAGTCGTTTTTGTGAATGTGATCTTTCCCTGGCAATGGTGACCCCCAGCCCTGCTGGCACCGAGTGATGCTCCAGCCTCATTCAGGTCGTTTAGGCTGGAGCTGGAGTAACAGCCCTGTAATACCCAGATGTCCTTTAGCTCAGTCCTTTTGCACTTTGAATGGAGCTGCACTTACAATAAAATGGGCCTGACCCCTGCCTAGGAAAGCTTTCAATACTATTACTTGTGGAGAGCTAAACATTACACTTCTGCAGGCGTAAGCAAGGTTTTATGGAGAGCTTCTCATTTCCAGGTTGGTGTGAAGGAGGCTGTAAGGTGTATTCAACCCTATAAAATACCTGGACCTCAGAGAAATCACCCCCATGTCTGGTCTTTAACCTTTCCACACCTGTTTTACAAAAAATAACGATGTCCACGTAGCTGCTGTGGGAATGAACTCTTTGCAGGATTCTCCTCCTCTCTCTTTCTCTTTATCTCTGCAAAATACACTTTCCACAGCCTAACTGACCATTTTGGCCACTTCTTATTTGAAATGGGGATTGTGCTTTATAAACCCAGAACCATTTGCTCCCCAGCAGAAATCAGTAAATAAAAATCCTTGTGCTGAAAAGTATATCCAGAAAAATAGCTAACAAGTTTGTTCGGGTGACCCAGAAACAATTACCTCCCCAGCAATTCCACAGCCATGCAGACATCCATAATTCTTCAGAGCTTAAAGATAATCAAGTGTTAACATGGTATTTTTCCAGCATTCACTGCTGCCTTCCAGTCATATCCAAAAGCACCGTTCAAAACCAGCTCCCTTGGGTTTTGCTGAGCAAGAAATACAACAAATTAAGGAATGAATTCTTTCCTTTTCCTTAAAGGAGATTTAGGATCGAGTCTGGCCCTTAAATTTTAAGTGTGATCGATCCTCCCCGCAAATCTATAAAGTGCAAAAGCTCGTGAAATAATTTTTCCTTATTGCTTCTTCCCAGATCTCATCTCGTGGCTGGAAATGTCAGCTTTAATCAGTTTTGAGGAGATTTGCATGTGGTAAATAACAATAATGCAGCCTATTAGACTAATCAAATAAAAAGACACGCAGCAGAAAGTGGAACCAATTCCCAGTTCTGCAGCCCTGGGAGCCCATGCAGGGCTCCGAGCTCTCCCAGCTCCCTGGAGCTGCAGGGCAGCAGCCTGGTTTTGGGGTGGGTTTTGAGGTGTTTTTTGGGGTTTGGCAGCTCTGGATGCTGCGGGAGTGAGGGATGCAGAGAGCAGCAAACCCTGCACGGAGCACCCTGCAGGCCGGGGGGCAGCAGTGCCAGCTCCACGGCGAGTGCCAGCGCAGATGGTCGGGTTGTGGAGCTCAGGCTGCCGTGTTCCCTGCAGGAATCCTCCTCCTGCAGGAGTTTTATGGAGAGATATTTTACAGGTGACTTGCGAAATATAAAACTGGAGCAGTCTGCAGTTTTCTAAAGAAATAAATGATTGGTGTGAGGCTCGCTGAGACAGTAATGTTTGATGTATTCCATCTACGTGACACCTCAGGCTGCTTTCGGGCATAATAATCTGCTGCTGCCTTTGCTGCTCTGAAAACAAACCAGGGGATGCTCGGGGGGCTGGGGGCTGCTGCCTCCCCTCTGCCCCCAAAAACTGCTCCTTCCCTGCTGCAGGAATCAGGGCAGGGAGGGAAAGTCCAGTGCCAGTGTAGATGGGATTCCAGTGAACCCACAAAAATTCGATGTACATAAAAAATGTGTGTTGTCCTCTAGCAGGGACATTTCACTACCCCAAAAGACAGAGCCTCGCTAGCCTGGCTGCTCCCTCCACCTCTGGAAAATGGGAAAGCAGTTCTTTTAAAGATGCTGGAGACATGGAAAGATTCCTGCTGACCTGAGGGGGCTGGAGCAGGAGCCAGCTGCACACATATGGTGGGTGAGTAACTGTCTCTAAAACAAATGAAAATAGAATCGGATGCTCTGCCAGGGACAGAATTCCTGCCAAAGCTTGTTGCTGCATCATGTTGGCGAGTCCTGATCTGGCTGATGTCAGAAACTGCCTGTTATGCAGAAAACTCTCGAGGAGAAGTGTCGTTATTGCCTTCTGTTCCTTTGTAGGCTGGCTCTAATTTAAGCAGGAGGCAGTAAAACCCAATCCATCCCTGTCTGGTGGAGCTGAGCTCTGGTGGGCAGGATTGGGAAGCCTCTCAAATCCTCTGGCTCTTCAAAGTGCCTCTCTAAGGGGGATATTTCAGGTCAAAGCAGCAACTTTTCTCCGGGGATCTCAGTTCTCTGTTTCTCCATGCATCAATGCTGAATCTCAGCCATATCATGTGCAGGTGGATCCTCTTAAACTCATTGCATAGCTCCATCAGGATCTGGGGTCATTTTAGCCACAGCAGCCTCCTCTTTTCTCACCCTCAGGGCTGGGCCAAGCCTTGCTTGAGTGACAGGAGAGAGCAGGGACCAACCTTGGCTTGGCAAAGGGCTTTGTGCCCGAGCTCTGGGTCAGTGGAATCACCTACCCTGGGCAGTGGCTCAGTGTCAGACTTGGGGACAGTGCTCAGCTCGGTGGCATCAGTGGAAAGCTGAGTTTGCCCGTGTTTCTCAGGCATCCTTCCCGAGCATCAGCCCGTGTCAAGTCCTCACTGACTGGGATTGGCCCTGAGGGCATCGCTGTCAGCACGAGAGGGTCTGCTGGGCCAGGAACCCAAAACACCAGCTGCTTTCTGATGGGGTGCTCTAAAAACGTCTATAATAATGCAATTTTAATGTCCTTTACTGTAAGAACTCTTTTTAAAATTATTATTTTTAAAAACCAATCGGGAGGAGCAGGTGAGCAGCCCCACTCACCCCCAAAATCCCGAGGCAGCACATTGAGAGGGTCAGCCCCGAGTGGCCGGGGCGTGGGCATCCCCCGGGGGCGTGGGCATCCCCGGAGGGTCCCCGGGGCCGTGGGCATCCCCGGAGGGTCCCCGGGGCCGTGGGCATCCCCGGAGGGTTCCCGGGGGCCGTGGGCATCCCCGGAGGGTCCCGGGGCCGTGGGTGAGCGCGGGGCTGTGCCTGCGGCCGCATCCCACGTGGCGGTGCTCCTGCCCCAGGGATGCTGCGACTGCCGCGCCGCACCGACAGGAAGGGGGAAAACCCACTCCGAAACGTTGGAGGCTTCGAATTCAGGGCGAAATCTCTTCCCCGAGGCTCTCTCGGTGTGAAGCAGGAGTGTCCCCCTCGTCTTGTGCCCTGTCCTGTCCCTCCTGGTGCATCAAAGCTGCGGGATGGGAGCGGTGCCTGCGGGAAGGAGCATCAGCGGGAATCCACTGCATCCTCTGTGACACTGCCGCCCCCCTGAGCCTTCTCCGCCTCTGTTTTTGGGGGGATAAACCAAATTCTTGCATTTCTGAGGGGCGAACTGCGGCCTTTGTCTCTTTAGCTAAGTGGAATTCTGTCCCTGTGTTCCCAGGCACTGGCGATCCAAGAGGTCTGAGGAAGGGTTTGGCTGCAATTTGGAAAAATGTTTTGCCAACAGTTTGAGAGAAACTTCTGGTGCCTCAAAGCTTTTCAGAATCTTTTTGACATTGATTATGCTTAGGCTGTGTAGTGGAAAAGAGAAAATTACTTTCCAGCATCAAACAGTTGGCAAAATCCATATCAATAAAAATTATCGAGAAAAAGGAACAAAGTGTTTATAAGACAGAATTGTCTCAAATCTATCAACGTTTATCAGCAACGATTTTCAAACTGGGGGAAATCATTGCAAGGAAATAAAGCTGATTTTGGTGTAGATCGCAGCACTGCCCCTCTCCTTATGTGGGGAAATGTGGATCTCCATGGCAAAGTTGCCCCTCCATCAATAATCTAATATTTCTTTTATCACCACAGGAAGCACAGGAATAAGAGCTGAGAACATGGCTTCCAAAACTGCCACACTGAGGGTCACCAAACAAATGTATTTCACTGGAGTGTCCCTGCCAGGATGAATCCTGCTCCTTGCTCCCTAACTTTCCATAATTCACTTCCAGCCTGTAACTTCCTGGCGCAACATTTTGCTGGGAAGAACATGAAGGAGACAAAAACCCAAAGCCCTCATCAATCACAGCCTGGCTCCTGGTACAATTAGCAAGTTCTATTATCTTAAGAATGACACTTGTAGCACGGAGCAAAGCCAGGCTCACCCAATATTCTAATTCTGCATGGAAAAAAGGGAAGGCTTGAATTGCATTAGCATTGCATTAGATTCCCATGACTTTTTATATCAGCACTTGTGAGTTATTTATGAATTCATTTATTTACAAGGACAGCCCTTTCTGCATTCAGTTGCCATGGTTGCTTTAACTCCTGTATCCTATTAATTCTGGGTGTTATGAAATAGATATAGATCAGACAATCATTGTGTGGTGGTGAGGTTGTTTTTTTTTTTTATTATTCTTATTTTACTGTTTGATTCCCTATGTCCTGACCAGAAAGGCTTTAACACCCTTCATCTCTGCAGAGCATCCACTGCCAGCTGGCTGGGGAGGTGGTGTTGGGGCAATTCCCAGAGCTCTCCCCTCTGCCAATCCTCCCTGGCGCAGAGCTGCAGCCTGGGCTGGGGGAGATGTGGCAGCTGTTTCCTAGCACGGAGCCACCCGCTTTGGTTTGAGGCAGCAAGTGAAGAGCAGGGCTGGGAGCAAAAGGGAATTCAGGCAGGCCCAGTGCCAGCCTGCCTGGGTGTCTGGGGCACCCTCAGCTGTGGGAACTGCTGCAAAACCTGTCCTGGTGGGGATTGGATCTTCCTGCCTTCCCCCTGGTGTGTTTGCAAAACCCACAGTGAATCCCAGAGTGCCAAAGCAGGCTCAGCCCTGGGGAGAAGCCAGAGGGGAGATCAGAGAGTGCTCGACAGCACAAATCTCTCGTGCAGCTACTCCCCAGCTCCTGCTGGAGGAAGGAGTTCAGTTTGGCTGCCCTGCCAGCTGAGGGACAGGGAGAGGCTTCTCTGAGAAGGGACAGCTTTGAGGTGGTGCCTGTTCCAGCCAGGAATTCAGCCCCACACTGAGCAGGAATGTCCCGTGAGGCTCCGGGATCTGCCGGACCAAGGAGCTTTGGGTTTGTCCCTTGGACAGGGCAGAGGTGCTGTTCAGGGAGGAGGATGGTGCTGGAGCCAGGGTCCCAAAGCCTACATGGTGGAAGTGTTTTGTAATAGAATTCCACAAGAAAATTAAATCAATTACCCAGTCTAATAAAGCTCTCAAGGTTTTTAATTAAACAAAGTTTTAATTAAGGCAGCATGAGCCCATGCTCTTTTGATATTCTGCTTCAGACCCTAGAGGATTGTGACTCCTTTTTGCAATCTACATAGACTGGATCAATCAGCAGAGTCACAAAAATGCGAGAACTGTGTCAGTTTAATGGGATGAAATCCTGCACAAGAGCCTGGAAACCCCAACAGCTCCAACTGGGAGAGGTGTTCAGCTCGGGATCACCTTTCCTGCCATGAGCAGAGCATCAGCCTGAGCTGCTGGCCTGGGAAAAGTCCTCTCCCAAGCAAAACTGCTGCCATCTAATCCAGGAGGCTGCTGGTGGTGGGAATTCACATGAGCTCAATAATTCCCCATCCCACACCGAGCTGGCACTTTTGCCTCCCACAGAAACATCTCTCTCTTCCCTCAGCAGAGCCCATCCCAGGCTGTAACTCTGGTTCAGGCAGGAAAACTGCAGGCAAACCAGACCCACATCTTCCAGCCTGGACATCTGGTAAGTGGCCCCAGAATGTTCTGTCTCTATTTTAGTCTTGTTTTGCACACAATATGCCCAAAACATGCTTTATTTCTTAAGGAGATAAGGATCTTTATGTAACCCATTTTTCCTTAACGCTAAGTCCTTTGTCAGGATTAAAGAATCCCAAAACATCTGTACAGGCTTGGGTGGCAGATGTATAGAACAAACAGCCTAAAATAACATGGAATATTAACCTACTAAATGAGGTATTAAAAAAAAAAAAATAAAAGGACCCTCTTGCATTCTTAGTTGCAGCCAGTTCCTGACCCTGGCTACACAGTGCAGGTGGATAACAAGGTGAATTGGGGATTTTCATCCGAGGAAGAGAGGGGAGAGGGGGAATCTTTGCTCACTGTGTGTCTGCAGAGGGGGCAAAGGGAAACCTGGCTCCAGCTCTGCCCTGCCAGGGGCTGCCCCTGCAATGCTGGGGTGGTGGCAACCAGGATCCTGCTGCTGTTCCTGGACAAGTGTGCACAGCTGGACTCAGAGCCTGGGGCTGAGGGGCTGGCACGGAGCCCCTCTCCAGTGCTGCTGGTCCTTGAGTCATGGGGGCAGTGTCTGAGAAGGGCTGGGGGCTCTGGAGAGCACAGGAACTGCCCTGTGCCAGCTCCATGGGTGCTCCTGAGCTCTGACAGCTTGACATGGATGGATGGATGGATGGATGGATGGATGGATGGAGGGATGGATGGATGGATGGATGGAGGGACGGATGGATGGATGGATGGATGGATGGATGGATGGAGGGATGGATGGATGGATGGATGGATGGATGGATGGATGGATGGATGGAGGGATGGATGGCTCTGAGCACTCACTGACCTCTCTGTCAATAGCCAAGATCAAACCTGCTGCAGTTCAAAGTCTCCAGAGCAGGTCAGGAATGCCCTGCAGTGCCTTGGCCAGGGGAGCCCAGCGTTAGCAGCCTCTGCCATCCTCATCTCCCGGCCCCTTTCCAGCGATCCATACAGGTCCCATCAGTCCTGGCCACAGCCAGCTCCCCCCCAGCCAGCCAGCTCAGGCCATTAGTGTGATTACTGGAGGTCATGAAGTTCAAACCAAAATGTCAATTTTCATTTGGAAGAATGGTCCCATTTTAGGAGCAAAGGCATTTTTTTTTCCTCTCTCAAAGAGACCCCGACTGTGAAATCATTGCTCCCCAAAGACTTGCAAATTTCTGGCCAGCCAAAGGTGCCAATAGTTGCTGGAGCCAGTGAAAAGATTAACAAGGGTCACCAGTGCTTTCCTCTTTGCCTGCACTCAAAGGCTCAGGGGCCTATTTGGAAGATATTAACCATTGCCTTTACCTTCTGCACGTTCATCACTGGGTTTGGGGTCTGTATGGATTTATTGACAAGACAGTGCCATTAATCTTACCCGCAGAATGCCAGCCTGGGAGTCACTCAGGTTACATCACCCTGCAGACAGGGAGCCTTCAGCCAAAGTTTGAAAAGGCAGATGGAAATGAGATGAAGTAGGTGCTGGGTGAAGCCAAAGTGCTGCTCTGTGGGGCCCTGGGGCAGGGGGAGCAGCCACCCAGCAGCCTCTGCCAGCGTGTGAAGGCAAAGACCTCACCTTGGGGAGGCTGCTGGGCTCTGCTCATCGATTCAGCCAGGTCAGGATGACCCCTCTGTGCTCCGGGGTTAATGATCCACATTTGGGGATGATTCAGGAGACAGGGAGAAGGTGGGTGCTGACCCCACTCGCAGTGCCCTGGGCAGGGCTGGTGATGTCATTGGAAATTTTAGATGTTGCCTTTCTGGAGAAACTCAGAATAGCTCTAAAAGGCCTTTCCCATCCCAGGCTGGTGCTGGGAGCTCTGGCTGGGCTGTTGGCACTGCAGGGTGGCACATGGCAGGGCAGGTGGGCTCCTGCCCACCTAGGAGATGTCACGCTTTTAAAGTGGGTTTTTTCTTCTCTGTCATTGTGCTAAATAATTAAGTCTGCTCCATCTTTACCTACTGACAATGTGGCACTTAATTAAGTAGTTTAATTAGAAGCTGGCAGCTTTAATTAAGTTTAGGACTGTAGAGGTGACTGGGAGCCTCCAGCCGAGTCGCAGAGCCTTTCCCTGGGGATGCAAACGTGGTGGGGGAGAAACCTTTGCTCCCTTGTCCACTGTCCTTGGACACACCAGGGAGGGAACCAACGTCCTGCTGCAGCCCCCCAGCATCTCCCAGCCGTGAGGGAGGGGTGGTTTGGCCATCCTTTGGGAGAGCTGAGGTCACTGGGCCCATGGAGCAGGAGGGGTTGGCCAGGAGGATGGGTGGGACAGCAGGAGGGTGTCCAGAGCCAAGGCCATGGCCAAGCCTCCTCACCCTGGCTAAACCTGCTGAACACCTGGGCAAGCTGACTCTGAGCAGGACAGGTATCACGGGGTGAAGGCTGTGGTGGGTTCAGAACAGCATCTGCAATTCTACACCATGCCCAGGGCTGCCTGAAAGATGTATTGCTTTTTAATAATGTAAATATGTAAATATTACCGAGGTGCCATTAATCCTCATTGCCTCAACATGATACCACTCTTAAGAACAAATGTAATAAGAGATTATTAATATGCAGAGGAATAGTACATTAACCTGACTAACACCAATAAATTCCCACCTTAGCACAGAGCCAGAGGTTGCTCATGGAGCAGCCTGAACCCCGCTTGCCTTGGGCCACCTCCAGCAGCACCCTGGGCTCTGCACCACAGAGGAATCCCAGTAATCCCTGTAGGATCCCTTGCCTGGGGATCCCAAACAACTGGGAAGGAGCAAGGAGGCCCTGGGTAGCTGGGTAGGAGCAGGCTGGGCTGGGCAGAGCCTGCTCCTTGCTTTGGAGCCCTGACCGCTGAGGGTGCTTTGCCAAAGCCTCCCGTTTCCCCAAGGGATTTCTTGACCCCTCCTCACAGCAGATTAATTTTAAATTCTAGACATGTATTAGGAAGGAGAGTCATGCTGGTTGCAGAAGCACAGGAGTGAACCCAGGCTTTGTGCCAGAATTCCTGGCTGGGCTTGCTCAGAGGTGGCCAAGCCTCCATCCCCTCGGTGGTTGGAATTTTCCCCCAAGAAGCTGCTCCTCTATTCACAGCCCTAAACCCCAGCTCTGTTAAAGACTTCCAGTCCCCCAGCCAGGTCCAGTGCAGCCCCTTTCTCACTGCCTGCTGTATTTGCTGGTGTATTTCTTCTTGGAATACAAGCACATCCAGGGGTTCCAAACTGGAAGAAGTGTCCCAATTTGCAGGTTGCTGTCACCTCTCCTTGGCCCTGGCAGGGCAGCCTCAGCTTTGAGCTGTGTGAACGACAAGTGGGATCAGAGAGAGGACACACAGCAGACCAGAAGGAGCAGGGGAAGCCATAAAGTCTGAATTTAGAGCTTGAAAAGGAAATTATTCTGTGCAAATGGCCGCTTCAGTTCAAATCAGCCCTGCCTTGTAAATCCTGCTCATCCCTCTCCGGAGGGAAAGCCAGTGAAACAGGCAATATTTCAGCAGCACAGACTCCCAGAGACCTTCACCTCTCGGTGTCCCCGAGCCCCACACCCAGGCACGGGCCTGGAGAGCAATTGAGGCAGGGACACGGTCATGGTTTATGCAAAAATTAACCTGTTGCCCTTACTTGGGTCAAAGTAATTCCGTTTAATTTGGTAATCTGGGCCCTTTCTCATTAATGAGTCCTTGGGGGGTGGGGGTCAGGGCATCTCTTTTTTGGCTGAAGAGAGCAGCAGAGATTACTGTTAATATTCAGGCTGTTCAATAGAGCAGAAAGACCTTTTGCTATTGACAGTACTGCTGGTTTTCACCTCATTGGTGAAGGGAAATTGCCAAATGAATCTCTCATTGGATCTGAAATTAATCCTCTATTTTGTGGTTAATGAACCTCAGGACCACAGATTTACCTGGGTAGAGTATACTGAGAAATTGTACTCAGTAGTTGTCGGCAAATAATCGAGATAATATCCAAGGAAAAGAATAAAACACAGTTTTCTTTCTGTGGAAGAATTAAGTGGAACACAGTAAAATCATCAGGCTGGTTATTTTTTCCCCCAGAGCATTACAGGATGATGTAGCTCACTGCTGGAGGATCTGTGTGTGTTATACCTATGAAGGACCTAAAAAAGGCCACACAAATTCATGCATGATAAGTGCATCCACCACTTTTAACCCAGGAAGTCTCCTGTCAGGGGTTTGCTGAAGGCTGCAATATCAATTAAACCACTCCAAGCTCACACAGACAAGGGTTTAGCCCAACCAGAGGAGCTCCAGTCTATTTGCCTGAGCTGTTTCTGTCTCTGTCCCTCAGCTGTGCCCTCCTTGCTTGCTCTGCAGAGCCCCTGGTGCTCCTTTCTCCTCTTCCTCAGCTCACTGGAGCAGCTGGTTGGAGTTCACCGTGCTCAACTGTGCTTCCCTTTCCAAAACATGAACCTTCCCTTTCCTTCCAGGGTTTCTTTTATGCATCATCACTTTAGCAGGCCCTTTTGTACTGGAAATCTGTTTGCCACATGTTAGCTGGAGCTCATCTGCTAAGATCCTCAGTTAAATATTCATGGGGAGGGAGCTGTTGAACTCAGGTTACACAGCAGAGATGAGAAAGGTGCTCTGGCAGAGGAGACCAACTCCATATCAAGTTAAAAACCGTGTGGAAATGGTTTACCCCACATAAGCCTGGGCATGGAGAGGTAGGAAAACATCCCAGTCACACTGTGCTGCTGAAATGTCACATTTGAAGTGGCACAGTGGGCAGCCTGGAGCCCTAAAGAACAGCTCTGGTGGCAGGTGAAACCCTGCCCGAGCTTGTGGCTGTTAGAGAAGCCAGAAGGAACTTCCAAACTTAATGGGAAAAGGAAAATGAAGTGTCCTCGCATTGCACATGGAGGGTGGGAGTGTCCAAATACACAGGGAAAGGAGATGGCTTGGGTGGGGAATAGCACCAAACCTGCTGTGCCACTCTGAAAGAGTGACTCAGGAAGAGGTGATGCTTAAGCAGGGCCAGGTGGGGAGCTGTGACAGAGCCCTGTGCCTTTGGAGAAGTCGGGGGATGGGACAGTGGCCTCGGCCTTTGCAGGAGTGACTTGGGGACAGGACAGGGCTCTGTGCCTTCGGAGGAGGCTGGGGACAGGACAGAGTTCTGTGCCTTCAGAGGAGGCTGGGGACAGGACAGAGTTCTGTGCCTTCAGAGGAGGCTGGGGACAGGACAGGGCGCTGTGCCTTCGGAGGAGGCTGGGGACAGGACAGTGGCCTCAGCCTTTAGAGGAGGCTGGGGACAGGACAGTGGCCTCAGCCTTCAGAGGAGGCTGGGGACAGGACAGGGGCCTCAGCCTTCAGAGGAGGCTGGGGACAGGACAGTGGCCTCAGCCTTTGCAGGAGTGGCTGGGGACAGGACAGGGCGCTGTGCCTTTGGAAGAGGCCGGGGACAGACCACCCAGCCAGCTCCTCTCCGCTGGCCCTTAACTCCCACAGCCTGAGTAACAATAAGGGCAAAAGGACAAGAGAGCAGAAGTCAGCCTGGGGTGTCGGGTAACCGGTTACCTGAGCCCTGCCTAAAGGTAACTTCCTCATGAATAGCCCAGGAGCGCTCATCCGAACGCGCATCCCAGCAGCGCCGTGCGGGGCTGGTGAATTATGCAGGGCGGGGCGCTGAGCAGATGGCATCGCTGCCGTAACCTGAGCGGCCGCACGGCACAACGCGCAAAGCCCGGCAATTAACCTTTCCCAAGGTTTCCTCTTGTCCCGGGGATTAAACCTCCTTCAACCCCCTGCGCTCCACTCCTGCGCGAGAGAAAAGTGTAATCCCCCCGAATAAATAAGGGAAATAGATTTCGCTGCCTCCGATTGCCACACGGGCTCGCAGCCCTCCACGTGAATACCTGCAGGTCTGAGACGCGGCGGGAGGAGGGACAGTTCCGTGCTGCCTGTGGCACTTGTCCTTCCCAGCCCCAGAAGAGTCCCACCCCGGTGGGCTAAAGACAGGGAAAAAGTGAATTCCAATCCCTGTCACTCCACCTTGGCAGCAGCTTGGTGGCCACACGGGGAAACACGGACGTGGGCAATGATTTACTACTTAGACGAAAAATATTTGCCAAATGCAAGGCGTTCACCTTGGTGCGTGACAAAAGCTATTATTTTAACTATGATACTCGATCCTCTTTGTAATTAAACTGATTAATTCACAACAATAGAGTCTATATCGCCTAATACTTTTAATTAACAAAGTGTTGTACATATACTGGCAGAGCATTACTGGCATGCTTCCTAGGCAATACACTTAATTCTGTAATAAATTATTAGGACAAATGATGAAGATACATTGCACCCTGGAAGGGACTGTCAAGAGAGAAGGACTTCAGACTCTTGGGCACTGGTTGGCCCATCATGGAGCAGAACAGAGCCTGGGGAAGGTCAATGTGTGCAAGTACAACATTGACAGCTACAGCACCTCCAGGACTGCAGAGTCAGTCCTGCTCCTGCCAGCCCTGGTGACTCAAAACTGGGGTCACCAGCCAGTGGAGGGACACCTCAGGAAGGAAAAGAGTGGAGTTACCAGGGGAAGAAAGCACTAAAGTGGAACCAACCAAGCAAGACTTGGCCGTTGGCACATGTTGGACTTCAGAGGTTGGAGGTGATCAAAGTTTTGTGATCAGTCATTGGGTATGAGAAGGAAATCATGCCTTGTAAAGTAAGAACATGAAGGTTGGGGGAAGGATTCTGTGTTTTCCCAGGTTTCTTACAAATCAGTTAAGAGTCAAATACCCTGGGGCCACATGCAAAGCAAAATTCATTCCTGCAACTTTTATTGGATCACAGTTGGAGAACCTCACAGTCAGAGGTCATCTGTGTTACTTTAAGACACAATCCCTGGGGTCAGGCTAATTAGCACCAGGGATCACATCGCAGGCTTTCCCCTTCCCTCTTTGTTCCTGAGTCCTCTCTGACCTGTGCTCAGAGCCTTCCAGACACCACTTGCCTCCAGTTGTGTGGCTGACAGCCCCGTGGCTTGGCTCAGACACTCAGCTGAAGAAACATCCAGGTTTCTTCCTCTTTCAGTTCAGTTTGGAACCAGACAAGAGACAATCCATGGCAAGCACAACTTTATCCCTCTCTCCAAAGATAATGGTTGTAAGAGCCCCACAGCAACCACGACTGAAGGGTTTTTAGCAGCATTCAGAGGGGGCTGAGCACATTCCCTCCTGTCCCTGGGCAGTGTGGGCCAGCACCACTTCTCCTCTGACTGGCAGATCCCAGCCTGTTGTGCTTGGTCAGCACATCACAAAGATGAGTTTCATGCAAAAGCTGAGCCTAGCCCCAGTCTCATAAATTTGTTATGCATTACATCCAATTAATGTAAATTATTACAGTGACTAAATAATGGCTCTGCATCAGATCAGGGAATAATCTAAGTGAGCCTGAAAAGTCCCAAGGTCCAACTGTATTAACCCTTTCCCCTGACACCACTGGACCTGGTGTGAGGATTGGGAACCAGCCCGACTCCTTTGCCTTTGGAAAAGGGGACATGGAAATGTAGTCCTGTCTCTGAGGCAGATTTAGCGTGGACTTTGGGGGGTCTGTGGTCAGAGTGCCCCAGGCAGGGAGCTCATGCTCATCAGAAATGCCTCCAAGTGTCTGTGCTGTGAGACCTGGAGGGACCCTGGTGTGTTTTTCAAGGCAGAAGTGATCACCAATGTTTGCAATAATTCCTGGGCTCAGATTAAATGGAATAAAGGCCTGAGTTCTGAGCAATAAATAAATAGTCCTCTCCCTGCCTCAATGTGCTTCTCGTGAATTCATTCACAGGCTTTCCTGCCTCTTCCTCCTTGCCTTGCTTGTGCCCAGCTCCTCGTGGTACCTGTTTTACCTTGGCAGAGCAGCCCACAAATCATAGTGACACACCAATCAAGAGATCTGGAAATTTTTACACCACTCTGCCTCTTGAAAGATGAGTCACCTTCTGCACCACGTTCCCGGGCATCCAGATAAATCTGTCACAAACTTCTCCTTCCCTCAAGGTGCAAAATTCTCTCCCTCTTTCAGTGGAGCTGTATTTCCTCCTTTAAAGCTCCTCTTTCTTGCCCCAACACACACTCCCACCCCTCAGCCATCTCAGTATATTTCTCCCTTTGTTCCTTTTTCACTGACAACTTCATCCTAATAGTCTCCTCAAAGGAATGATGAATGCATAAGCTGCATATTGATCACTGCAGTGATTGATTACTGGATCTCTTTGACAGATGAGCCTACTAAGGTAGTTGCCAATATGGAGGTATGGATGGCAGGGCCCCCTTGTACAACAGTCTAATGGTATCTGACCTGATAGGGCAGAAAGGCAACTCCCTCATTTCAGCAGGAAAAAAGGCCTCTTTATACTCTTTATAAAATAATTCATAGGAAACTTAAAACACTCAGACACAGAGAGATTGCAAATGGGGAAATATGATGGATTATGGGTTGAAAGGAGCCGACTTCTGGAAGCTAAATTGATCCCCAGGAAAATGTTTTTGTCTGCTGTGAAAAATGGGCAATATCTCAGCAGCTCTGGAGGGCTATAATCTGGAAAATAATTTGCTTTTGATTTCCTTTAGTTTCATGCAGCTTTTTTTTTCTTTTTTTTTTAAGTTGGTTCCTTGCAGGCTTTGTTGCTCAGCTGGGAGAATCAGTGATGAAACAGGCGAGGGATTAGCCATGGACTAATCCTTACTTATGGTTATAAAGCCCTCACCCCACCCAGTGTCACTTATTCCACAGGAGATGTTACACCCCCTGCAAACAGCACTCTGCCTACCAAAAACAGCAGAGCCAAGCAGAGCTGGGCATGAGTGTGTCTGAAATAAGTCAGAATCTGTGTCCATGATCCTGCAGAGCCTTGCAACCGACTGTGACAGAAACACTCATTTTCTAAATGTCCCCAGATTGCCTGAGGACCTCACTAACAATGAGGAGTGGCTTGCTCAGTGTCCTTAGTGAGTCTTTGCTCAGTGAGAAAACCCCTGTGTGGCACCCTGAGGAACGGGAGGCACATTTTTGGGAGCACTGCTAGCACCAGGCAGGCAGGGAGAGAATTCCATGAGTTCATTTACTGCTTCTGCCCCTCACCAGGGTGTCCTGCCTCCCTAATTTAGGGGCTGGAAAGAGAGAGAACATAGGGGTGGTCAGCAAAGCACTTTTAGAAGCTTCCCTTCAGGAGAGGAGTTTCTTCTGCTCCCATTTTTTATTCAGCTTCCCGCTTCTACTGCTAATAACGAGAAATGTTTTGGCAACAACTGGAGGGGTTTTGTCCGAGTTTGAAGCGCTAAGAATAAAATTTATAGGAATAGTTACAGCCTCTCAGTGCCTGGAAATTCCTTGGCAGTAGGCTTTTGCTCCAGAGAAATATTGAATCAATGGTGTGCTAACAGCTCAGGAGCCTATTACAATAACACGCATACCTTGAGTCCAGACAATCAATAACTCAGCAGGATGCAGCTACCAGAAAACAACAACAAATTAGTTAGATTTCCATAGACTATACATTTGGTGAGTAATAATCTGTAAGTGGAAATGAACCCAGCCTGGAGAGACCACTGAGCCAAATGGAGATCTTTTATTCATGGCTTCAACTATTCACCGAGCAGGATGTTTGGGGAGGGCTTCAACCTTCTAAATTTACATGTGCATGTTTGACTTTACACATATTCCTACTGAGCCCAGCCACTTTTATTGCTGCACAGGAGCTCTGTTTGCAAAGGTTTTCCAGTATAAGCCAGGATAAAAGTCCAGTAGTGAAAGACTGGAGGGCTTAAATTTAATGTATCTTATTATTTGCACGTTCCTACTTTGAGGTATGGCCGAAAATCCCTAAATACAGCCCAGAGGTCAAATCTTTCTCAGGTTACATATTATTGCTGCTGACTTATAGTCTTCTAAGTCAGCCAGGATTGACCTCTGGCTGTATAAAGCACTTGGAGCATAAGAGCTCTCAGAACAGCAGAACCACAAATCACCAGGGTCTAAGTACTACAAACAGTATTTCCACGGTTTCTCTGCAGGCAAACTCCTGCTTCCTCTGAGAGATCCAAGTTCATTTTTCTCCCTCTGGAATAATGAACATTTGAATTAATTCTTAATCATAGGTGCCTATCAAAAGTTGATTAGCCCTTTATTGCTAGGGCTTCTGTTAAGCAAAGCTAAATGATAAAGAAAAGAATGAAAAAGCACAGGTGACATCCACGCCTCCCCTGTGGATTCATTCAGGCCACGGCTGTGCCTGCCCTGTCCCTCACAGATCTGGATCCCAGATTTGCCCAACACCTGCACAGAAGAGAAGGTGTTGGGCAAAAAGTGATTTAAATTACTTGGCTAAATTCAAAGCAGCTCAACTTGCTCACCTAAGTGTAAAATTAGGTCAGAAAGTAGCCATGGGGCATCAAAAAACTGAATGTTTCTCACGCTCACCTGGTGGGCAGTTTCTGAGGAAGCAGATTTCACAAGCTGGGAGCTGATTTTGTCTGCTCAGGTATTAAACTCCCCTATTCTTGAGAGATTTTAAGGAGCCCTTTTCTGACTACCAGGTTTTATTTTGCCAGCTGAAACACAAATGCCAAAGGGGACGTGTTACAGAGATATGTTTGCTTATTGCTTTTAGTGAAGTCTAAATTTCTGCTGCAAGCTCTCTGGGAAAGCACATATGCATTAAAAATGGCCTTTCCAACAGGAGAGACCCTTCATAGCTGTTGTTATTAGTCATAAAAACTTTTAATTACATAGTTCTGACTGGACCTAGTGAGTGGCTATGTCTGCAGATAACACCAACCACTTGACTGTGTATTTATTTTTAATTTTTGATCATTATGTAATTATCTTTCATTTATAAGAAACACAAATTTTTAAAGGAAATGAGAATCCCTATAATAACCCCGAACTTCTGGATATTTCACACGCTGCACCACGCTCTGAGAACAGGCAGGAAGGATTATCTTAAATGAAGATACACAGATAAAGCTGTGCCTATCACAAGAACACACATTAAGTTGCTCTGGGAACACATGTACCTGTGGGGGGGGGTTTGGGGAGGGCCCAAAATTATGAATTCCATTTCAGAGAGACATTTTCATATGGATGTGGGGAAGCATTCAGCAGTGTCAGGGAGTGATCTACGGCTATTGCCTGCACAGGCCAGGCACCAGCACTGCAGTGAACTTCCACACTCGTGCACGTGGAACTATTTTTCATGGATCTGATGAATTCTGCAGCGACGTTCATCGCAGTAGGACACATTATTGCTGCAATATATGACGATCAGTAACACCTACAAGCCTTTAATATTCTGCAGCTGAACTGTGGAAACAGAAGAAAGTCACTTGTAAATGCCTAATTCACAGTGTAAGTGGGCTGTCTGTCAAAATAATGCTCAGATGTGAAACTTCAAGTTGGAAGCCTAAAAATCAGAAAAATGCAAGGAACCTCTTGATGAATGTTAAAAGCAGTTTAGAGAAGGAAGAAACGACCAGAATACTTCTCTGCTTTGGTCCTCATCACAGAGTTGCAATTAGCTCTGCCTGTACAGGTATCTAATCACAGGAATTTGTGCAACCATTACCTGAAGAGTAAAGAGAGTTGTTCCAAGCGACAGGGCTTTGTGGGCAGAATATGGCAAAATGGATTCTGCCCTTCATTTTCCCACCACAGGAAATTTTCCCTGCTTATTTCTATCATTTGTTTCAATATAAATGCTGGTTAAGTGTGCTGTGATCCAGGATTCACTGCTGCTCTCCCTGTTCCTCTACAGATGGAGATGGTCTCCATCAGAGCATCCATGAAATCTACCCCTCCAAGAACGTGCAAGTTCGGTGGTGGCAGGAGAATCCAGGCTTGGAGAAAGAATGGACTGAACAGAAGGGTTGCAACACAAAAAACACATTTATAAAATGGGCATTTTGTGTTTAATGAAGGGATTTGTCCACTCCTACCTCTCTCTAATGCCAGACCTGCTGCAGGATTTGCAGCCTGCGAGTCCATCAGGTTTTACCTGTTTGTGCTGCAGCTGCAGGGCTGACAAGGAGCAGGAGCTGTGGGAGCTGCACAAACGGAGGGGAGCTCCCCTCTCCTGGAGCACAGCGATCCAGCGGGACACATCCTCGTTGGCATTCCCGACATTGGAGCCGCCCGACAGCTCTTTGCATGAAACATCGCCCGAGGCTTTGGCAGGAAGTTGTGCTTAACGACAGACTCTCATAGGAGGCACTTGATTATATTAGACAGATAATTATTGATCCAGCTATAGTTTATCCTTGCTGCCTAATTTCAATAAACAGCAGCTTGGGGGAATTAGCAAGGGATTCTGTTCCCCCTCCCCCTGCTTCTTCAGGATTTGTCAGAAACGAGATGATTTATGTGTATTCCAGTAAGATTCTCGTTTGTTGGCAGGCTGCAGGGATTGTTTGGGATTGGAAGTACTAAGCTTTTATATTTAAATGCTTCCATGCGAGTATTCATGGGTCTCACTGCCTTGCATTGTAATATCTGAATAATAACTGTGACTTATGCAAACCAGTTTTCAGCTGTTCATCGGGATCAATTTTTCATTTTAAGCAACTCCCTGCCATCCCAGGGAAAAAAAAAATAATAATCTGATAGGCAAGGAGAGTGAGACCCAAGGAAGGCAGCAATACTCTTCCCTTTTTAAATAATGCACAACTCATTTCTGGAGCACTTTCAAATGTGTTGCTTTCTATTAAGCGCAGATAATATCCTGAGGATGTTCCCCCCTCCTTTCAGGTGAGGCTTTTGGAATAGCAAAGGTCCACAAAGCACAGGCAGGATGGCCAAATAACTTCAGCTCCTTCAGGGAACACCTCGATGTCATTTCTCTCTTTTAATAAAAATCTCCCACATGGACAGTGAAAGAAAATTCTTATTGCTAAAAGTTAGATCTCTGCTGGTAAATAAGTTTTTTAAAAACATCCTGGTTTTATTTCTACTTCCCTGGCTCATTTGGGAGTCCCAGTTGCTGGAAGGCTGCTTGGGATTTAGTTGTCTTTTCTTGGCACAGTTTGGAAGCTTGCTGTGTAATAAACACTTCATTAAGCACCAGACTGATGAGTTAGGACACGATTTACAGATGGGCACTTGGGAATGATCTGCTCACTTCCAGGCCTGGGCTTCCCAACAGGAACCAAATCCCTGCTGGTGGTTTTCTCAGGGCTGGTTAGATTGATGCTCTGGTATTTCAGCTTCTGTCCAAGAGTCAGAGTAGCCAAAGTTCTTTCAAAGGTCACACAGAAAATGGCTTGTGTGGGTATCCATGAAAAACCCCTGATTTGGCAATATCCATGTGCTCACAGTCTGTGCAGTTGGGAGGAGCCTGGACTTCTTGCAGGCATCAGCAAGGAATCCTTTTGTCCAGGAAAACAGAAGGTAAAGAGATTCTGTACAGGGCACACAGTATTTCATACTGTCACTTGATCATTTACTTTATTTTCAAGAAAGGTTTCAGGATAACCTTTAAAAACTGAAAACTAAGAAAACAACCTAAAAGAAACTCAGAAAACCCCACCCAACCCTCTTCCCATCTTAGTTCCGAGACCTCCTTACTCCTGAGTCACAGTCCCTATTATAAATTGCAATTTTTGCCCAGAAAAAGGTGAGAGAAGGACCTGTTGTAGCTGGGAATCCCAAAACAAACTGTAAATCTGGGATAGCACAGCCTGCCCATTTCCTTTGGCCTCCCACGAAAGGAATAAAACCCTTTTCCAGGAGCTTTTGCAGAGGTGGGGCAAGAGACCAACCTTCCAACAGACCCCTGGCCTGGTTTTAAAGGCTTAGTGGGGAACATCCCCACAGCCATGGGAGGAGAGCCCAGCAGTGAATCACCAGCACAGCCCTGCCTGAGAAAATTTAACAGGTTCAGTCAAGAATTATTGGAGTGAGACAGTTTTCACAAAATATTGAGGTTCTTTTAGAAGCGATCCTGTGTTATTTTTCACTCTCTTGCAGCACAAGCCTCCAGGATTCTCCTTTGCTGCATATTTAGTGAACAGCATTTGCAGCATCTTAATTACAGTAGCTGTTCTCATCTTAATCTCTTGCTTCAGAATAAGGTTAAGTGTAATCTGTCCTAGATTCTTATACAGATGGTTCGTTTCTTAAATACTTGAGAAGAGTTTAGTCGATCTTTAATTCCTTAATCTGGGAACCACGACCAACCAACCTGATTCTGACTGATATTTTAGCAGATTTTACAAAAAAAATATAACACACACACACTAACAGGGGTTGACTAATTTTTAATATTATTTTTTTGTTCTAATAAAAGTTGCTGGGGATGAGAAGATCCGCATGACTCTGCCTTCCTCCCATTAACCCAAATAACTACACAACATTATGGTTAAAGAGCACCTGAATGTCAGAAGAAGCCAGCAAATACCTTTTTCTTTAGCTGAAATATAGGAGTTTCTAAACAGTTCAATAATATAATCATTAGAATTTTTTCTTTAATCTATAACCAGATTGCTGGCATTGCCAAAAAACCACAAATCCTGATTGGACATGGATTTCCTTTCTGCAAGAAAACTGTGCCTATCCAATTATGATCCTGGCAAGGAACAAACTGAGACACATAATGGAAGTTTCCAGTTTGGTTCACTTTGAAACACAGCAGTGAAAACTGATGTAAAGTTTTAAACCAGAGTTTCGGTTTTTAGTTATTTACCCAAGTCTTGAACCAAACATCTTGACCTTCACACAGCCACAAAGAAAATGAAAGGGGAGATTTTTCACTCAGACTAAAGGAATGAAAACCTCAAGGGTTCACTACACTTTTTCTTGTCTGCTTCAATTTCCCTTTACGAGCTGAGTTGCTCTTTTATTCCCAGTATCACACGAAGGGAACCCAGCTGAGGAGAGCACAGCTTTATCTCTCCGTTCTCCCAGTGAGAAGCAATGACAGCCCCCAAAAGCAGCCAGAGGAAGTTTTTTCAGCCTCAGTTATGAAATGAGAAAATTTCATATCATCCAAAATCCTGTGATGGAGTCAACCCAGGGTGCTGCATCCCAGAGTTACAAGCTGCTGTCCAGCACAGCCCTTCTTTTCCAGAGGAAATAACTGTTCACCTCTTTAAGCTAATAATCACTTCACCATTTTAATTCCCCAGCTCTTGGCTCGCGCTTATGATTTCAAGCCTTGCATTCAGTAAGAGCCTAAAGAAAGCTCAAGAAATGAGCTCCCCAATAGTCACTTCTCTTGGTGGGCTCTTCCAGAACGGGCTCTGCCCATGCCAGCCTTTGGCAAACCTCCAGGGAAGGCATTCTGACACCCTTTCCAGCAATCCTGGGAGCTCCACATAAGAATAATTGAGATGTTTTATTTCCTCTCAAACACAGTGTGAGGAATTTTCTGGGAGCATTTAAAAAAAAAATAGCGGTGATGGCGTAGAATCAGGGAATCATCGAGGCTGGAAAAGACCTATAAGATCATCAAGTCCAAATGCACATGAAGAAAGCCAACGAGGAAGATGGAGAGGGACTTTTTATAAGAGCATACAGTGACTGGACAAGGGGGGATGGCTTCAAACTGAAGGAGGGCAGGTTTAGATGAGATATTAGGAAGAAATTCTTCCCTGTGAGGGTGGGCAGGCCCTGGCACAGGGTGCCCAGAGAAGCTGTTGCTGCCCCTGGATCCCTGAAGTGTCCAAGGCCAGATTGGTGACACTTCATTGTGTCACCACTATTTGTGACTCCACTACTTCCCTGGGCACCCTGTGCCAACATTTGACAACCCTTTCCATGGAGAACTTTTCCCTAATATTCAGCCTAAACCTCCCCTGGCACAACCTGAGGCCGTTTCCTCTGGTCCCGTCACTTGTTACTTGGGAGATTTTGTTGCTCTCCTCTGTGATTCCCAGGAGCCAAACGCTGCAGGATGAACAAACCATTCCACCGAAGCCTCAACCCCGCACGTATTAAGGCATTGATCCGAGTTAACAATAATCTTTATTTATGTCCTTGATAAATCAGCGGCTCCTCAGGCCCGAGTCTCCGGGCAGGACCTCTCCGGAGCCGGGTCTCCCTGCACAGCCTCTTTGTCACAGCCCCTTCCCCCTGCCCACACTCAACTTCCCCAAGTTCCTAATGTTCCTCTTGGCAAGCCGCAATTTTTCTCCGGGATTATAAATTTCCGCGGTTGCCCTGATCCGGCAGCTGCCGGGCTGCCAGCGCGCCGCGATTGCTCCCCGGTGACACGAGCAGATCGATTTCTCGCTTCGCAGCGCGCGGGCGGATTAACACAGTGATAAATGGCCGGGGATTGATTTGCACTTAATTGACAATTTGGTGAACCTGCTCTAAAAAAAAAAAAACCCAAAAAAAAACCACCCGAGGTTCGGCCCCGGGTAATGGAGCGGGATCGATCCGTGAGGGGAGCGCGGCGCGGGCCGACAGGGGGCGCCAGAGGCTGCGGGACGGTTGGCGCGGGGCCCTGAGGGCTGAGGGGAGCGGGGGGGGCGGCGGCGCCTTCCCACCACTCTCGGCTCCCGCCTGTGCAGCCACAGCCCTGAAACGCTAAAATAAATATGAGTATGGCACCTGGGGACACGGGTTAGTGCTGGTCATCGTGGTAGTGCTGGGGGGCGGGTCACAGAGTGATGGAATTGTTTGGGTTGGAAGGAGCTTCAAGCTCATCCTCTGCCGTTGTGGCAGGGGAACCTTCAAACCTGGCCTTGGACACTTCTAGGGATGGGCCAGCCACAAATTTCCTGGGAAACCTGTGCCAGGGCCTCACCAGCATCACACAGAATTTCTTCTTAATATCCAACCTAAGCCTACTCTCTGTTTGAAGCCATTCCCCCTTGTCCCATCACTCCAGACAAAAATAAAATAATCTCTCTCCATCTTTCTTGTAGGCTGCCTTCAGGTACTGGAAAGTCCCAATTAGCTCACTCCAAGCCTTCTCTTCTCCAGGCTGAACAGCCCCAGTTCTCTCAGTCTCCCCTTACCCAGCTGCTCTGGGAGAGGTTCCAAACTCATTACCTCTGGCTTTACCTGCGGCATTATGTTTATCTTAAATGTAACATAAACTCCCCCCAGGATCAGTCACCTGTGACTACGGGGCTTTATGGACAAAGCAGGAATGGGATTGCTGGCAGGAGTGAAAGTAAAGGCCAGGGAGGAAGTTAATTAACAAAAACTGTAACCTTCGTTTGCCTTTTCTGTCATCTTTTGTTCTTTCCTTCTGTCGTGCCAAATCCCACAGCTTTTACCCAGTAGCCCCACAGCACAGCCTGCATTGTATGAGAAAAGCTCAGTGCAATTCACGACAGCAGAGCAACATTATCCTCCAGTATTTATCTATTATTTATCACAAAGAACTTTAGAGTTGACAAGAGAAGCACTATGGAGTCAACCTGTTGAACAGCTCATTTCAGCCCCACCTTGTGTTTGAGGTTTCTGAAGGGCTGCGCAACTTCGTGGCTTTGTTCCCATACTGGGCATTACTCAGGCATCCCCTGAACATAAAGCAGGTCTGAACTGGGAGTTTTTCCAGTAACTTTTTAAATTCCAGCTAACCTGAGCTTCAGTTCCATCCACAACATCCACAAGCACCTCTGCATTTCAGTCTTTAGGTTACAACTGCTACATCTGGTAAGTTAAACTGCAAACAAAGCTAAATCCTTTATATTGAAGAATTACTTTAGGCTTTTACACCTTCTCTTCCCGCTCACCGCCGCGCCTTCTCCTCCTGGGAAGGTGACACAAACTGATAACGAGTTTCAGTTTGTGAAACAAATGCAGGATTCCATAAAGGATGAGGAGGGAATCCTGCAATCCCACAGCCATGTGTGCACATGTGTGGAACCCTCTCTCCCTGGGATTTCAGAGCTCCTTAAAGTAGTGGAGGCTCCGAAAATAATCAGTCACATGAACTGCAGCACACACTGCCCTTGCAACGGGCTGTGGCACTGCAAGGCAGCCCTTCCTTGAAGGCAATCAGAGTTTTTCCCAACTCCAGGACTTGTCTCCAGCTCTGCTTCCAGCAAGGATGACCAGTACTACCCAAAAAAACCCAATCCACCTCCCCTACAAGGCAGCCTTCTAGACTATTTTGTTACACTGGTTATATAATGGAAAGGAGATAGAGAAGCAAATTAATCGCATGGGATAAAGAAAAGATCTTTTTAATGTCACCTGTAGCTTTGTGGCATCTTCCTACTGATTACAGCAAAGGGAAAATAGATTAGAAGCCAAGTCAGAATGCACTGTCAATACGTTTCATTGGAAATGAAAAGACAGGTTTGCTGGTTAATTAAGAACCATATCAAAAGGCAGCTAAAATTACATGGAAAGAAAAACTTGAAATTTCTCTGGCCCCAGAATGACCTCCACTCCTGCCTGCAGCTCCCTTTGTATCTGATTTAGCCAAACCTCTGTCTGTTCCTTGCCTGGAGAGACAGGAATATAGCTGAGAGTGCCAGGAAGCAAAATAACAGTGGTTTGCATAATAAATGAATGCAGAGTTATAACTCCTAGATGGAGAAGGTTTAAATAATTGTACATTCAATGATCTGATCTCCCTGTGCAAGAATCAGGGGGTAAAATAAAACCTGATACTGCTAGAATGAAATAGCACCTCCTGACAATTCCAGCGTGGTAAAAGGTGGTGAGTGCTGAGCATTTGTGTTTTAATTATTGGACACACATAAATCATTTATTACACATTGATTTGTTTTTTAAGAATGTTTTGGTAGTGTGAAAACAGCTGGTAATTAACTTGTGATTAGATAGATTTACCCCCTTAGCAAAGCAGGGGGAACATCTGAAGACTTATGTTTATCAACCATTTCACTTTTAATTCTAAAAAGAACTCCAAAGCTCACAGGTTCTTACTGAAGACATGGGCATTATCTTGTGGAAAGTAATTTAAAAATTGTCATAATTCTCCCTGTCTGGAAGAACCAAAAGTAAAGATTTTAGATTCATAAGAATTCGGGTTGTGCCTGTGATTTTTATTCGATTCCTAAGCTGTATCTAGAGGCACAGCTAATTGGATAGTAGGAGTTCATTAGTTGTTCAGAAAAGCAATATTGGTAGAAATAGCTGAATCCTTGGCACAACAAGGATTGTTGGCTGCTGGCTCCTGTTGGTCAGGGTTTCACCCAAAGGCTTGAAAGCTTTTCAGCAGTTATTTTATTTACTACACTTTTACAATGAAACTCTTAATAAAGAGACTTTCCTCTGAAAAGAAGCAAGGAGGAACGGAAATGAGCTGCTTTGTAATCAGCCAAGCCAGAGCAGCAAATGAACCTGGCTGGTTTGAGTTTCCCATTCGGATGCTATTCAATGCCACTGTTATTTCTGAACAGGACGGTGCAGCCAAGTCTGGAAATGGAGGGATTTGGAAAACAACAGGAAGAAATTCCATATCCCCTACCTGTCCTGTGAAATGTTACAGGAGAGCCGTGGATAATTATTACAGGGCTGTGCTGATGGCAATCTGGGTCTGCACCAGGGGACACAGGGTTAAGCCCAAGTTATTTTGAACAATAGATTTCACTTTATTTTCCTGTTTCCTACTTTGCAGACTTACATTCTGAGGCTTTACTACTTAATCCCCACTGTAGTAATAAAAATTTTTAATCCTGTGTTTAAAATATGAGATTTACTTGTCAAAATCTGGATATACAGCATGGAATTATAATCGCTGCTCAGCAAAAGCAATTCCCCTCAAGTTCAGGCTGGTGTTTGGGAGAGCCTGCCAGGTGCTTTGTGTCAGCACTGGAGGAATGTGCAGGCTGCAGAGGTCACAGCAGCTTTCCCTGCACACTGGGGACACAAGTTCACGTGCATTTCATAGGTACCAGCTCAGATTTCCAGGTTTTCTCTGATTTTGTGTTTAAATCCCCCTTATTCTTGCTGGGGTGATAATAGCAAGTTTGGCTCCCTCAGCCAGCACCTGCCAGGCAGTTGCTACCTGGCAATTAATGGGTAAAGCATTCATCCAGCACAGAAATGAAGAGCAGGTTTGTCACACACAATGTCACAACCACAGCTGGGCACTGCTCAGCTTTGCACAGACTCGAGTCAGGGAATGTTTGGCACCTGGAAAGCCTTGGAAGCCTCAGCAGGGATCACTCCCCTGCACTGGGCACCCTGAGCTGGCCAGGATGCCCAGACCAGCCAGACACTGCCCCAAAAAGTCAAGGCTGACCTTCTCCTGAATTAAAGTTGAGATGCTGACAAGGAGCAGATGTGGGATCTAACACAGATTAACATCCAATTGCCAGCACTGCCTCTCCGGGAGAGGGAATTCCAGGCTAACCTCACCACTATTGTTAAACTTCAAATATATTCCTCGCTGGAACAAAGTTAATTTTCCTCACCCAATATTTATTCAGAGCAGATCTGGAATGTGCCAAACCTACTGATCTTGGGTTACAATAATATAACAGAAAATATTCAACTCCTTATGTTTTAGTGTGGTAAAATTAATGCCAATATCCCTGAGCTGTCTACTGGATTCTTAAATAGCTCTAAGATCTCACACAGGGATACAGATACTGGAATAACTCTGCTTCCAACAAAGACATCTCCAGGAAAAGTTAAGTGCCAGTTTATCAATGGTAATTCTGAATGTTCTCATGTTTGATTGGTTTTGAGACTATAAGATGGGAACATTGTATTTATCCCAGTGCCACCTCTCTCAGCATTAATCTTCTCCCAGCTGAGGAAAAAGAGAAGTTACTCCTTGGATTATTTTTTTTTTTCCTTTAAATTGCACCATTCCCTTTGCATTTTCTCAGTTCATCTCCCTTATTAATTACCAAATTTGGTGCTATTGAAGGAACATACAGTGAGTCAGCTTGTGGCAGGGAAGGGTCATTACTCTGGGTGTTTTCAGAGTACCTGGTTATTTTAGCTTTGCTTGGAGATTGTTTCTAACCAACAGCCCTTTGTCTTGTTCAATGGCAAGAACGCTTCCCCTTCCTGGCTGAAAGAAGGTTTAAATCTCCAGGAGGAAAAGAAAACCTGGGAATAGTGATTATTTCTTCTTAATGGAAAATTATAACTATCAACTAAATCATCCTTCATGCTAGACACGACAGACTTAAGCACTTTGAAATGATTGATTTTTAAATGATATTATGATTTCGTGGTTGAAGCAGTAATACTCTTTGCTTCTGCAGACCCTGTGTATCATCCTATCCCTTTCCCAGCGGAGACACTATTAAGTAGCAATTTGGGGCATTTATTACTGGAGATGGAAATAAAATTCCATTATTTTAGTTGTACCATACCCACGTGTCTCTGCCGTACCAGGTCACATGCACTACCCAGGGCTGGCTTTACCCAGGGCACGGTGCTGCCCTGCTTTTTGCTGTTTTCCTAAGATATGCTCCAGTGTCCCCTTTCTGGCCAGGAAATGAGGACACAGCTGCTGGATGGGCCACCCAAATCCCAGCTGCAGCCAGCCCTGCCTTTCACCCTGTTGGTTAAACCACTGCTTCATTCAGGGAAAGAAAACCTTCCTGGAACACATCAAAAGCATTTAAAACACAATCAGCCCTCAGCCAAATATCATCTCTTTTGGTTATCCTGACTTGAAAATCTGTGCTGCAGGATCAGTGCTGGGTTCCAGCTCCAGCAGCTGAATAAAATAAAGATATTCTCTCTGCCTCGTTGGACCCAGCACAGACTCCCTTCCCGGCACATCTTTGTCCAAACACTGTGACCTAAACTGCGACAAATGGAGCCAACCTCTCCATCAAGAAAGGCTTAATTTATGGTGAGCAAAGAACAACAAATCACAGCCCCTCAGATTTATGGCCCCCAGGATCTGAATTGACCATACAGCACAGCAGCCTTTCCAGCACTCTAGTCATTTCTTTAATAAAGTTGAAAATATCAAATCTGCATGCATGCAGAGCCACCCCATCTGAATTTTATGTAAAGTGCACAATAAGTTTATGGATGGTAGTAACGTATTACTCCTTGTAATTTCATTATGTAAAAAGACACAGTTGGGATCTCTTAGGCCCCTATTTCAACATTTATGAATTAAATAACAGAATGTATGCAAGACTGGAATTGGAGAACAACATTTTCCAACAGGGAGAATTGATGGGGAAGGGTTCTCAGTATTTTATGAGGCTGTAACAAACTCTTCGCTGCCTAATTAGGGAGAGAATCCGACAGAGAACGAGGAATAAAAAAAACAAAGGAAAGCAGAAATCTGTCAAGATAGGGATTAAGCAAAACTTAGTGGAAATTTAGGATCTTGGAACAAAGCCACCCTGAACTGCAGATAATTCTAGGACCAGACGGGGTGCAAACCTTAAGACTTGAGTCTGTCAGCAGGAGACCCTTGGGTCAGTCCAGAAGCCCTAGTAGTTACTCCAGCAGCTGTGTGGATAAACCTTTGCTGTATCTTGTCAAACTATAAAAACCTGTTCATGCCCTGTGTCTCTTCCTCCCCAGACACCCACTCCCAGAAATCTTGTGTTTAATTTCACTCAAAGTTCCACAGTTTGCTCACTGTGGCTGTACAACCAAGGAAGGAAAAGCCTGGAGTGGATTCTGGGCTTATGGTGTTATGCATGGAACACCTCATGCCCTGAGTTAAGTAAACTCTAACCTGTTTGGGCAATACCTTTTGGTCCATAGAAATGCCATTATTTAGACCATCACAATCAATAAATTGGATTTTGCTTTTGCAAGTGAAAGAGCTGTTATTTTTCATACAGTTTGTCAATAGGCTCCAGGTTAGGAGATATATGAAAGATACTCTACACAGACCAGAGAGTTATGAGCTCTCAGGCAGATGAATTATTTAAGTTCTTTTCACTTCTATAAAAAAATAAATACAGAGATGGCCAAAACAGATGCCATAAATTGTGGGTTTGATGTGGGATTTCCATCTTTCCTTGTCTGTTCTAAAAAGCCTGGGTTCTTTGTGCTGAAAATCCTTTTACCATTTGCATCAGTGCAGTGAAAGACATTATTATAAACTGAAATAGTGTCCTGTGAACTGGACTTACAGGTGAAGACTTACTGCACTCACAGCTGATGGGTCACCCTGGGAACTGAAGCAGCCAAGGACATTCCATCCCCTCCTGCTTCTTCCCTCCCTGGTCCAGACTCCAGGAAAAGACAGGAGGGCACAGTGCCTTCCATTTTTTCTGACATCCCTGTAATTCCTGCCTTTCTGCTAGTTTGGCAATTTCCTGCCCCCATGAGCTACTGTAAAGAAATCTCAAATGAAACTGTAATTCATTGCAAAAATCCCAAATTATTGGAGAATACAACAAATCCTGTGTGATCTAGACAGATCTCCTGTGGTTTGAAATCTGTGCTCCAACCTGGCCCTTCTCTTTCCCTCCAGTAACTCTCCATCCCTCACACCCCAACTCAGCAGAATTTCTGCCCCTCCATTCCACCCTGACATGATCCATTATTTCATCTTAATGTGCTCTATATACCTCATCAGCATGTTCAATACATATATTTTCATTTACAAGTGTGCTCTCAAGAGCCAGGAGAGAGAAGAGGGCCTCTCTGCCGCCAGATGCTGCAGGGATGTTTAGGCAGAAGGGGAATTCTTGCATCCAATCTCATGTATTAGGATATTGGTTCCTTTTCCCCACCAGCACATGCTCGGAGCACTCTAAGCCAGCCAGCTCTGCCCTGGCTGTTTCCTTACCCAATCCACTCTAGTTAAATACCTTTTTCATAAGGAGTTTTAAATTATAAGTCTAAATGAGGCCAATAAATTATACTTCATAAAATCCTGTGCACATCATTTCCTCACAGAAAAGGCTCCAAAGAAATATTTTCCGTGCCACCACCTATGTTCCCATCCCTTTGCAATATAACATTTATTCTAATATTAAAATGGCAGCTGCTCTATAAATTGTGAATCATTAGCACTCTTCATTGATTTTTCCCTTGCAGCCTGCAACCCTGGGCAGCGACTGCGTGTGAATATCAGTCTATTGGATTGAGATTCATATCCTATTTGAGGGTCAAAGACCGAGACCTCGTGAGCTTGAACTTCTATCAGCCTAAAGCTGATCAATACCTGGAGATGTATTTGATCCTGGCTGCAGGCACAGATTAAGTGGCCGTAAATACAATCAAAAACGTGAGGCTGCTGGGGGAGTGGGAGCCCGGCTGCAGAGATGCCAGTTCCTCTGGGATTTCTGGGAGCAGGGATGAACCTGCAGGGCTGGGTCCTGTCATTTTGGGGAGGCTCAGCCCAGCGTGCAGCTGGTGGAGGAAGAAGGGAGGATTTGCAGCAGAGACAGGATGCAGCATGTTTTCCATGATGCTCCTGTTGGACATGGGACCACTTCAAGGTCTCACAGCCCAGGTGTCCCAGGAGGTGAGGGCACTGCTCCTGGCACAGATCAGAACCAGCTGCACAACCACTGCTCAGCTTGGCACAGACACCACGGGTGGAGACACCAGGAGGATTAATTGAAAAAACATCAAGCAGATCAAATAAGTCCCTTTTCCTCTGGTGCCCCCTCTCCCCCTCTATCTCCAAGTGAAACTTTAAATATATGATTAAAATGACCTATTAAAGAGAAGAGACTCATTCCATTTGAGTATATTAAGGGTGATTCTCTGCTGGCTGAGGGAGAAAAAAATCCATAATCATAAGCCTTATTAAAGAACAATATCCTTCGAGGGCTTATTGTTTTCCCCTTTAGAGAGTGAGAAGCCTTGAAAAATAGACATGGAAACAGAGAGAAATCAAGACACTGTGTTGCACTGCTCCCGACACCACGGCACTCAGGGAAATTACCTCCCTATTTTTAGGCATGTTTACAACAGGCCCTATTTGCAGTATTACCTTTGATCCTAAACTCCAATTTAAATTATTCTTTTAAACGCTCGGGAGATCCAGAGGGGAAATAATTAGAAGTGGCAGGAAGTCTGAAAAAGCAAGAGATTCTTCTCTGCAGAAAGTGGCTGTGAGGTGGGGTGGAGGGTGCAACCCTGGGCGAGCAGCAAAGGGCACAAAGCATCCCTGGCCGTGTGTGGAGGGACAGGTGGCACCATCGGGCACCTGCAGGATGCAGCTCCCTCCACCAGCAGCCCTTGGTGCTGATTTTAGCAGAGAAACCTCTGTCTGGGTATAATCAAACACAAGCTGGTGTTTTTATTTACACTGTTTCATGTCCTTGCAGTGTCCTTGGGGGAAGAGACTTGATTATCATAAAGAATATGTTTTTATTCCACTACATAAGTACTACTTATTATAGTCTCATATATTTTCTGACACTACCAAGGGGTCTTTATTGTTGTACATCAAGGTCACTGACAAGTAATATATTCAATCTATTAAGTTATTAGGGAGATAAATAATTTGGATGCAAGCTGAACTCTGAACTTTTACCTTTTTCCCCTGACAGCCGGGTAGTTTCTTGGCGTTCATACTAATCTCAGCTCTGCTGGAATAGTAATTCCATTAGGGTTATGGCTGCAGCCATACATATGCAATGACCTCAAACACAATTTCTTTATGGACATGGGCAATAGGAATATTAAAATTTTAAGCCAAAGAGGATGTAATGTAACTTTACATTATTTATTGTAGACACAAATCCTTTATAATATTAAAGGATAAAGAATTAATAAAAGAAAGATCCCATAAACAACCCATAAAGTCAAATGTAGTTCTTGATTTAATGCAATTGCTTTCTAGTGTCTTCTGGTTACAGACTTACACTTCATTAAAAAAAATCTAGCCAAGAATCAGGAGCATCCTGGTAACTCAGTGGTCCTTGAGTGTTTTGGAAAGCAGCTTTAACCCTCTGCTTCTGCTTGTGACAATCTACCCAGGGATGGGCACACACCAAGGAGTGGGTAAGCTTAATCCAGAATTATTACAGTTGTTTAAGTGCCTGAAACTGGGACTAACTGGTTATTTCAGTCCCTGAAACCGGGACTAACTGGTTATTTCAGTCCCTGAAACTGGGATCTCTGCACCTGCTAAGCAGTTTCACTTTCTGTGAGACCACACGAGGTCTTCCTGCTGTCAGGACACCTTGGGATTGGCTGTAACCTGGCAGTGCTCCATGGAGAGTCTGTAGAATTTGAGAAGTGCTGTTATTTCCCCACCCAAATATTCTACCAAGTAGTTTCCAGCCCTGATAAACCCAGCTGCAGGGACTGCGTGCCTCTGGCATTGCAGTGTGGGAATGTCATGTGACAGATTCTGGGAAAGGAAATGTTTGGGAGCATCATCCCTGAACGCTGCAGCAAGGACAGGCTGATGTTGTGGTACCCAGAACTTGAACTGTGCCAAAAATCACATCAGATTTGATAGGCGTTGAAACCAATGTGTTAAAGCTACTTTCATGTCAATTCTCTCTAATTTAGACTCCTGATGTCAAGAGAATGTAAACCTTGCTGGAAACACCAGTAATCTAAATAATTAGCTAAACTTTGGAGGAAGCTTTTCTCTAATGAGAACAGAATGAAAATGGAGGGAATAAACCAACGAGACTTTCCTATTAAATTTTATATTGCGAATACCTGCTGCTGTAACATGCGGCAAGAGAACAGCTATGATTTTTACTTTTTTTTTCCCTGTGTTTTTTTGGGATTGGAGCTTGGTTTACATATGAGAGAGTGTTCTAATTACCTCCTGGGCATTCTAGAACTACCTCTGTTAACTAACCTGGATTATTTTTCCAGAGAGAGGAATAGCTCTGCAATCCTGCCTCTAATTGTCCAGGGAGATGTTTTATTCCTGCTGCTGAAGCCAGAAGCCAAACCCATCTGGGGTGTGACACTGCCACAGTCAGAGTTCAAGCATTTCTTTTCACATTCTCCAGTCTCTCTTCTTTTTTTTCCCCTCCTCCCTCATTCATCATCCCCTGCCCACACCCTTTCACCACTCCTCAGTGTCTTCTTCCAACTGGGAAATCTCTCAGGGGCTCAGAGCAAGTTGTTCCCCAGGCACCTGCAGCCCCCACCCCTCTGTCCCCAGGGATTTGGGCACAAAACAGCTCCCCCAGCACCCAGCCCTTACAGAGCTGTCCAAATGCCCCCCTCAGCCCCAGGGCAGCAGGAGTTTTTCCCCAGGCTGTGTTTGTGTATGATGTTGTCACACTGCTATGTGCCAAAAAATGAGCTTGAGCCAAATTTGAGGTTTTTCTCAGTTTTCCTTATTTTTCCGCATTTCACTTGTTGGGCGTTAGGGCTGCTCCAGCTCTTCTCCAAGGTTTTGCACTGCAGTAAACAAAATTCACTTTACATCACCACTTTTAAACCAAATCTCCCACGTGTGCTACTAATTTAGATTTAATAGAACAATTGCTGATGAAATAATTACCCATTGATTGTAATAGCGAATTGGGGGTTACAGAATTTGAGAAAAGAGCCTTTAAGTAATTACAGTGCAATGGTGAAGCTGTTCTGCCCAGCAGGGCTGGTGACCTGCTCTTGAGTGGGCACAAAGCCAAGCAGAGTGAGGAGCTTTGGGACTCCCCCCCAGCAGCTGGTCCCTTCCCCAAGTCTGCTGTTCAATAAAGCAGTGATGGATGGCTCTGGCAGGTGGGCACAGCCCTGAATTCTGTGCAACAGCTCTCTGCCTGCTCCCAGGAATAGAGTTTGGCCCTTCCAAATGAGCATCCCAGCCTGAGGAGGGGTCCCTGCGGGCAGGGTGGGCTGGGATGTTCCTGGGGAGCACAGCCCCCCTCTGCTCAGGGAGGGACACACCAGGGTTTAGCTCTGCTGCTGCTGCTGCAAATCAAACGAATGACATGGATTTGTGGCCTATCATCTTGACAGCCTCCTTTAAACTGCTTATTTTAAAACAGGATAAACAGAGGATTAATAACCTTGCAGGACACAGAGAGCCTGGTTCCTCCCAGGGAAGCCTCTGTAACATCCCTCCCTGGCAGCTGGGTGAGGATCTCGCCCTCCTCCTGCCCTGCACCCTGGAAATTGAGTGAGCTGTGTCCCCCTCAGCCTGCAAAAATAATTCAGGATACGCCCCTGATTCAGCTACAGGAATGAGGTGATACTGAAAGTTGACTTTCCTCTGCACTGCTTGATTTAGGTGCAAAGAGGTCTGTGTAGTAAATCTGAATATTTTCTTAATCATCAAAATAAAATCATGTCAAGACCAACTCACGTTCCAGGACTGAGGAACGGTCTGCTCCCCACACCCCTCATTCAAGTTGGGTAGAAATGCTCTTTCAAAACACACTTGCAAGTTAAAGCTGTTAAAAAATTCACAGATTCCTTCCAATAAACACAAACTCCCTTGTATTTACACGTGAGCAGCTCCACTGAGCAGCACAGGGGGGGATTTTATCCCAGCCCTGGTGTCACTCAGTCACTTCAGGGCAGATTTTCCATCCCGTGCTGCTGGAGAGCCCCACAGAGCCCCAAGGGTGCAAGGGTGAGCAGGGAACACCAGGAAGGTCCCTTTCACACTTCTGCCAGACCTTGCTGCCTTGAAAATGCCACATTTGCAGCAGAGCAGCAGCACATCTAATAAATCACATCTGCACACTGCTTTATTCACAGGCACTGACAGTTTAGGATTGACGACACCCAGGGCAACCGAATGTCAAGCACTCCTAATGAAAACTATCCCATTTTGCTCCAGTAGCAGCAGCTGCCAACAGACATAATCTACTGGCATATGGAGAAGGCCATGCTAATCCCTGCAAGGTCATTAACAAGAGGGTGAAAATTACATGCAAAGCACCAGCTGTGGCATCCCCGCTGCCTCACACTTGCTGTGGCAGGGGCAACAGAGGTGAAAAATGTGGTTATGTCTCAGCAGGCCAAGAGTTCTGCCAGAGCAGAGCTATTTCCCCCCCTTCCTTCCCCAAAGCAGGGGTCAGTGCTGCTGAAATTCTTCCTCTGCAGAGG
The DNA here is from genome assembly GCA_013400955.1 of Drymodes brunneopygia. Classification (NCBI taxonomy): domain Eukaryota; kingdom Metazoa; phylum Chordata; class Aves; order Passeriformes; family Petroicidae; genus Drymodes; species Drymodes brunneopygia. Next base: position 52,282 of record VZTZ01001187.1, read on the forward strand.
AGCTGGGGGCCTTTCAAGTATCACCTGTTCTTGCAGTCTGCAGTGGCTCGAGGAAAGAGGAGCTCCAGGGTGGTTGGAGCTCACAGGAGAGCAGGGGGGGCTTGGCTCACCTTGGCACCTGGGCAGGAGCTGTGTCCCACCTTCCCAACAGCCTGGCACTGTTGTCCTCAGTGGAACAGGTGCCAAGAGCATCTTTACACCCAACTTCCCAAGCAAAACCATGGGGATGTGGTGCCTGGGGAATGGTTTAGTGCTGCACCTTGGGCTTGATGGTCTTAAAGGGTTTTTTTTTTTTCCCCACAGGGCACAGAATTCCAAATGTCCTTCCAGCAGTGAGGACATTCAGTACGCAGGGATGAGGGGAAGCAAAGTCTCCAGCCTGTCTTTCCTCCAACCCCTAAACCACAAATAAGGCCCCTGCTACTCCAGGCTCACCTCAGGTTTGTACATTTTAACATTTGCATGCACATGAGCTCGGCTTCCATAATCCCAAACCCACTCCCAAAGGATATTTTACCCCCAAATTTACTTGGGAATTCATGATCTCAGTTTGTCTTTCCATTAAATCACACAAACATTTTTATAAGCTGTAAATCAAAAAGTCTGTTAAAACCCCTCAGCAATGACTACCTGAAACAAATCTTTTCCAATTTAAATCCCAGCCCGCATAACGATCAATCCCACAAACCCCATAATTGTTAACATTACTTTGGGTAACGTTTAAAAACATTAATTTCAAAAAATGTAATAGGAAAAAAGCTCTTTAAATCGGCAAAAAGATAAATGGTCTCCAGCAGCGTGACCTTTCCCCATACCACAGTGACATTGAATCATTTTAAAGTTATTTACATTTTCATTCTTCCCTGGAAAAATGTTGACAAGGCTTTCACCGACCCTAATGGATACACAGTAACATCTGTGGGAAGTGTCACTGCATCAAGAGCCCTTCCTCGATTCCTCTCCACACCAACCAGCTCTAATTAATAGTGGAGAGGTGATTCCAGAGCGAGCTGGCTCATTAGTGGGGGTGGCTGAGCTCTGGGAGGTGCCACAGCTCCCCAAAACCTAACAGGGGTTTGTTTAACCACTGTGTCTCCCTGCCTCGAGCCCGTGTGCCTTCACCTCTGCTTTCCTGAGATGAATTTGGCTCACAATCCCCACCAGGCTGCAGGCTGGGCTGTGGCAGCACAGAATTACCTGAGCTAAGGCTTGGCTTTTCTTCCCAGTCTGTGATGGAGCATCCCCCAGCAGCTCCCTGGGCAGGGGCTGTGTTGTGGTGTGCACACACTGTCCCCAACACACAAATCACACCAAAAACTGCTGCTGCACACACCTGTGACCTCTCCAAACCCTTCCCCAGGCCAGGCTAAAGTTTGGCACCATCCCTGCACTAATTCCCAGCAAGAGCAGGGATAGGCTTAATAAAAACGAAGGGAACTCTGGTTTCCTCTTCCTCCATCCTCTGCTGAGCGTTTGGGGCTTTAGAAAGCAAAACATCTGCCCTGGTGGAAGCAGGAGGTGACTCCTGAGTGACTCCTGTCCCCACAGCCACAGCAAGCCAGGGCTGGTGGTGGGGCCAGACTCAGCCCTGACTCAGGAGCCTCCAGCAGCCTTCCCTGATATCCAACAGCCCTCCCTGATATCCAACAGCCCTCCCTGATATCCAACAGCCTTCCCTGATATCCAACAGCCCTCCCTGATATCCAACAGCCCTCCCTGATATCCAACAGCCCTCCCTGATATCCAACAGCCTTCCCTGACATCCAACAGCCCTCCCTGATATCCAACAGCCTTCCCTGATATCCAATAGCCCTCCCTGATATCCAACAGCC
>VZTZ01001187.1:70553-94509 GCA_013400955.1 Drymodes brunneopygia
GAGGGCAGGGGCTGTGTCCCACTCAGGACAGAGAGCAGGGGCTGTGTCCCACTCAGGACAGAGGGCAGGGGCTGTGTCCCACTCAGGAGGGAGGGCAGGGGCTGTGTCCCACTCAGGACCATCAGTGGCAGCTGCCAGCCCCATGGTCCCTCACACTGTGACATCCAGGACCCCCAGAACCCCTTGTGCTCTCTCCCTGCACTCCCTCCTGTGCCCTGTGCCCATGGCCTTCCTCACTTAGGCTTCTGCCATCAATAAACCCCAACCATTAATAAAACCCAATCCACCCAAATGTTTTATTTCTTCCTGGTTTATTTACTCTTCCCTCGTTCAGATTCCTCAGCAGTCCCTGAGAAGTCTGGGCTTGAAAATACCCCTCCCCAAGAGCATGGATGTGGTTTATCATGGACATGTTCATGAGCTGTCCTGGCAATGAAGTTCAGCTCAAATCAATTTGCAAACACAGGTAAAGAGCCCAAACGCATCCACCTTGCCCAAACGTTTGCAGTTTATTTTAAACAAGCACATTAATTTACAATTTAGTACAAAACAGTCACTTTTCCTTCCAAGAAGAGAGGAATGAGACAGTAAAAACCCAACCAAAGCAGAACAGACTTGGAAATGTCAAGTTATTGACTTCAAATAAATAGAACATTTAAATTACTGAAATGGTATCATCACTACTTTTAACACCTCATGTGCAACACCACACCTGGGACCTTCGTTCCCATCCAGTTCTGTGCAGGAACAGCAGGATGGAAACACTGCTGGAAACAGAAAATGAGGAGTTCTCACAAATAACTTCATCAGGTTTCTTAAGCACTTGGCAGCTTTTGTCTCTCCTGGCACATTCTACTCCTTTAATTTTAATATTTCCTACCTGAAAACATCCCGAGAGCAAAGAGAGCTCAGTGAATTACAAAGGGCCAAGAAATAAATCCCTGGTGGAACTGACTGCCCCCAGCACAGCACGATCCCCACAGGGAAGGGGCATCACAGGAACCTCTCTGGACAGCACAGCACAAAAATAAACCCTCCAGGAGAGAGGAGATGGGGTTTGCAGGCAATTTTTAAAGCAGAAACACTTTCCTGGCAGCATCACCCATCCCCCAGCACAGACTGCACCATTACAGAGACAGAAAACGATATAATTTGTCATTAGAAAAGACAGAAAATAAACCCAAGCCAACCAAGATTTACACAAGTGAATTCAAAGTCAAGAAAACCTCCCCAGATGAGGACGTTGAAGTGAAAGTCTTGGCTGGCTCACTGGCAAGAGCTGGAGCACCAACACTGACAAGCAACATCCCAATTTCATTAATTTCATACTTTTATACTCTGAAGAAACAAAAAAATCCACTGTAGTTTGAGTATTTATTCATTTTATTGTGTCACAGCAATGTGCTCAGTTCTATCATTCCCATTGGATGCTGCAGAGATACATCAGGAATACTCAATTTTGTGAACAGCCAATATTTAATGATGAAAAAAATAACCCTGTGGAGTTTTTGTGCTTTTTTTTTGTTGCCAGGCTTCAAACTTTCCATGTTGGGGCTTATGAGGGAAATCAGAGGAGGACACAGCAATGGTACAAATCCAGGGAATTGGCCAGGGACTCCTTATTCCTTCTCATGTAACAGAGGAGCCAGCAAACATTCAATTAAATTAAAAGTTGCAAATGTAGAATTGAAAGGAAAAGCCTTTTTATATAACATAATTAATCTGGAGAACTCACTGCCACGAGAAAACATTGAGGCCAAAACCTATTAGGATTAACTAAAGATTAGGTAATGGATAACTAGAACATGCTCAATTACATTGGATAGGATTATAAACTTCACTATCCAGGACGTGAATTATCCCCCCCAGCCAGGATCACAGCAACTCCTTCTCCCTGGGATGATTTTGTCAAGTTTTCATGGCTTCTTCTGACTGACCTGGAGAGGGAACTGCCACATCCCAGAACAGGGCAGCTCTGGGCCTCACTCATTAGGGAGCTGGAAATACCAAGGAAGTGTTAATTGCTCTGTTGTGATGGGAGAAATTCATCAGAAGAAACTCAGATTTTCCAACCTGTTCTGCCATGGTAACACAAATCTTGCTGTCCTTCACTAAAAACATTGTTTTCTTTTCTTAGAGTTCATCAGGATTGGCTTCCACCTGGAGAACACCATAATTACTGAGCAATCAGGATCAGGCTGCTAATTGTGCCCCAGAACTTTCATCCCAGTGGTGACACACAGACATCCTTGGCTGGAATGCACCAGAGAATGGATGAATGATGTGAACATGGAATGCTTCCTACTTGAAATGTGTAAATAATACTTTAGAAAATCACAGAGGTTTAGAATTGATTTAATCAGAAGAGAACTCTTGTTTCCTGAAAAAAAAAAAAATAAATCAGAATTCCTGCTTCTCCCAACGAAGCAGCCAAGGTACCACGGAGAGGAACTCGGGGAGGTGAAATCAGCTCTGGATGAATTAAAAAAAAAAAAATAACACCTGATTTGAAAACACACAAACCAATATCCAATTTCCTTCTCCAGCAGGCACAGTGGATTGCATAACGCAATGTTTACTCTGGAAATGAGTAAAGGATGTTGGTGGGAAGTCATGGAAAAACCTTAACTGCCAAACGCGACGCTCCCGCGCGAGGACATTGACGTGGCCTCGGGCAAGGCCTGGGGATCTCAAGGCAAGTTCAGCTGAACACCTGGGAAATGCCTCGGGAAGAAAAGGGACTGAAAAAAAAAAACAAACCAGGAATACTGCATATAAAATCCCTGATCATAAATATTAAAGCCGTGTCTGGGACTGAACAGCCACGAACAGCGAGAACTCCTACACCGAGGAACGATGGTACTTCACTTTCCAGCGCTTGGATCTCACCCTGAAGAAAAAGTACATGATCATTAAGAACAGGGATGATGCCACATAGAGGATGACACACAGACTCATGTCCAGGTTGGAAAATCCAATCCCCAGGAAGGACACAGCCTGCCTGGTCCCTTTGAGGCTGACGGATGCAGCCGCGCTTTTGCCGCTACCTTGGACAGCTCCAGGATTTCCCTTTGGCTTCTCCAACACCTTGGAGCCTGAATCTCCTGGGTTTTCCTCGTTCTGGAGCTTGTTTTCTCCATTTCCCCCCGGGTTCTTCAGCAGGTTTTTGTCTTTCCCCTCCCCTGTGTCTCCCTGCTCGTTGTCACTGGGGTCAGTCTGGCTCTGGGTGTATTTGTAGAGAATGTTGTCACTGCCGTAGTGGGATTTCAGGAATTGTAGGACTTGCTCTTCATTCCAGCTGTGCAGCCCTTTGATTTCTTCATGGCAGGCAGGACAAATGTCTGGAGTTGGCCACTGAACTTTGGGGAATTTCGGATCTTCAGTCAGATCACCTAATTGGGAGGAGAAAAATAGAAATAGAAAAAAAAAAAATCAGGAGGAATGAACTGGGAAAGCTGCACCATCAGACACTTCCCAGGGAGTACTTCCCACTTCCAGTGAGGATGGCACAAAAAGCCACAGCACAACAATCTTTGAGTTAAACCAAGATACTCACAAAAATCTGGATGTTTTCTCATCAATTCTGACCCGAAACATTTCAAAACACAAACGCCAAATCACAATTATTCCCCTTTTCTCCCAGTAAAAGCTGCAGCTTTTCAATCCCAACCCCAACTCCTGCAATTGCTGCTTTTAGCAGGCAGGAACACAAAACTGCCTGGGCCCTGCAGGGTTAACTTGAATTCTGGTGCAAAACAAACTGCTCTTTTCACTCAGTGCTCCTTAATCCCTGTTTTCTGCCTGGTTTGCAGGAGCAGCTCCAAGGCCAGGGACTCTGATATTTTCATTTTTCCGTGTTGTGAACCATCCCATCCCAACCTTGCTTCTCCACAGCTCTGCATTATCACCAGAACTAACTATTTGTAGCATTTTAAAAGCCATTCTCATGTTTAAGATGTATTTTTCAGCTAAAAACCAGGTCTTTAAATATGTAACACTGTCTTGAATTAGATCTGATTTTAACATTTCAGATGCTCACAGCTCTGGCCACGTTTCTGAGCTGAACACTGGAGCTGGTATCACACCTTGCTCCAAAAATCAAGATTTTAAATTCTGAATGGGGATAAATTTTAGGAAAAAAACTCTACCTGCTAAAAAGCCTGATTTATTTAACTGAATAGTCCCTAGCATTTAAAATATTTCAGAAATATAGACTCTCATTTTTGAGTTATTATTTTTATTCTTTCTAAAAGCAGAAAACTTCCCCATGATATTGGGTAAAACAGGGATTCAAAAGACACTTTAAAATATTTGTCTCCTTGGTATTTACGAGCAAGAGAGCAAATTTGCTTTTTTTTATCCTAAAGATCACTCAGCAATCAATTTGTTCCAATAGAAAATGCAGAAACCAAACGTGTTACAGCAAGGTTATGAACAGAAAACTCCCTGTACTTGATGTTTTCCTGCCAAGGAGGGAAATGCTGTAAATCCTGTGCATTCTGAAGGAACAGGGAATAATTCAACAGGGCAGAGCCATTCCCAGCCACCTCCTGACCCCCAGCCCAAGGTGTTTTCATTGACCAAACATCATTTCTCACGCAGCACCACAAATACAGATGCAGCTTTTAAGGCTGAAAATACATCACTGTCCCACAGAGGAATTTTAGCAAACTGCAAAAGCATAATTTAACATTATTATTTATTCCAGTGTGTTTATACTTCTTACTAAAAGGGTATTTTAGCTGGCTGCTGCATCACCTAAATCAATATCCATGGGAGTTTTCCAATACCTTAATGTTCTAAATAAGTGCATTGCTCCACCACTTAGCAACTCCAAGTCCATAGGAGTTGCCTGCTCCTGTGTTCAGCCCAGCAAAAAGAACCAAAATTGGGGATGTTTTTAGTTAATCTCTTATTATTTTCTCCTCAGAGAAAGGAGACAAACTGTTTGTACTCACAACAGTATTTAATTCTTCATAAATCTTGGGAATTCAGCATGAGCATAACATGAACACAATGCAGCATATTTAAGTTGTAACTAATGCTGCATTAGCCAGATCCATAACAGCAGACAGGGATTTAGTGCAAAGAGAAACCAATTTTCTTTAGTGCTTTAGTTACTTGATACCCCCATAACAGAATGGATTAAACACAACCAGTATTTTAACAGCACTCTCAGCCCAGCTGCAAAACACAGGGAGCTGGAGGGGGCACAGATTTCCTTTTCTGTAGTAATTTTATTTTATTCAGCTGCTGTTCTGCCAAGAGTTGAGGCTCTTTTATCCTGAGGAAGCCTCTTGTTCAACTGCCATCGTTTTCCAAAACAAAACAAAACAAAGGCAGGTTTTAACCCTGAACTGGTACAGAGGGAAATGTAATTATTTTATATTCATTCCTTTGGGTTGAGCTCCAGGAAGAGCCTCTCACCAAGCAACAGGTGAGATCTCAGAAGGAAGCAGCTCTGAGAATGATGTTTTCCATTCCCTCCCTCACCTGCCAGCCTGTTGTTCACCACGTTGTGCTTCTCCCAGAGCCACAGCACAGCCTGGTCCAGGCTTTTCACAGAATCCAGGGATTCCTTGGCCATCTCCTCAAAGTGCTGAGCACAAGCCCTGCACCCAAAGAAGTGCTGGATGTACCTCCTCATCACCTGCAGCACAATTTGGGGGTTGTCCTCCAGACCTGCAAGACAAGGGACAGACACAGCTCCAAGTGAGGTGGGGGAGAGGGAAGGGAAAAGTTGCTCCGTTCTTGTTCCACAGAATTGACACCTGAATAAATTTGTAATTTAAAGTGGCTATGTATTGCAATATATACAACACATCCAGTCTGTACAATTGTACTCAAAGTTACCCTGAACATTACAGTAAAATAAAAGTCAAGTGGTCTCTACAGTGAAATTTATCCTTCCAGAGTATCTTAAAATTTCTTAAAATTCCTTAAAATCTGAGGGGAAAACCAGACTCAGTTAAATGAAAACCAAACATCAATCTTCATCAAGAGCACGCTGAGAAATTGTTAAAATATGCAAAGTTCACCCTTTCTGTACATCACAACTCCTGTGGAATTAGAGACTTTCTCCAACCTCTTGCCCAATAACTAAATGAATATTTACATTATGCATTCACCTCTACATTCATGCCCAGGCACTGGAGTTATGGTGAGTTTGCTGCTGAAAAAATCAAGAGTCAAAGGCTCTCTGTTGAGTCGTGCCCAAGGTGCCTGTGGTGCTGTTTGTGAGCCCACAGTTGTGAGGAATTAGAGAGCACCACAAGCTCATTACAGTTATTAATTCCACAGCTTTTTTGGCAGGCTCTGAATGCACAGAGCAGCTGCTGAGCAACACTTGGGAGAGCAAATCAGGAATTCCTCCTCAAATAAACACAAACACGTGGTTGTTCCTATAAAATTCACACTTTTACACTAAAGATAATGCAAAAGATTAATTAATCTAGTAGGTTGAGAACTTTGTGGCCTTCATGGTGACAGCAGTGCCTTGAAAATCTCCAAGTGCCTTGAAAAACCTGATATAATTTGTTGAAATCCTAATGGTTTCATCTCTGTCTCAGAGAATTTCTGATTCATGCTTAATTGACCCAGTAAATTATGTCAGAATGTATTTAAAAATGTCCTGTGTGTTACCACGAGGCCACACTTGTCAAATTAAACACATTTTATGGTGCAGATTGATCAAATTACAGACTCCTGCTGCTGAACACCACCAATAATTTACTATTGCTTTGTTTTCTTGAGGAAAAAAAAAATCAACAAAACCTGCTCAAACTATCAGAGCACTCATCTGTTACAGATATGGGAAATACATCAAGACTGTCATCAACACCTTTATTTAGAACAACAACAGGATATTCTTAAACAGCAGCAAAAAGAAGTCTTTAAAAAAAGAAATCCTAACAAATAAACGATTTCTCCTCAGCCATTCAGTATCTGTGATTGAACATGTATAAATAAAAGCTATGAGATTAAAGCAGATTAAATTATTGCATTGAAAGAAAAGCTGGGAAATTATTTTGGAAGTTGAAACAAATCTCAGTCAGGACAGTTTTAACATTTATACTGAAATGTGTACTTAGGAAAAAAAAAACAACAACAAACACAACAAAAGTAACTACCAGGGAATTATGGCTTTGTGGAGAAACAGGGATTCATACACGTATTTAATTATATCTGTTCTCCTGTGCAATGTTACACCCTTGAAAATTCATTTTGAATTTTGGGAGAACTGTCAAATTCAGCAATAGATTTTAAAAAAGCCAGGTAATTTATTATAAAATCCACAAGCCTGTGATATTCACACCAACACTTTCTGTTACCTAAAACCAAATTTTTTTGTAGCTAAGTGTGCTCAGGAAATGGTTTCTACACTGATTTCACACATCCTTGGCTGTGAGCAGCCCTGTCCTGAGTTCCTTTGCATCCCTCCTGCTGCTGCCAAATTTTCAAAAATTCAAATTTCCCCTATTCAGCATTAAAATGGATCAAACAGAGCCCAATAAAATCCTTTCATCAAGAAATCCACAGCGAGTTCACCCAGAGTGCCAGGCCCTGGAGCAGAGGGGACGAGCAAGGAAAAAAAATACATCTGCTTCAGCAAGAAAACAATTGCAAAATGGCTCATTTGGTTTGTTTTTCTTTTATCAGCCCCCCGAGATGAATCTTCTATTAACATCTGCCATGTATCATCGTGTAATCCTCCTTTTCTCTTCCCTCCCAAACTACTGCAATTCAGGGTAACCCTAATCTTTAAAGTGGACAAGAAGCATAAAACCCTACCTGTGGTGGCAAGGATTAGGGAGTACATCATGCTTTTTAGTAGATGGGATTTAAACAAGCAATAAGAAGAGGAAAACCTCCCAAGACATAATCCCACAGTCTCAGACTGACCCAATTCTTTCACCATAAGAAGTGATGATCACAGATCTGGCCCGATTTCCAGCCAGGGTTAACTGTGCCAAAGAGTTCTCAGGTTCTGCAGTGAATTTTTAACTTCAGGCTGATGTTTGAAACACACACAGTTTTGAGGTGCAGTTTTGTGTGGTTAAATATTAAGGATTTTTTTTTTTTAGATTTAATCAGAGCATTTTGGGGCTAAAAGGGGGAATTTAAGTTATGCAGGGTGCTGCTGAATAGCTCAAAATCATCCAAGCCCCTCAAACTCACCAGGCAGTGAATGCACTAAATTGAAGAAAATCAACCTATTGCCCCATGAACAACAAACAAAACAAAGAGAGAAACAAAAAAAAACAACAGCAGGATGATTTGTTATTAAAAAATGCCTGTTCTGCAGGAGAATTATTCAGATTTGAAGGATTTTTACTCTGACTGCAAATAATGCTGGACTAATGTATGGATCTATAAGGTGAAATAATAAAATACATTTTAAAATACAATCAGCAACTGGTAAATTGGGAATTTCTGAGTTTTATGATGCTCACGTGGAATTCTCACATTCCTTGGAAAAGGTATTTAAAAGGCTTTAAATGAAGACTAAAGAGAACAGTAAACAAACAAAGTGCAAGAAAAGAATATATGAAGGCCAAAATTTTAGCATTAATAATTCTATTTTCATTGGGTGAGGAAAATAGATTTCACAACATGTTTCTTAAACAGGAATCATCACCAGAATATTAACACCCAGCTTCACAAGATGCTGCAGGTCTAAAAATGAGCAATTTTACAGAGTGCTGGCAAAGTAGTAAATCACTGCAGGGATTAATGACAGGTACATTCAGCTGAGAAAAAAAAAACCCCAAACAGTCATAACAGTCAGTATTTAAGAAATAACATTACAGAAGGATCAGCTAATGGCTGTACATCTTTTATAGCTGCTGAACTGTATGGTTAAACCTCATTTTCCTCCAATTTCATTCCCAGTGCAACCTCAGGTAAACCTGAATCATTTTCATCCCTTTTTAGGGAGCTCAACACTTCTTTGTTTGAAATTCTCTCTATTTTTTCCCCCTTTTTTCAGCTTTATCACTCCCAGCTTTAGGGCCACACACTTTATTTAGCACATCTCCAAGCCTTGCTGCTGCAGCCAAGCTCTGACCCCTGCTGGTGCAGCCCTGCAGCCACTCTCCTCCACAAATGGATTCATTTAAACAACAAAAAAATAAATTTCCTGCTCACCTGTGTTGATCAGAGCTTGTGGTCTCAGTGCAGCCTGAACAGTGAGGGTGTGGAAGAGCTTCCAGAGGGAGCAGCTGTAGCCCCTCAGCTCTGGTCTGCTGCCCTGGCAGCCAACCCACTGAACTTTCCTGGGGAGAAATATCCCAGAAATCTGAAAAAAATAATAAAAAAAGAGATGTATTTAAGGTATGTGCTGCTCTGGGGTCTGTGGCAGCACAATTGAACCCACGTGGAATTGAGGTGATCCAGGGTAAGGAAAAATAAATTACTTTCTGCATTTGTTACTGATGAATTCATGCTTCAGGCAAACAAGCTTTTAAAAATCCTTAAGTCTCAGATACTCTGGAGCACCATCCTAAAACTCATCCCTCTTGGACATGCATTACATGATACAGAATGTTCAGGCATTGACATCAAACCTACCCAAATCAGTAGTTTAAAAACCTACCAAGTAGTTTAAACCAAGTAGTTTAACCTATGAAGGTCTTTTTTTAAGAATACAACACACAAAAAGATCCCTGTACACTGACAGAGCTCCAGCTCCCCTGGGCATATTCAAAATTCCCTTTTACCCCACAAGGTTTACATGATTTACAGTGCAAAGCCTGAACTGGCTGTAAAATTCAGTATTATTTCTCCTTAGAACAAACCCACTCCTTATTCATTGCACCTGAAACCCAGAGCAAGATTTTAATTTCTGAGACTTTTTTTTTCTCTTCCTAAAACACACAGGAGGTTTCCAAATTTCAGGCAGAAATGGGGGAGAAATTGTTAAATTCTGTGCTTTGCCAGACTGGGATGGGATTCCAGCAAGGAAATCAGAGAGTATTTGGGGGAACTCTTCAGGAATAATGAACATTTCAGTGGGTGAATTTCCCATCACTCAAACTCTGACCTTCAAGAGAATCCTGCTGCTAGCAGGCACAGCAAAAGCAAGTCAGAAACACCCTCTGGAAATCTTGCATCCCTGGGGATGACATTAGGGAACAAGTATTGCTTGCTCATTATAAAAAACCCAGCCAGGATTTCATATTTCAATTCTCTCATTTCAATTTCTTCGTGTGGATGTATTATTTGTTGGTTTGGTTTGTTTTTTTTTTCCTGCTAATGATTTCACTTTATTTTCATTTTAACCTTCTTATAACTCCATTATGACTGAGGGAGCAGCAGTAAGTGATGTCTTAGATTGATATGGAATCTTATCCTGCCCTAATGCCCTGTTTTATGCTGGAACTGGGAACAGCTTACCCGCATTTTGTTGTTGACCAGATCCAGGATAGCATCATAAGGGATTTTGTCTAATGGAAGGCTCACCAGCCACTCCTGCAAGGTCTCTAACAACTTCACCACAGGCTGGCGGCCAGGAAAAAGCTGAGAAAAATAAAAAAAAGCAAGAAAGAAAATATTTTCAAGCACAAATCTCACTGGCAGAGAGACGCTTCTGGCTTTATCCGAATGTTTTTGCTGTCTGTAAAATGTTTCATTTTCTTTTCTGATCAGCAGATTAATTACTTGTTCTGCTTTCAGTAAAAGAAATCTCAAACCAGTTCTTGCTTACAAAATCCAACAAGTTTTTATGTGCAAGATGTTAAAAATGAAGCAGGCAGGAATGCTACAGAACAATTTGACATTATCCAGGATTTCACATTGAGGTAATTCAGTTCAGAATGCTGCTCAGAACAGAGTGTGACACATCAGTGAAACAGAGAGCCTGAAACTCTTCTCATTTTTGGAAGATCAATCACAAAAATTAGTTATTTTCAGGCAGATTTCTGTGAATTTAGGAGCTGTTATCCAGAAGAGCATTTTCCTTTTCCTGTGTAACAGTGATTTCCAAAGGGATTTGGAATCAGGGGCTTCCTGAACTCAGAACTTCCAGGAGCCACAGCCTGGCAGGTGAACCTGAGGAACTGTAAATCAGCAATAAGGCCATTATTTCACAGCAGAAATGGTATTTTGCTTTAATGAGGGTTAGAATTACTCCAGAATTAAGCCAAGTATCTGCCATCCTTCAGGACCCTTCCAGAGGGAGCAGGATTCAGTCACGGAATTTTCATTTTCATGAAAATTCCCCAAGCAGGGAATCAGAGACCTCTGTGCCTTTGGATTGACCACCACTATAAACAGGAGAAGAATATAAAACATTTCCTGTCAGAAACACCTGGAAATATGAATGAGGGCTGCAAGGAAAGTGTTACATGACTGAAAAAAAAAATGCAAATAAAGAACAGCAAGCCCTGGTGTGACAGGGCAGGTGGAGATGAGCAGGTACCTAAAAAATTCCTCATTTATCACCAAGAGCAAATGACATCAGCTGGCCAGGAGCCATCAGGAAGAACAGAGGATGTTTCAGGGATAATATGATGGAAAGATTAGCACCACACTTTCTTAAAGAAATGAGGCCAGCTGGAGATTTCTGACCTCTGATGGCTGCAGGGGGGAGCTGGCAGGGTAAGGAACTGTCTGTCTCATTTTCAGATAAACCCAGATATTTGGAAATGGTTCATATAGGCCTTATTATTCCCTTAAGAGTTATGGAGTCACTTTTTCGAAATAAAACATAGTGTTAGCTACACAGGGAGTAAAAATAAAGAGATATTGGTCGCTTCAGAAAGCTGGCATTATAAAACAAAATTATTTTAAATTTTTTCAAGTCATCATTTTTATTACATATATTTTCCTTTCATGCAATTGTAACACATAAGCATTTTTGATTTTTAAATACTCAATTGTATTCCATAGCTCAGCTATTTTTGAATATCTATTTAATTAAAATCAGTACATCAATTAAATCCAAAATTCAGACAGAAGCTACTAACATCTCTAAATAGAACAGCATTTGCCAAGTGTGCATTAACAAAATCCAAAAGTCAAGAATGAAAAACAAAGGTTGGTTTAATCCCACTGAGTTACAATAGCTACTTATCCTGAAAATCTGATAAATGGACTATATTTACAGTGTTTGTTCAATATGCTGCAGACTACTTAAGCCTTATTTAATTTTGAGCCCCCCTGAGGTGAAATTAAATTGCATTTTAACCCTGTAAGTGTGTCAGAACAGCAAACAACACCTCAAAACCAGCCTGGGAACAAACCCACCAACCTTTTTTCTGAGCTACCGAGGACGCACACACCCAAACACCCTGCAAGCCACTTGGAGAGACTGATGTCCCACCATAAATTTCCTGGTGGAGTCACTTAATCCTCACACAAATAACCCAAGCCCAGAAGTACCTACCTTGGCAGAGATGGTGACAAAGTCCTTGAAGGTTTTCAGCTCAGCTCCCTCGAGTGCCTTGTGCGTGGCCAGCTCCACCCGGAGCAGGAAATGCAATCCTGACTCAAGGTCAGCCATGTAGAGCCTGGACCTGCAAAACATCAATCCTGGGCTGCTCTGGCAGCCTCCTGCCACTCCTTTTTTCACCACTCACAGGGAAAATTGATCAGAGGAAAGGCATTACAGCCCCCCCAGCAGTGTGGCTTTTCACAGGGTCCTGCCCGGCAGGGACTGCTCAGTTTGAGTGTCACAGAGTTTGGATAATTGAGGAACAAACACATAAAAGAAAGGTTTTTTTTTATATTTGACTGAACTTTTTGCCTCCCAGCCAGCTTTACTTTGTGATGAAATTATAGGTCTGGTGTAAGGAAATGACAGCTTCTCTGCTGGGCTGACCACAAACAGAACCAGGACATGCTCTGAACAAAGGGAGGGTTTGTTCAACACCAGGGCAGGGGTGCAAACAAAACTGAAAATGCCACTGTTGGAAAAAGAACTGAATTAGAAATCCTCTTCCAAATGCAGCAGTTTTACTGCAGGTCCTTTGCCTAGGAGTTAAATCACAGCAGCACTTAAGAGTTCTGAGAGGTAAAAGTAAACCACAGAAACCAAATCCAATGTTTTCAAAGTTCCTTCTCACAACCAAATATCTTCACAACTAAACCCACTTCACAAAGTACAAATGCATCAAGCCAGCCCCAGCCTTCAGTGCTTTTCAGGCAGTGTGAGACAGAGCAATGGAAAAAACAGAAGTTCACAGAGTTAACACTGCTTGTAAGAGTCCAGCAGCACTATTGCTGCTAAAAAAACAGAATTCAAAAACAATCATTCAAGCAACTGGCTGCTCCCACCTCCTAAATAACATGCAGGAAAAAACACATTAAAAGACAAATCATTTATAATCATACATATTACATGTATAACTTAAACCACAGACTTATTCTGAATTTATCTCCTTAATTAATCAAGTACTCACTTAAAGTTTAAAAACCAGCAAAATTCTGCTTCAAGTTTCTTAAATAAAGAGACATCCACATGAATGCAGGAGGTTCTCCAAAAGGATCCTATTTAGAAGATAGTTGGAGTGGAGATTCATGCCAACAAGATTTTTTGCCTTGCTGGAAAGCAGCTCAATTTAACTAAGTTGTTTTGCTAACAGAATGTTTCATATAAAGTATTTCATAATGGTCCCTGAAAGAAGATGACACTAATAGTGTCTGTGAAAGGAAAATAAGTATTGTATTAAAGCACTCAGTCCCACACATCTTTTCCATCTAAAGATGCTGAGGGATTATCTCTCTGCAAAGGCTTTGCATCCTTCTCTCAAAGAGGGAAAGAGGGTGAAGATAAAGCTCAGAGGATTTGGGGTGATAAACATCCTTTACAGTGACTTTAGTATTTTCTATTATACTTGCATTTGACAAGCCCCTTTTAGTGGGCACTGCTTCACTGTTGCACACTCTGAGAACTTCCTACAGAAATGTTACAGCTTGGTGTTTTACCATTCCTTTTTTCAGGGACACTGATCACTTCTTTCAGGTAATGAGTGGTAAATCCTTGGTATTTTCAAGGAAATTGAGTTTTTAACAACACTTCTGGTAAAAACATTCCTTCCAGAGCAGTGCAGATATTTGCTGCTAAAACCAAAACACCTCAGTAATTTCACCTGTGAATTGTCTGAAAAGCTGCTCACAACTGAACTGAACTGAGTGAAATGAAGTAAAACATGGAACTGCCCTGGTATTTTATAATAAATCACAGCACGGCTTCCCACGTGGCAAGAAAAACCTGCAGGTAAATTTTAATAACCAAGTTTATAAAAATTAAGGGCATCACTTACTTATCAAACTCTTTCCACACCTTGATTTCTGTGCTCTCCTCTTTGTTTTCTGGAGCAGGCAGCTGGAGTGGCAATAGGAGTTTTTTCCTTACACCTGGCAGTGACTTTAAATATGAAGAAAAGAAAGAGCGTAGAGGCTTCAAACTGCAAATGGACAAAGAGAGGTCACTTTTAAACCCAGACTAAGTGAATTCCAAAGCAAATTAGTGTGTTTATAAAATGAGATATTCACTTTGGTTTATTCTTTACAGTCCTACTGCAGCATGGTCTGTTTTGATACAAGGTGAAATGAAATTATGTTCAATTTATGAATAACAAATCACTTGGATTAGAGGTGTGAAATTTCATTCAAAATAAGAACAAATAATGAAATTTCATTCAAAATAAGAACAAATGTTTATCCAAATGTCAGTTCACATTACACAAGAAATGGGTTTTTTAAAGAACTTTGATGCTTCATTTACTTTTTTCCACTTTTATCATGAGCAGCATGGTCTGTTTTGATACAAGGTGAAACAAAATAATGTTCAAATGATGAGGAAAATCACTTGGATTAGTAGTGTGAAATTTCATTCAAAATAAGAACAAATAATGTTTATCCAAATGTCAGTTCCCATTACACAAGAAATGGGTTTTTTAAAGAACTTTGATGCTTTGTTTACTTTTTTCTACTTTTATTATGAAGTTTTTTTCCTTTCAGAAGTACCACAGTAATAAATTAAAGCTACGAATAGGCAACAGTGTTATAAATATAAAATATTTATATTTATAAAATATTTATATTTATATGAAATGTAAAAGCAGTATTAGCTCTTTTACTGATAATATAGGGAACACACACCTTCAGTCAGTACAATGTATTGATGAGGTGTCAGCACATCAAATCCTGCCACTTTTATAAGCTAAGTAAACCTCCCCATAACCCACTGACAGATAATTACTCACTTGTTAATTAAGCCATGGCTGCCATTGGGCTGGATCAGGTAGCACGAGGGGACTGAGGTGACCCCCAGCTTCTCCAGGAAAGGTTTATCAAAGTTCAAAGCTCTCCTCACCACGATGTTTTCATACTGGACCAAGTCTAAGATCACCTGGGCAGTGAAAGGATGCCATGAATCCCACCTTGTTCAAGGAATATCCAATCCCACACTGTTCAAGGAATAGCCAATCCTACATTGCTTAAGGAATATCCAATCCCACATTGTTCAAGGAATATCCAATCCCACATTGTTCAAGGAATATCCAATCCCACATTGTTCAAGGAATATCCAATCTTGCAGGACAAGAAACAAGAACAGGTTAAGTGCATCATCCTTTAAGGGTATCATTAAGCTGTTTGCAGGAAGTGCAGCTTCTGTGCACGAACAATTTCACTTAAATAAGATTTACTCTTCTCTAGGAATTATTACTCCTATCTTCCTTTTTATTTTTTTAATATTTCTTGGTCTAGCCTGGTCTTTTCCTCCTTCCTTCCATCACTGATGACACAAGGCCTCCTTTTCTTCAGCAGTATGGGAAGGTTTGTCCATATTGTCTTGTGGTAAACATGAAAGCAGAGCTATTTGCTGTTTCACTAAACTATTCCATAAAGCTCAAATACCACATAACACTGGCAAACATTTTTTATTCTGAAAGCAGACTCCACTTTGTGTTAACCAAATGACTCTGTCTTCCCCTCTAACTGTAGATAATAAAACCAGAGTGTGATAAAAAGCTGAAGGACTTTATAACCTTCACATTTCTTCATTAATGCTCGCTTGCATCACCACAGCAGCTTCCAGAGAAGAAATGCCTGGAAGCAGCTGGATCCCAAAGTGATTCCTACTTTTGGCAGCACAATCTCCTCCATTCATGACACTGGGCCATCTCAGCATCAAATCTAATTAGAAACATTTTGCAGACACTGGATGTTTCCACACAGATTACGCCTGGATAATTATGCAAGTTTTTTTTTCCTTCACTTATCCTAGATCTTGGCAGGAAGAGAGAAGTAACAGTTGTCAGAGCTAACAGCAGGCTCATTAGGTGGGGAAATTATGCCCAGTCAAATATTTTATTGGGAGGCAAAACTGAAAGACTTCCACTTCCTCTGTGTTTCTGAACTGTGCAAATGATTTCATGCTGCCATCTTCATTTCCCAAAATTTATATCTGAAGAAAGGGAACTGGAAAATTTAGATTATTATAAGCAGTTGCCCAGAAGAATGAGTATTATAAATGGTTCCCTAGCAGTGACAAAACAATAAAGTAACCTGACGATATTTTTGTTGTGATCTTTCAAATCCTGAAAGAAAATTGTGCTGAGAATGAAACTGATAAATTAATCTACTAGAGCAGGAATGGAAGAAGTTAACGTGACATCACTTTCTTTTGTAAGCAACTTCCTCTGTGTGAGTGAACACCACAGCCCTATAAAATCCCTGGGTTTTATGATCCCCCAAGCATGTGTGACCTATTCTAGTCCTGTGATCAGAGTTGCTGCTTGGCTAAATCAGCTCAAATCCAGCTGGTTCATGGTAACATCCACTCCCAGTCCCTCACAAGCCCCACGTTACCTCTCGGCCCACATAGGAGCTGTTGCTCTCAAACACAATGGCTGTGTAGTGGTGGCTGCTCTTGTCAAAAAGAGATGTGACATCACTGGGCCTGGGAAGGAAAGAAAAGCAATTTAGCACAGAATGGAACAGACCCAGCGTTGCTCACGGAATTTCCTTTTATAATCTCACAGCACAACTGGAAGTAAGAAAAATAATTAATTTTTAACCTTCTGTGGTTTATTTCATTAACCAACAGAGAGCAGCTCCATTTGAAAGAAGGAACTTACAGCACTGGGTCCAGAGGTGGGCAGGCAGGAGGTCTCAGCTCCTGGGAATGGTTCTGGAGGAAGTCAATCATCATCTGACGAAGCGTTTGCAGCTCTCGATCTGCTCCTGCTGGGAACAGGTTCCCAAAAAACACAACCCTTCAGCAAACTGGGGAAAAATGACTCACATGAAGGTTTTCTCAGGCTTTTCTGGGTCAGGTTTCTGCTTTAAATTCAGACTTAAAACCCAGCATACTATTTGGCTGGAGAAAAGGAACTAAGGGTTTAGCTGTAGGATTTCATTTTAATGTTGGTGTGAGATCATATTTAAAAGCTGTCATCCCACCCCAAAATTAATAAAACCTGAGGACTTTTCCAAATGTATCCATCTGCCTGCCTTGCTGATTTTCTCTTCAAAGCTCGATTTTCAATCTGAACATTTTCACAGTAGTTGCTGTGGGCAACTTCAGAGGTTTTAATGCAATAAGGACATTAATCATGAATTAAAATCTGCCAAGGTGTACCATTCCTACCAAACAGTGAGGTCACAAAGCCATGGAACAAGAGGAGGAAATAACTGAAATGTGAGAATATTTTATTTGCTTTAAAAGAACCACATTAAAAAGCAGAAAATACCTCAAATGCCCTAAAGGTAAAACTAAGTTTCTCTTGTGCAGGAAGGGTTAAAGGTGCAGGTGGTCTCTCCCCTGACCTCTGGCCTTTTAAATGTTCATCCATAGAAAGGGACAACATCACTTTTGTCCCAGACAAGCCACCCCAAGCTGTGATCCTGTCAAACCCTGGGATAAGCCTATTTTCAGGGAGTCACCATCTGAATAGGGGCTCTCCCAGAGCAACTCAGGATGCCTGGAAAGTGGCTGAGGGATCAAAAGGCACCCGAGTCAGGAGCGAGCAAATTGGATCTAAAAAAATTGATTTAAAAAAATTTAACAAGCCATTTGTGAAAATTAAGAGCTACATTAAAAAGAAAAATTAGCAATGTGATCCCTGAGTTCTTCAAGAAATGTTTTGCCTGCCCAAAATTCTGATTAACACTTCATTGAAACATCCTGTCTTAAAGAGTTAATTAGGGTCCATCCCATCCCTTCCTAAAGGAATTGACAGGCAAAGGGATTTTGCTTCTTGTGTGACACAGCCCTGGCTGACATGAGAACTGCTCAGGGATTTCTTACAGGAAGATGTTCTTACCTTGGTAATTTTCTCCAGTTGTAAACTGCTTTGTAAATGCTTTGAAGTACTGTGTAGGAGAAAAGAAAAGGCACTGTATCAGACAAAAAAAGCCCAGTTTAGGAACAAAAATGGCTTTCAAGAGTTTTGACTTTTACAGCTCTAACCACAAAACATTTTTTATTTATCTGATCAGGAGACAGTTTTCCCTTTCAACCTGTAAGTTCCAAAAAGCTGCCTCTCACCTACCTGAGGGCAAGAGGAAAAATACCTTAATGCATAATTCAATGGTGTGCATTGATCCTGCACTGCAAACGTTAACCCAAACTCAAATGAACTGATCACCAAATCAGTGCTACCAACTCTGTGAGTGCTTGGAACACCATTCACATTTTCCCAACTCCCTCCAGTGGTTAAACAGGAGATCTAAGGGAGCCTGGCTGCCTTCTGCTACAAAAAGTAAAATGGAAAAAATTCAGTGTTTAATAAAGAGGATGTCACAATTTACACCTAAAACTTTGAAGAGTAAAAAAAAAAAATTGTTCTGATTATCAGGGTAAAAGAGCACAAATCCTACATGGAAATGTCTTCTGCTTCCTCTCCTGCCATCACAAACAATTTATTCAACCCCTTCCATCCACCACATTCTGCTTGTACTTAATAATGTGATTATACAGACAGAGAAGGTAAAAATTGCATTTAGACTTAAAAATGAACAATGGAGATACTTTTGGCTGATGTGGCATCAATGTGAAAAGGCAGTGTAAGCAAATTATGAAATTATTGACAAAAATAGAGAAGGATCCATCAAGGGTAAATTTTTAATTGGGCATGCAATCAGCTGCTTTCATGAGGCAATTTCAACGTGCTCCCCTTACTTTCACAAACCAAAAGTAAAAACATTATTAATAATCCTGTAATGTCTGAATTTGAAAATATTTATAATTGGTAATTATCTAATTAAACTATTGAAAGTAGGTGTCAGATACATGTGATAACATGATACTTTATAGAATATCTTCTTTCAATAAGAATTTTTCAGATTCAGAACTGAATTACTGCTCCAAACAGTTGCATCAGCTCTCGCATTCAGCAAAAACCCCTCAAATTCATCTTTTATCAACTCTGCAGCAAAGCAAAGCAAAACTCCAGCTCCAGAACAATGAGTTACACGTCACTTCATGGTTTTAATTACTATAAAAATGCACCATTTGCCCAAGGCAGGATGTTCTGCCACTTACCCTGAAAGTTGGGTAATAGTGAATCCCATATTCTTTGCACGTCTCGTAGTTCCCTTCTTCCCCACAGTCCAGCACTCCAACTCTAATTGCAGATTCCCAGTCTGGAAACAAAGATATCTTTCAATTTTCAGCAGAAGTGCCCACGGATCCCAGCTGATGAATTACCTTGCTTCCCAAGGAAACCAGCAACAGGGCTCTGGGAGATTCCAGTGGCATAAAAATCCAGCCCTGGGTCGATTCTCATTTGCCTTTCATTTCCATCCCCCAGTGTAATACAATCCACTGATTTTTAAAATAACTAAAACCTCCCTGTTTTTCTTGGCTTCATGACTGTTTTCCATGCACCTGAACAAGAGGAATCCCAGCACACAATGCAGCAGTTCCAGGGGTGAATCCAGGAAGATGAAACCAGGGCCAACCCAGCACTTGCAAGGAACTGGATTGAATTCCTCAGCTTTTCCCATGAGCAGTGCTCAGAAAATAGAGCATGCAGAATATATAGAACTGAATAAAATTCATCCAACAGTTACTCACCCACGTGGCTGTCAATTACAAACCCATACATTTGTACTTGTACCTTGTACTAGAGCTTTTTAAAAAAGCTGCTGTTTCTCCAATTTAAAATATTCTGAGAGGCCACAGAATTACACACAGCCCCCAGTTCATGGAGTGCCTGCTGAAAGCTGAATTTATCCAGCAGTATTGCTCAGAAATGGATGAGTTATACCCCCCAAAATACCTGAGTTTTAACCAGAGTATTAAATAGTTGAGTTTGAGCATCACTCTGAGTTTTCTTTATAGCAACAACCACGAGAGTTCAAGGATTTCCATAAATATGCTTCTATAACTTCAATAAAAGCTTTCAACAAACTTAGAGCTTTTTCCTTCTCTTTTTGCTGGGAACTCATCTTTTTGAGCCAGGCTCTGCTGCAGCAATCACCTTAAGGAAGAACCACTCCAACAGAATCCTTAGACAATTGTTTTTTAAAGCAAAGTTAAATCAAACCAGCTGAGGGCAGAATTTGCCGGTCTCCCCCAATTCCAATAAAACTTAAAAAGCACTGAAATTAAACCTGCTTTTATAGCAAAGGGCATGAAAGCTTCATCAAGTTTGAGAGCTGATGGACAGTTCTGGCTTCTGAAATTCAGTCTGACCTTTATTTGTGTTTGGAGGGGCTGCTGGAGAGGTTTGTGCTGAACGTGCCAAGAGCTGAGCGGGCACCAGGACACGCTGGAGCAGATGGGCACCCATTCACAGCAGCACAAAGCACACAACAGCCCATTTCAGCAAATAAAATGCAAAACACAAAAGAAAAGTTTGGCTTCTGGGTATCTCCCTCATTGGACTTTCACCACTCCTCCTCCTCCTCCTTTTTCCACCTGTCTGGATCCTCCTCCAAGCCCGTGAATAGGAGCTCTGTGAACACAATGCAAATAACCCCGCAGAACAAAGCAGCCCCACTCCAGCCAAAGGCTGGGGTTAAGGAGCACCAGCTGGGATGTGCTGCTCAGCATTCCTGCTGCTGGACACGGGGCTTGTCCTCTCCAAGGGATGCCCAGAGTTGCTGGAGTGTACGGCCGACACTCTGGAGTTACCGCCGCACTGAAGTCCGGGCTGGCTTTTTTTAAAAAATGCTGATTAATTTTAAATTAGCATTAGTGGTTTTGAAATACTGACTCCCAAACGATGGGAAAGAGGCAGATGAGTGATGCATTAACTAACACGATCTCTGTTTATGCTAAACAAGCTGCAGTGAATGACAGGACTGTGTTGGACAAACTGGAATGCTGCAGGTGGGTCAAACCTGCCACGTGAGAAATGCCACAGCAAACCAAAGAATTACAAGGAATTCACTTTCTTTTCATGTGTTTTCCATCAGGAAGTTTCAGACAGGGGTGGTAAAAGGCTCATCACAGGCACCTCTCCCTCACAGCTGCTTGAGAGTTGCCTATTTTGACACGTTTGTGTTTCCTGAATGATGACGAGGTGATTGCAGTTCCCCACCAAATGTGTTCAAAAGAACAGTTTCTAGTAGGAAATCATTACTGCTGGATTTGGAACAAAACCTGCTAAATTTGGAACACTTACTCCAAATCCCAAGGACTGGATTGATTCTGTGTGTAATTCACAGGTTGTCCCATGTGAGATTTCCAAGGGTTTGTTACTACACAGAACTCCAGCCCATTGATATTTTGCTGGAGAGACTTAATCATCTTTCAGACAGAAAAAAAGACAATTAACTCCAATGGCCACTTTGGTCACTGCTGTAATAAAATGAAATGTGTCATTAGGAAAGCAGCAGCACTGACTGAGCTGAAAGCCTGTTCTGAGAGGGAGCATCAAAATAAAAACATAAACTACACAAAAGCATACACTGATCCTAATTTTCAGGAGGATTATGTTCTGCTGTGAAGTCTGCTATGGTAGTATTGCCAAGATTTAACAAATGAGAAATGAAATAAAAATAAAGTCCATTAGCACAGGCCTTTTTAGGAACAAGCAGTTGCACCAATTTAACTGAATTTTGTTTGGACACCAAATCAGCAAACATAACCCCAGTGATCCAGGAGTTCTCTAATGTAAAACCTGCATCCTCAAGGATAGCTTTAATATCCTAGCAGATGAGTAAATACTTTTGAAAAAGAAATGTTGAGACAGATTAAGTGGGCAAAATATTGGGGGTTTGGTTTCTTTGATGTAGCTACCAATGAAAAGTGTGACTGTTCTCAGCCTCCCCCTAAAATCCATTCATCCAACTCGAAAATGGGAACATTTGGCTGACAAATAACACCAGAAGCCAACAGCGTGTGCTGGTTGTGCCAATGTCCACAAACATTCAAAACCCACTCTCTAAATGAAAGTCTTCATAAAAACTCAATGGATTAAAGGGAAGAGAGGCCTTTAAGTGGTTGTAGTGATACAAGTGCATACCAGCATTTGCAGTTACCATGACTGCAGGTGAGAAAGAAAATACATATTTGAAGAAGTCTTTCCAAGTTACAAAGGCATCACACTGCTGTAACCCTACATAAATCCCTGTTTTATTTTTGACCAAAACTCTGGCCAGCTTGGGCTCTTCATGCTCTCCACTGCTGTGCTCAAAGACCTCCTTGTTACTTCAAAGAAGGAGAAGATCTAATATTATTTGGCCCACAAGCAGATCAAAGCAGTAGAGAAAATGTTACATAAACTTATGCAAATTAAAGAGAAAAAAGTTACTGGTTTATAAACTAAACCCTCATGCAAGTAAAGAGCATTTGAGGTGCTCTGAAAACCATGACTGCTCTGTGCTTCTCTGCTTTTGAGTTTTTGCTCATCAGTCACAATTCCTCAGCGTGTGATGAGCTCATCAGGACCCGTTTTTGGGTGGGTTTCCACTTCCATATATCTAAATGTACCCCTAACACTGCACCTGCATTTCATGTGAGTTGTTAACACTTTTCAGGGTGTCACAGAACAGCCAGAGCTCTTCACTCCCTCTCAAAGTGAAACCATGAGTGCATCAGAACTGCTGTCTCCATCCTGGAAATGTCTCTCGGGTGAAATGTGAAATTAAGAGTAGTTTAAAAGCCTTTTACACTGCTATATTAAGGATAACATTTCCTACAAATTTGATCTCAGGTTTCCTCCCCAGCAGAAGTACTGAACTTTAATCGATACCTCAGGGGCCTGTTTGTTTCCTCACATCTAAAATAGAGTAGAACACTTCAGCACCTGCCAAAAAACCTGAGCAGGCTAACACACAGCAAGGCAGGTCCCTCAGCACAAGCTGTGGAGGCCACTATTTCTCTTAAAGTCACTACTTGAGAAATCTGAAAACCTGGCTCTCACTTTGCTTGATTTTTGTATTATTTTCTGGTGGTCCTTTTCACCCTTCGATCCCATCCACACCACACTGAATTTGCAAGATATAAATCAAATGTGTGCACAGCCTCGCCAGCACCATGGTATTCTTTTGTTTATCCTCTGAAACAAGCTGTTCTTTTTATAAAACATTTAAAGGTAAACATCGTGCCTTCAAGAGTTCAGTGTAAACAAACCTCGGGTGCATGGGGACACTTACATGCAAACCCACAGCCAGACTGCTGTGTGCTGCAAGGTGATGTTTTACCCCTGCATTCCTCCAAAACTTTTAATTTGGAAGTGTCCTTCCACTAACCACCCCTTGCTCTGTCCCTTGTGCCCTTTTGGCTGTGTGGCACCACCAGAGCAGAGGATGAGGACGATGCTCACACACCAAAGCACAAACAGGGCAGAGGATGAGGATGATGCTCACACTCCAAAACACAACCAGAGCAGAGCATGAGGATGATGCTCACACACCAAAGCACGACCAGAGCAGAGGATGAGGATGATGCTCACACACCAAAGCACAACCAGAGCAGAGGATGAGGGTGATGCTCACACACCAAAGCACAACCAGAGCAGAGGATGAGGGTGATGCTCACACACCAAAGCAC
>VZTZ01001187.1:95721-132480 GCA_013400955.1 Drymodes brunneopygia
AAAATAGGGAGTAAATCAAATTTTTATTTAAAAAAAATGTTCTTTGATGTTTTACTTAATCCGTGAAACAGAGAGCAGCCAACAAGCTCCAAGTGTTTATAGATAAACGCTCGTCATTCAAGTGGCCACGCACGGGTAAGAGGTTGCCCAGAGAGGGTGTGGAGTGTCCCTCTATCCCGATATTCCAGGGCTATCAGGACACCACTGACTATTAAATCCCATCCCGTGTGCTCTGGGATAACCCTGCTGGAGCAGGGAGCTTGCACTCTGTGACCCACTGTGGTCCCTTCCACTCTTAGCCTTTCTGGCCTTCTCGGTGGCCAAATTTCTTTGACAACTGGTATAGAAAGGGAAGTTTTAACTTCCCGAGTCTTCTCGCTGAGGTGAGATGAAAGCAGGGCAGGCTTTGGGTCGAGAGCTCTTTCATCCCAAAGTACCTCTCTCGGCAGGGAAGAGCCATCTCCTCACACTGAAGCTCTGATAAAAGGCTGTGCGTGGGCGGTTTGATAGAAACTCTGTCCTTTCCATAAATTCAGGCTGGATGAGCACTAGTGATGGATTTCAGCACCTTTTATAGCTCTAGCCCAGTATGGAAGGCTCCTTTCATTTCTAAATACAGGCTCAAGAATTTTCATTACTTTAATGAGAAGCAGAAACCCAGCAACGTCCCCAGAGAAGGGTTTCAGAGGGGTTTAAAACTTAGATAATGAAAGATTGAGCTCTCTGAAAATAGAATTCTTGCTTCTGTTACTCACAAACGCTTCTTTTAATCCTTGAAGAACAAGTGGGAAACAAAGGGGTTTAAATTCTTACTTCAGGCCCATCAGGGATCTTTGTTTTTGGCCAGCAACCTGCGAACAGTACAAAAGTAAAATTCTGTGCCTTTTGCCTTTTCCCAATCCTTTCCTTTATTTGACCATTAATATCTGAAGTGGTTCAGGCAGATCTTTTGGTCCATGTCCACAGCTACAACCCAAGTGGTTTCTCAGATCACATCCCAGCTTTGGGGTTTTCTGTCTCTGTTTTTCCTGGGTACAGCAAGCAACAAAATGGTTACAACAGCAGATCCCAGCAGCTTCCAAGAACTGAAAAATCTTATAACAGCTGCTAATTAGGATTTTAAAAATCTGCACTGCCAAAGATTTTTTAGAGCACATTTTATTCAGAAGAACTGTTAAATGCATGAAGATGAAAGAGATGGATTACAGGAGAATTAAATGTAGGGTTTAACTGAGAAATAATCATTTTCTATGAAAGATAATGACTCCTCTTGAGGCTAGTATCAAGATTTATTGACCCAGGAGGTTAATATTGATCAAACCCAAGGCAAACAAAATATTAGACCTTGAAGGAGAGTAATCTTGATATTGAAGCCTTGCCACTGAGTGAACAGGTCAATATATCTGGGTGCCAGAATCTCAGGTTTTGAACACAGGAGTGGTGGGGGATATTAAACACTCCTGACATGTTCTGTGTGCACACTTTTTATTCTCATCAGCAGCAGGTACTTTATAGCTGTGTCCTTCCCTGCAGAGCCCCTGTGAGGGTTCAGGCTTCACTCACACCCCTCATTGCAAAGCTGGTGGGTCTCTGCCTCAGGTGTAACATCAGGCTAAAAATCAAACACATCCTTCAGCAATTTATTCACATCTAAGTGATATTTTTAATAACTTTCACTCCAAACACAAGGATCCTACTGAAAAACCCGAGTGCTGCAATTTATAGATTTCTCATTGTATCCAACGCTCTGGAAGTCCAGGAGAAAAAACAAATTGAGTTAAATTCTGCTATCAACTGACAACAAGAAAACAAGTAACTTATCTGGATTAACTGATCAATGAGGATAAAGTCAGAGACAAGGAAATGTAGCGCTAGGGACATGAAAATAGTTTATAGGATAAGATCATTAGTTAATGTGCTGGGGGCAGAAGTTGTGTTTTTATTTCTGTTCATATGGCAACAAGCAGGGAGGGTTTAATGTGCCTGGCAAAACAAAACAAAAGTGCACCCATTCACTGCTGAGAAGAGCAGTGTGTACAAGATAATCTGCAATTCTAAGTGATTTCAGTGAAAATAAATAAACAAAATAAGCCATGTGTATCATATTTTATTCAGAAAACAAATACAAAAACAGTTAAGCCAACAATATTTAAAAATGCAAACATGAAATGCCTTTCTATTCCCCCAACCAGAGTTTAAGTATTGTTATTTTTAAATCTTAAGTTTATATGTAATTTATCTTTATTGATCCTGATTTTAATTTTATTTGAAAGACATGCTGAATGAATGGGATTGGAAAAAATCTGATCTCTTTGCAATCACTTATTCAATAATGAACAGTTTCTGAATTCCAGTAAGAAATATTTGCACAGTATTTATTTTTTAAAAAACTAACAAAAAATTGATTTTATCAATGCAAAATAGATGGGATCACAGCAATTAACATAGTGAACAACTACCATGCTGAGGAAATGCTCCCATTTCCTTGTTAAAATCTTGATTTTTCCAGTTTTGCCAATACAAAAGGAGTATTGATTTCCTCTCTTTTGTCTATTAAAGTAGATTCTCAGCACCCCACATTTGGATGTTGTGAAAATTCAATGGGCTCCTGTGAATAGCATGATAAACAACCCAATTGCAGGCACGTATCTAATTGTTAGGAGCTGAAGGTGCTGATAGAAAAGCTTCCAATTTAAAGTGCATCACATCAGTATTTGTCTCATTTGCATAAAATTATAGACATTTAACCTGAATGCCTGGCTCTAGGTCTAGGGTGCCACCTCTCTGAAGCCACCTCCAGGCTCCTTTTAACCAGTTCCACAGTGTATGAAAAGAAAAAAGATGGTGCACAGTCCTTTAAAACAGGGTTTTTTTCAGATAAATCTTATTAAGAACTCTGATTGTATCAAGGATCAAGCTATCAAATATGGCTTCAGTCACCCTCATCTTCACTGTTAATTCATCATCACCATAGGAAGTCCACTGAGATTCTTCTTTGTGGAGCTCCTGGATCTAAAATGGAACATGGAAAGGAATTTTTACTTCAAAAAGAAGAGGTTCACAAAAGTACTGAGACACTGCATCTAATCCAACAACTTTATATATGCATCTTTAATTTAAGCCATTCACAACAATTGGAAATAGTGGATTATTAATTCAGTTTTTAAAAGGCAGTAATTTGAAGTTCTGAAGTCAATTTAAGTAAATGTGATTCTCTCAAAAGCATGAGAATTTCTAGTTTATTTCCTCTAAATTTAAACAAATCCCCATTGGAAATTCTGCTTACCAGAATAAGGTCCACTCTGTCTCTCTTACAGTTTCCATACTTGGTCATATTTAGGAATTTTCTTTTCATTTCTAAGTCATTCTTTTCCAGGTTCATTATTTTAATAATTTCACCCTGAACAAACGTCTACAAAATAAAGAAGGCTGAAAAGAGCTCTCCTCATAGGAATTCTGGTGCTGTGAAGGTTCCAGATGAGTGACAGGTGCCAATGTGAAGATCCAGTTTTAAGTCCCAACATCCCAAGATTTAGGGGACTGTTCTAGAGGAAGCTGATCAATACTGGCCAACCAACACATTTTAATCATATTATTACTTCAGAGTAATTACTAATTAGTCATAATTAGGAGATTTTAAAGGCCCATTCCCACTCTTAACTCCGTACATATGGAATATTTTGGCTAATCAGCTCAGCCTGTATTTATTCAGACATTTCAGAGTAACGCTGTTTTTCTTCACCCCTCACCTCATTTACACTGCCATAATCCTCCCAAATTTCACATTTCTTTTTGCCATTGCAGCATCTGCTCTTTTCACTCTTGCTCCTGTACTTTCCATTGCCAGAACATACCTTGACATCACTGACATCTGTCCTTCTGCAGAGGTGACTGCAACAGTGAGATCCCACAGTTTTTTTCATCCATGGGAACATATTTGGCTTCGCAGTCACTTGATATTCTGCACACAGCAACTCATGGCTCAAATCAAAAATAACCTGTAACAAAGCCAGCAGGACATTGAAGTCAGGAGAGCTGGAATCCAGTCCCCAGCATTCCATGGAACTTGGCTTTTCCTGAACCGACCCAAACCAGACACTGCTCACGTGTCCAGGGTCTTGTGGTGGAACTCTGGCAAAAGTCTGGATTCTCTGCAAGGACATTGATTCTACTGGAATTATTCTGCAGCAGATTGCAAAATTCTCCTGGTAGTACCTTTTAGTGTCCCTTCAGCTATATTTAGTGTTAGCAGCTGGAATAATATAAATATTAGCTAATATGAGTCAGCCTACAGAACACTACAAAAGTTAATTAACAGTGATTTAAAAATACCTGATTATACATCCTCTTGCTTTCTGCTTCCAAATCATTCCCTGGGAGATCATTATATTCCAAGTGCTTTGGCACATTGATGCTCCTGAAATTTGAATTTATGTTCTCTGGGGTCCATAATTCTTCCACAGCATATGCAGACAAATTTTTAACATAAGAACTGTTATGTGGTATCACAAGAGGAACTTCCACAGTTTTCTTCCAAGGAGCTGAGTGCCACTGGTCTAATTTGTACAAGTATTGCTTTTGTGTCTGTCTCACCAGCGTGTTTTGGTCAGAATCAGGCTGATCAAAATCTTCAGAGCTTCCAAAAACACCAGCATCAAGGATTTCTAAAAGAAGCTTCAAGAGAGAAATAGAAAAGCCAAGATGACATTTTCCATATTTTCAGATGTATTGAGATTATTAGCAACTGATTAAGGTTACACTTAAACCATCTTATTCATGGTCTCAAAGAAAGGCTTACTAGTCTGTCATTACAGAAAAAACAAACCTATTTTAACTGTATTTGGCAGAATTCAGAATTAGAATTACAGTTCTGGAGTTCCATGAAAATTTTTGACATTTAGCAACATCTTTGTTCTAAATGTGGAACTGCTCTCCCCACCACCCCCTCAAAGCAATTGTCTCACACCCATGGGCTCCAAAGGAGTCAGGCTGATGAGTTGACAAGTGACCAAGTTTGCTCTGAAGTTAATAAAAATTGAAGCTTGAGCAGATTTATCAGTTTTGGCAACTGACAAATTCCAATAAAGAAGTCACATTTTCTTTGTTTGGACCATACATGTGCTATCCATTGGCTACAGGATAATCCCTAAATGAAGAATGGATCACATGAAGTGAGCAATTTGGTTCCTAACATTAATATAATTTTTATGGATGATGAAAAGCTGGGCCACACAAACTCTTGCCTGTATAGACCCAGCTTCAGGGCCAACACTTGCAATAAAAACCTTCAACTGTACTTACAGGCAAAGTGGTTGGAGAAGTCTCTGGAGATAAATGAAGCATCTTGTCTGCTTTTGATCTGTGTTTTCTTTTAATCTTCTTATATTCTTTAACTGCATCATCTATAAATTTAGTTACAATTCTGTCTGTTACTGTGTGACAACCATGAATGCAAAGCTTGTCAAAATCACCCAGTGAAACATCAGAAACCTTTGCTGATGCTTCAGATAAAGCAGCTGAATTTTCTTTGAGGGGAAACGGTTTCTGATTGTCTTCTTGCCTTAGGCCTTTGCCATAATTCATCATGTCTTTTTCAAAGGCATTTTTATATTTGTGTTGAGCTGTTTCAGAAAATGCAATTAAAATGTCAAACAGAAGTTTTTTACCAAGTTCGCTTGCAATATCATCAGCAAGTTTAATTCTTTTCTGATCCTCTACCAAGCAACAAATATTTTTGCTTGTGTTTACCTCATCTGTCTCATTTTTCTCTGGAAGTGAATCTGCAAATATCCTTTGTTTTATTTGTGCCAGTTCTGTTTTCTCTTTATCTGATCCCAAGCACATTAAGTTATTTTGACAGAGGAATTCATTATAGTTACACCACTTGGAATGGGGAAATTTTTGCCCTTTTCCAGACAGCAAGGCACTGTGTAACCTAGACTGGTTTTCTTTCACTTCTGATCCTCCTGCACTGTTTGTGTCTTCTGCTTTCTCTGCAAACCCCACTCTCTGCTCATCATCTTCACAATATTTGCAGTCTCCATTGAGGGAGTCATCATCATGGGAGTCAGAGTCTTCTTCATCCCCCATGTAACTGGAACTATTTTTGTGAGCCCCCAACAGGTGTGAAATCTCCTCAGGTCTGACAAAGACCCTGCAGTGCTGAGCACACTCAAAATACCTCACCCCTTCATAAGTTCCATCATTGTCACCTTCAGCTTTGTCCAGTGCAACACCAGCCCAATGGCCACTGCCACAATGAGTTTGGCCTTTGAACATCAGGGTTCCAGGCTGGCTCTGCTTCACCAACACTCTGTCCCCAACTTCAAATGATGATAATGGGTCATCACTGTCCTCTTCAGCCTTGGGCAGCTTTTCATACATTTTGCATTGTTTCGTTGGGAATTCAGGACTCTTCATTCCACCAGAAGAATCTGTATTTGACACAGGCAGAAACTCCAAATGCTGGAAAGGCACATCCTGTTCTCCATGGTGTTCTGATAAACAGCTGGAAAGGACTGTAAATGTAGATTGTTCTGAGAGATGACCATCCTGAGTTGAAAAAGCACCACTTGTCTCTGTACTGAGCAGGGGAAATTCTACAGGCACAGTGTTATCAGGTAATGGGGGTAATGCATCCATTTTCAGTGATTTATCTTCATCCATGCCCTGACTGGGCTCTGAGCCTGTCGTTTGTTCCGGTGGAGATGGGAAATCATCCGTGCTGGAGGCAGGATCACCATTTTTCATTGCATCTGCACCTAAAGGGGGAGGAGGAAGATCTTCACTTGGAAATGACAAATCCTTTTTGTTAGAGGATGGCAAGTCAGCACTTCCAGAGGACAATACTTCATCCACAGGACAGAGCATTTCCGACAAGGTATCCTCATCAGTTGGAGGGACACCCTTACCATTAACAGAGGTTGCACCAGTGCATGAAGGGCTGGCAGCTGCATCATTCCCCAGCTTTGGGATCTCCTGAGAACAGGGTTTGTTTCTGCCACAGCTTTGTGAGGCACCCAAGTGTGGCTCATCCACTCCCTCAGAAGGGTTTTCAGACTGGGAGGACTGTGCTGACTCTGTTCTGGGGGCATCTGTTTTGTCTGGTGGAATGAAAGAAAGCAAGTGATCAGTGTAGCCATGGTCCAATGCATCTCCTGGGTATTTCTGGGAGAGAGGTGAAGCCTCAGCTCTGTCATCTTCAGGCAGCTCACATTCATTGTGTTTGTCACTTGGTGATGTTTCCTTTCCATTGCTTATTGCTATTGGCATCTCTTTTGAGAGATGAGCAAACACAGCAGCACTGTCACAGGCAAACTCTTCTGGGACACTGGCATCTGTGTCCTCTCCATGCTTCAGCTCTAATTCCAGCTCTGAAACAGAACTTTCCGAGATGTCAATCTGAACTGCAGGCACTCTCTGAAATTCTGAGAGTGAAGAGCCTGATTTGGCACTTTCACATTTCAAAATGAAGTTGTTCGACCTGGACGATGATTCAGTGGAAGTTAATCCTTCAGAAAATGCTTTTAAATTTAGTCCTTCATCAGAAGCTTCATGAGAAATGTGGTCCAAATGCTTGCAACATTGACTGGCATGCACCTGATGGATCTCAGAAGGGACAGGCACTTCCACTTCTTTAACTAGAATATTTAAAAATTTTTTTTTGAATCGGCATTTAAAAAAAATTATAGAAGAGCTTGCTGATAGATCACTTTGGATGCACAAATCTATTGTGCTCCTCACTATTATATCTAGGAGTAAATTAGGAACTGGGCTTTATGATCCTTCTGGGTCCCTTCGAAATCAGGACAGTCTATGATCCCATGAAATGTAGAAAGATAGTTCATTAGAAAAATGACAGAAATAGGAAATATTGCCACAATATGTAAATATTTATATTACAGAGATTATGCATACCCAGAGCTATGTAAATGATATAACTGACTCGTATAAACAGACAGTTTTATTTTTTACCTGTCCTACTGAGAGTAAGAAATATGAACTGAGGCTAAAACCTGGAAAGAAAAATAACTCCAGCATGTCCTGTTCAAGTCTATCTTCAACTGAGCCATGTTCTTTTGAAAAGAACAGCCTTAAATTCTTGAAAAACTGCCTCAAAAGAGAGCAAATTGTTAATGACACAATCAGAGTAAGTTATGCTTTTGTTCTGGGGAAGCAGTATAATCATATCTCTTAATAAACCTTGGAGAGATCCCCACCATCTTGCCCAGCAGTGATTTACACCTTGGCTATAGTGAGCAAGACACTTTGGTAATAAATGAGGAGATTGTCTCTCTTTCTGTCTGGATTAAAGTTTGATTGAAGTAGTTGAAACAGATTGGACATAATAACACTGAATATGATTGACCTGTTCCTTCAGGAGTATTTTCTGCCTGAACCAGGCTTAAGTTGCACCAAGTAGGAAGCGCCTCCAAGCCTTTCCCTGGGTACTTGCTGCCACACGGATTAATATCTTCATTATCATTAGGATCAGGGTTTGAAAGAAGTGCCTTTTCCTCCAGCACAGATTCCTAGAATGTAAATATTTAGGAGACAGAGTTAATGTCTTAAAGAAAAAGTACACATAACCAACACACTTACGTTGACTTCATGTTCCTAAGTACCAAATGAGTCTTGTGCTGGTCCTATTTTAAGGTAAATACAATCTGGGTCACCCTTTCCTTAGGGCATTAATGGAATTCAAGAGGTGATCCTTACCAGAAATACACACTTTTGGCCTTTTCTTGTAATGACTGTGACTATAGGTTCCATTCCAGCTAAACTTGCAGGTTCCAGAGCTAAGAAAACATTATCCTGAGCATTAAGGGACTGCTCCAAACCTGGGGACTCCTCCAGCTGTTTTTGGTGTTGTACCAGCAATTCCTTGTTCTCAGTAGAAAAGCTGTAAAGAGTTAGGTAAGGAATTAATGACTGGGAGTTGTTTTTGTGTTTCCAAGTTAGTCAGGCACCACCAGAAGCATTTTGTTTGTACCTTAATTGATTTCCTATGGATTTGCCATGGCTATCTCTAGAGTGTTTACACACTTGTTTCTAAACCAGCAGATAAATAAAGCCAGAAGCACTCTGAATAGTGTGTTTATTGCTCCATTCTCCTCCCTCTCACTTGATACTGTATTTTATATAATCAGTTTTCTAATCTGCATAGACAAGAAGAGGAGGAGACTGCAAAAAAATCATCAGCACTTAAAAAGCAAAACCAGGATCACACTTTGAACCTGTTTGCCTTCTCCATTTCCAATCAATTATAGCACATCAGATTTCAATAGTTCTCATTAAATTTTCTGCTTTAAATATAAGATCACAACTTCATGGACATTTGGGACATCAGATATCGATTGTGATGGTGACTTTGAAATTTCTTCTTACTGCAGAAGCAGAAGGCAACATGATTCATACTCACAGGCTTTTCCATTAGAGGTACAATTCTAAAACAGACACTTGAGGAAGTTATTCTGTCCAGAAAAAAAAATGGAACTTTTTGGTTTCGTTGGTTTTCTGACTTGTTTTCACTTTAATCCCTATTAATACTTTTTTAAGGTGAAAAAAAGAGGCCTATGTAGTATTCAACATCACTAATTTTGAAATTTATTTATTTCAAAACAAATATCCTAATTCAGAATATATATCCTAAATTCTTAGTTAAAATTTTGTCCATTTATAATTATTACAAGTTTCTGAAATCCCTTGTTTCTAATACTTAACATTCATTAACAGAACCCCAAACCAGCAGTTTTTTTCTGCATATTGGTAATTCTTTATTTCAGCTTGCTTTCAGTTTTAAAAGTATTTCCCAGTCCTTTCCATCCTCTTAGAGCCCTGTTTATTAACTTTGTTCCTGATCAGTATAAAACATGAACATACCCATGCATAAAATAGCATAATCACCACTCTGCACTCCCACACAGGACCGAGATCTATGGACAATCAGCCAGAATTTGGGTGCATTTGAGTTCCAGCAGCCCCTGGCTGCTCCAGACTGACACCAATATTCACTGTTCTCCTATGAGCAGCCTTGTCAGTAATAAGAAGTGAAAGCACAGCCAAGAAACCTTTTAAAGATTTCTCTGACTTGTAATCAATAACACCATGAATTATAGATCAGCTCCATGCAGGGATTTATTTGAAAGCCTTCCCCTGTGGGGACTTAAGTAAATGCACAAACCTGACTCACCACCCTGCTGAAGCTCTGGGTAACACTGAATGAAAGGGGGTTTTAATTCATATAGATAAATATATGTCTTTAACTGCTTTTTCTCTTCCTGAAGCAAACCAGGTTTTTGTTCTGAGCAGTGTGGATGCTGTGGGGTTCTCACTCACAGTGCTCAGCTCCTCCAGCCCAGCAGGAAGCAGACAGGGATGCAGCTCCTGGGGAACAGCAGGATGGGGATTTCTCAGTCTGACTAAACTCCTGAATTATATCTCACTGTAGGCATTTTACATGACACCTCTGTGCTTCAGTTTAAGCCTAAAATTTAGTGCTGTGTATTACAAAATCCTTCTGTGTTCAAATCCTCAGTGAAGCACAGACCTGCTCTGAGGGGCTGAGTGACACAGAGGCTCAGAGCCAGTGGGTGACAAAGGAGTGAATTTCACCAATTAAATCAATACATTTCTTCTCATTCCATATGGGTATTGTGAAGCCTAATTAATATATAGTTGCAAAGTGGTTTGGGTTTGTAGTTAAAAGCCACCATGAAAACATGAACTAACATTAGCAGTTGTGTGACATCATTAAAGGTGCCCCGAGGAACTCACCATTTGGGACAGAATGATCAGCTGTCATCTTGATTCATCAACTGCTTGAACACAGAAGTTTTCAAAATTTATCCTCATAAACTCCCTCTTTGGAGTATCTAAAGCTCACACAATTATCTAGGACATACCTGTCTCAATCTTCTCCACTGGATTGGGTGGGATCAGCAATCACTGAGAAAGGTTTTACTCACCCCTTATATTTCTTGCTCTGTTTATGCTTTGGCTGGACACAACTCTCTTTGCTCCCTGACTTCACAATCTCTTTTCTGCCAGCCAAACTGTGCAGCTTTTCCTGGAGCTGTGCTGTTGAATGCTGCATCATTAAGATTTCTCTCTGCTGCTTTAACAAAAGTTTCCTTTCTCGATGGGCTGCCCTGTGGACACTTTTCAGGTGTTGAATTTCTGCCTTCACAAAGCAGAGAAAGAAAGGAGCATAAGAGAATGAAGATAACAGAGAGCTCTACTTAAAAATATGTACAATATTTCTTAACATTGGGCACTATTAATCCCAAAATACCCTGAAAATACAATATTTTCCTTTTTTGATAAAAAAATTCTGCAGTTTTATTTTTCACCAGGGGTTTCACCTGTGAAAACTGATGAAAGGTAGAGGGATATTTTGATGGGGTGTCAAGAGGTGAGACCTTCAAAAATGAATTGTCTTCATATCATTCAAAACCACAGGGTGCTTGTGGTTTGCACTAGGAGTTCCTTTACTTAAAGGAGAGGCTTGCACTATGTAAGGAGCAGGACAGAAATTTTCTGACTACCAAGTGTAATTATGAACCCTGCATAGTGAAATAACTGAGACTATAAAATTAGCTGTCAGATTAATTTAATATATTTCAACATCACAAGCATAAATCAGTGGAAACCTACATTATGTGACCTGTTTGTTATGGCATAAATAGAAAAATCCACAATAACAGTGAGATAGCAGAAGAGAAAAAAAAATGTTTTCTTTTATCCAAGATTTACAGACTGCTGACTTTGGCACAAAACCCACCTCACTGAATGTAGGAAATACGCAGAATAATGGATGCAAAGTGATTATTTTTTTTTAAATGCTAACCCCACTTGCTCCAGCAACTCCAGACACCTCCCTGTGCTGCATCCTCCCCGTGGATATGAGATAAAATGAGATGAATCCCAGCTCTCTCACTGCAGCATTACCTGCTCCCGTTTCAGCTCCAGCAGGATTTTGTGCTGCTTTGCAGCCACAGCAGAGGCTCCAGTGCTATCCTGCAGGTTTTCCAGAACACTGGGGATCAGAAGGATGAGAATCAAGAGTCAGATCATTAAATTTATGGGTGGGAAGGGAGCAAAGCTCCTCTCAAAGCAGCTGTAGGTATGGAAGGCTCTGCAGAAAGTTCTGATGCACTCAGAGGGCAATCTCACCACTCTGTGGTGCCTGGACCTCTCCTGAGGCAACTGGAGTCTCCTGAGCATTGGGGGGGTCCTCAGAGCATCTCAGCCTGGTCAGTGCTGAGGGACACCTCACTGTCCATTCTTGAGGGCTCCTCAGCTGAGGGACCCCTCACTGTCCATCCCTGAGGGCTCCTCAGCTGAGGGACACCCTCATTGTCCACCCCTGAGGGCTACTCAGCTGAGGGACACCTCACCGTCCACCCCTGAGGGCTCCTCAGCTGAGGGACACCCTCACTGTCCACCCCTGAGGCCTCCTCAGCNCCCCCCTGAGGCCGCCTCAGCCCAGTCAGTGCTGAGGGACACCTCACTGTCCATCCCTGAGGCCTCCTCAGCTGAGGGACACCCTCACCATCCATCCCTGAGGGCTTCCCAGCCCGGTCAGTGCTGAGGGACACCCTTGCTGTCCATCCTTGAGGGCTCTTCAGCCTGGTCAGTGCTGAGGGACNTAGAAGATTTTACATTTGCTATCTTCCCCTGAAAGAAGGAAAACCGGTCGCGGCCTAGCAGGCCTCCAGCAGCCATGGCCACCGTGGCCCTCACCGTCTGTGGTGGCCCAGCCAGGCCAGGCGGGCCCGAG
Organism: Drymodes brunneopygia; assembly: GCA_013400955.1. Classification (NCBI taxonomy): domain Eukaryota; kingdom Metazoa; phylum Chordata; class Aves; order Passeriformes; family Petroicidae; genus Drymodes; species Drymodes brunneopygia. The sequence goes on from VZTZ01001187.1 coordinate 108,503, forward strand.
CTCTCTCCCGCAGAGCCTTTCTCCGGAGCCGCAGCAGCACCGCCTGGTGCTGAGCCCACAGCTCCTCTCCCCTCAGGCACTGCTCCACCACGGCCAGGCTGGAGCCTCCCACGTGTGGAATGGCTGCGCTCCACTGCGGACAGAGCAGAGCATCGGCATCGTCAGGTGAGCAGTTTGGTAGAGGGACAAAACTGAAAAACCAACCCCAAGAAAGAAACACCTCTCAGACTGTTTGAAGAGCTGGTGTTACCTGGCTGTCGGAGCTGGCCTGGTCACTGCTCTCTCCAGAGGCGTCCCAAGTGTCCCTGTGGGGCAGATTCAGCCATGGTGACAACAGATTCAAGGCGTGATGGCTGTGCAGTGGCTGCCCGTGATCTCCTGGCAGGGATCCCAAGGCAAAGAGTTAATGTCACCAGAAAGAAAATATCTGAAACAGAAGGAAAAAGAAGAGACCCAAAACCCAACTCCCACAGTAGAAGTTAACATCCATTTCGGAACCCAAGGTGCCTTTGAAAATACTTGTCAAGCAGGCACGTGCACTGCCCTCAGCGGGAGCTGGAGGAGTCGCCCCTCAGCCGTTCTCTTCCAGGAGCAAGGTAGGGACATCAACCTCCCTTACAAGTGAACTCATGGTAAACAGCCAAAAATTTAAAAACGGGCCGTTAAATAGGGCAAATAACTCAGCTCCCAACATGATTGTCTTAGAAGGGCCAGGAAGATGGCTGTGGTTTAAATATACACAATGACTATAAGTCTTTAGGTCAAACTTTTCAAAATTAGTTAGAAAATTGTGTTTCAGGCCAGGTTGAATGGGGCATTTTCCCAATACCACCAAATCCTTTAACTTCATGTTCACCTCCTTGAAGCACTGAGCAATATGAACCTCCTCTTCCTCCTAGAGGTTTTCTTTCTCCCATTATTTTGGGATCCACTGGACTGTGATCTCTTTCTATCTTCAATGCAGAGTGTCTCAGTGAACCCATCTCTTGATTACTGAAGGTAAGAAAAAGGAAATGTTTTCTTATTGCAGTCAGAGATATTATTTCAATTCCTTGCTTTCACAGCCAGGTCCTCTGTGGAGGCTGAATCTTTTTCAACACAGAATGCTGCTCATTTTTATGTGATACTGAAAGTTTTACCTGTGCAAAGGTGCCTTTCTGGTAATTGCATCCATAAGAACCTGGAAGCAATTCTCAGGTCTTTATGCCACTTTAAATGAACATAAAAAAGTGCACATACAATATTCTAATTCACATCAAGAATATGATGGTAAAGCAAAGTAAAGAAAATTATACTTTGCACACAAGTTTCAGAGGGATTTCTACTTTTAAAATACACAAAATCTCCTACAGCATTGGAAAGGCGTTAATATTGTAGTTTGGGTATAAATGAGAGTAAAAAGACTATGCTGTAATTGCTTTAGTGCCCCAAAATAGGCAAACCACAGGCCAAATCCTTGGAGTGCCTCACTGTATCCTGCCTCCTGTACCTGCCAGCAGCAAGGTCACCTCCCAGCCAGTGTCCTCTCTGTGGCTGCTCTGCGTGGCACTGTCTTGTCACAGGAGGATCACTGCCTCTGGAATTCCTGCTCTCCTGCACACACAGAAATTATCACACACCTCAAGGATCCATGTGAAAGGCACAACATATAAGCATTTTTTCCTCATCTTCTTGGGAAAGCCCCTGGTGTAGATAATGCTTTTCATATACCAACAGTTCCTAAAGGGTTGATTAATTAATGGGCTGGGAGAAAACAGTGTATATGAAGGTAAGGTGATACAACAGCTCACAAATTGCTGTGTGTTTAGAACTGCTCTCATGAGAGTTGGGGCCTAGGGGTGTTAACCCAGGGTCTGAAATCATAACTTACCTCTGAACTGAGCTTCAGCAGGTCCCTCAAAAACCTGTGGCTTTCCTGCACCTCCTGCTTCGCTTTCTCCCTCAGCACCATAACCTGCTGTTTCTGCTGGAGCTGATGGAGCTGTGTTAGGAAATGACACATTATAACTGATATCTTTAATCAGGTGACACAACACCTGAGGGCTGGGGGACAAAGGGCACGACAGGAACTGCACAGCCAGCTCCTGCCACACAATGCTGCTCTGGCTGCAGCACAGCAACATCTTCTCACCCACCAGAGCTACACTGAGGTCTCCAAACAGCAAATTAGGTCTAGCACCTCACTTTTATAGTCCATGGAGTTTATAAACCCGACTCAGACCAGCTGATGCCAACTGATTATGGCATAAGGACACCTGAATCTGGGGATGGGGAGCACCTGGGACAGCAGGAGTGGAATTCCCTTTGCACCTTACACAGGTTTCCCACTGACCTTCAGTTTGTGAGCCAGCAGTAGGGAGGTTTGCCTCAAAATGTCCAGGTGGCTCCTGTGTTTCTCTTCCAGCTCTGGGCCACCAAGGTGTCCCTCACCTGCAGGAGTTTAGGGAATCATCACAACAGGAATGTGTACATTGTTCCAAACTGCATTTTCCTTTCAAATCCTCCCTATTTTTGGAAGCCTCCCAAATCTGACATCTGCCTTTATTCCTGAAATAACTTCTCTGCATACATGTACTTCTACCATAACTGTAGAAGGAGAATGTCAGTACCTACATCCTGTCAAGAAATGTGGGAGCATGAAGTCCTGCAAGTATTGGGAAGAGGCAGGACTAGAGGGTTTATGCCAGGAGAGAGAAGGAATGAGGAATAATTCCTGTTCTAGGCCTGAATTCCAGAGTGTGGGTTATTGTCACTCTTGGTCCCACTGCTCTTTTACTGCACCAACAGGATCAGAGCCACTGGGTACAAAGAAAAACTTCCCAACCTGGTCATTTCTTTGGGAACTTGAGCAGCATCCTGCATCTCCCCTCCATCTGTTTTGGGATGCAGGCTGGTTCCTCTCTCTTTTGTCACAGGGGGACACAAACCCCTGGAAAAAAGCTTTCATTTTTAAGTGGGGATGTTTTCCTTCTTGCTCCAAGTGCAACTTTTTCACAGTTACTTCCTTGCTGCACCTCCCCTGCCTGTGAGTGACAGTGCAGCTGATATTATGTTTACCAGCAAAATGTTCTTGGCTGCTTGAGCTTCTCAGATGAATTGCTTAACTTATGCAAACAGGTTGTGTGTTTATTCTGTGCTGTGCCACTGTCACAGCAACCAGAGTCATAAAAGAATTGAAGTGTGGGTCATAAATAGAAATAGGTTTGACTTGGAAACTTGAGATAAAATCTCTGTCTCTATCCAGGTCACCTGAATCCAAATTAGCCATGGTACAGGATAAGCCCATGACACACAGAGTTTGTGTTTGCTTTATAGACTGAAGGGTCTGTAACACAGAGGGAGCAGAGATGTGGGCTTGTTTGCATGGCAGGGTGGAGTTTATGTGGGTGTGAGTGAAATAAAATATTAAATTTTTGAGCCTGGTACAGATTTTCTATTAGAATGCTGCTCTGTTTTTATAAATAGCTTGGTTGCAGATTTGAGTTTCCTCCTACAGTGGTACTATAGGAGGCTTCTCTTAACCCCCTCCTTGTCAGAGTCAAGAGACTTGATGGAAATCTTTATTTTGGTAAGGGGCCTTTCCAGGTTTTGGAGAGTGGTTTGCAAAGGGAAAATCCTACAAAATTATCTAGACATGCCAAATTAAGAGTTCCCCCTTATGGAAAGCTTTTTGATTTCAGCCAATCTTTCTAATTTTGAGGACTGAGTCAGACTCTTTAATGCTGACAGTTACCAGAGATGATTCTGTGCAATGACCTATTTAGGAAAATGGAGTGGATGAAAAAGCTGGGTTTTGTACAGAGAAGTTTTATTAGTGGTTTTAAGCAATGCAATAGAAAAAAAGACAAGTGAACAATTCTTCAGTGGGTCCACAGACACTCAGCACTTTCAAAAGCTCCTTCAATACTAACAGATAAGGTAATTCTATTAAAAAAATGGCAAGATAAATTTATTAATACTTAGTTGCTTGAGTATCTTTTAACACAAATATCTGAAGTATCTGTTAGGATATAGTTTGAAACCTGACAAATACTTTCAATTTGTGCCTCAAACTGAACAATGCTCTTGTTCTACCCAAAGCCCAACCAGTTGTATTGACCTCAAAGTGATTAAAAAGTTTGCTCTAACCTCTTTTCCCTCCTTTTGAATGCAATTTTCCTAATTGTGGCTATTTCCAGATGCATTTCTTGTGTTGCAACATCCTGCATTAAAGAAAATCCCATCTGGCTAAACTTCACATCCTTTTAGGTGATGATGAATGGCATTTACTGCCTACCCAGATAGCTTCAATGTGCATACACTCAGCCTCGTGAAAAAAAATGCTATTTATTAAATCACTTTCCGCTGCACCTGCAGAATCTCAGCAAAGCCCTGTAGAATCTCCCTGACATATAATTAAAAAAGCCAGGCTAAAAGTCTCATTTTTCTAATCACTTGAAGCAAGGCAGAAGCATTTACTGCTGCTTCACTCAAGGACAGCTTTTTCTCTTTCTGCCCATGTCAGCAATCAGACCAGCCCAGTTGTTATAAAAAGACATACTTGCAACTTTAGCTGTAAGCACAACTTTGTCTGCATTATCGCCTGGAGGTGTATGAATATGTGGTGTAAAGAGTTCTGAAATGCTGCTATGGAGTTGAGAGGAGCAGCAGATCAAAAGGAATTGCCCTTTTTACCCCCATTTGGACAGTCCTTCCCCTCTCCAAAATTACTGTGTTAGCTCAATTGCTTTATTATTTCAGGATGCTCTCCAGGTAAGGTGAACCACCCAGGATTTCAGCCCTCAGTGATGCTGAGGTAAAAGGTGGGGAAGAAAAGAGCTTTGGTAACTCCTGATGACAGATGAGAAACACAGCCTGGGCAGTTTGGCCCTTCAGCCACAAGCAATCCCCAAGCAAGAGACTCTAAATGTGAAGGTTCTGCCTGTTCCCTCAGGAAATCCATGGGCTGATCTGGAGTCCCTTGGAGAATCAGTATTTCCACAGCTTCTGGGTCAGGCCCTTCTCTCTAAACATGTCTGGTATCCCACTTGTAACCAAACAGTGGCTGCTTACCAAACAAGGGGATTAACGTGGCCTGTGCTGCTCCTGTGCTCTGTGTATTTTGTGTTTCTCTCTAAATCCTCTGGTGTGGAGGGCTGGCCTGAGTTCAGCTCCCAGGCAGATGTTGCAGCACATGGCACTGCCTCACCCTGCTGCTGCCCCTCCTCACACCGAGCTGCAGGGCAGCTCTTGGCTCAGGGTAGCAACAGAGCTAGGCCTGAACCTGGACCTAACCACAATCCTGAATTTCCATGAAATGGTCCTTCTGTTCCTCAGCAATTATTCTAAACTCTCTCAGCCAATGACAACATCTTTGCAGACAACTCCAGAGGTGCTGGAAGGCAGGGTTGGAGCTCACTGGAGCTGTGGGAAATACAAAACACAGCCTAGGGTTTGGGGGGGAACACGAGGAGCTGCCTTAGCTCTCCATCAGAGCACAATTAGCTGAAGCCATGCTGATACACTTTTGTGCTGATTCCACTAATTTAATAATTTTCCCCTCTTCTAGAAGCAAGAAGGCAGCTCCCTCTAGTGATATGAGAAAATATGTCAATCAGCAGTTTAGGGGAAAGATGATGCATATAAATATATTTTCCTTGGAGTTGAGGTTAAAATTCTGCATTTCAAGAACAATGGAAAATATTCCAGTTGCTTTCTTAATGAAAATTATTTTAGAGCAGTAGCCATGGTTAAACTTCAACATTTAGAAAATACTTTTTTAACAAAGTTTCCGCTTAAATGTTATCTCTCAAATACAGAAAAAAAAGGAAACAAAAAGTCTGGTCTGATGAAATGAGATTTCTGGCTCATTCAGTCCAGTCTGGCTCACAGGACAATCTCTAGACTGTAGGAAGGGGCACAGGCAAAATGTTGGGGTTTTTAAATATGATCTAGTTGTTGATTTAATAGAAATACAGAAATTTGGGCACTGTGGGCTGCATTCAGAGGACATGCTGAAGCAGCAAGGAAAGTACAGCTCATCTCCTCAGCTCCCTGTGGGACAGCCCTGGTGGTTTGGCAGGAATGACAAAAAGATTTTACATAGTGGCACAATATGCAAATCTCTTCCTTATCAACTCATTGGTTATACCAAGCTTTGTGCCTAAACTGATGAGAAATTCATATAAGAGCAATGTGAAATACTTCCCAGTGCTACCTGTGGAGACAATTTTTGTTCACCACAGCATGTGCTTACAGGATTTGCAATTCTGCATTTTATACTGGCTGTGTTTAAAAGGAAAATTCAACAATTCAGGACAAGTTCACTGTCTCACCCCAGCTAGTAAACAGATACAAATATTTTGTAAATATCTTCTTCTCTCTGCTTTAAGACATTTAAAATGAAATTCGTTATTTTGCCAAGTATGTTTGCTACAGGAAATCTTTCTTGGGCACAGCAGTGGGTGCTCAGGTGACACGTGTCCCTCTGCAAGGTAAATTTGTGCATTTGGCAGCAGTTGCAGAATTACACCTCATTATGCTGCGTGTGCACGGTGACTTCTGTGTCCCATGAAAGCACAAACTGCTGGGTGATGCCTGTGAGCAGACAATGCAGCCTGAATGCCCTGTCCCTGCTCAGGGTGGTGACAGAGCCCCTTGTGTCCCATATTTCAAACCCACTTTGTGTTCAGCACCACAGTTCTGTGCCCCCTGAGCAGCAGCGTGGCCGTGGTGGGAGCGCTGCTTCCCAGGGCAGCCCTGGGCTGGCAGCTCCTGCAAATGCTCAGGAAAGGGGAAGGGGAAAGGGAAGGGGAAGGGGAAGGTTTCTCCTGGCAGAGACACCAGGCAGCAGCTCCTATTGTTCCTGCGGTGAATAGTGGATGGCTGGGCTTGGCAGAAATGGGGCCCTTAGTTATTAATAGTAAATAAATTGGTTGTCTTTGGTTTAGGGTAAAACACTTCACACAACGGCCTTGCTGCCCAATCTCTAAGGTGCCCTCCTGGTCCCTGGGGGGGAGGCAGAAGCACAGTAAACAATGCTGGCTTCTCCACCACCCCAAAATCCAATATGATGTATAAAATGTTGTGAGGAAAACAATGAAGAATCCCTAATAAGAGCAAAGGCTTTTTGTAAGTACCCTCTTTGAGGAAAGGTTATCTGATCTTGTTCTTTTGTCTCGGAAAAGCCCTTAAAACAATGCACCATCTGCTCGTGTTTGGTGGGAGCAGGCAGAGATCTCAGACAGAGCGCTCTGCACGCTACTGCTCGGCTTTTAACCCTTTCGGCCGCAAACTTTCCCTCGTTTCCGTGCAAAGCTTTGCTCCGGGCAAAAGTGGTGATGCCCTGCAGCCCTGGCCAGCCCTGAGCACCCTGCAGGACATCCCTCATCCCCTGCACCCTGCCCGTGTCCCGTGCCTTGATGTTTCTTGCTGTCCAAGCAGGACACACTGCTCAGACAGGGTAATTATGAAGAGTTAATTGTAAGGCTCCCAGAGACCTTCAGATGAAGCTGGGAGGTGCTGGAAATGTCTCTGAGCTAAATAAGGTTTGTTCCATCTGTAGCTGTCACTGGGAGCTGAATTCACACCTGTGACAGCACAGCATGGAAAAGGCAAAGAGTTTCTATTGTATTTTATGCCATTTTATTAATAATTTCATATCATCTCTTAGATTGTGCATGAATGTTGAGAGGACAATTTTTCATGTAATGATTTTTCACCTCCAAAATCTGCAACAGAACCGTCTCTTTGAAATTCCCCCTCACCCCAGAAGATTTTTTCAGCCCTAGCCAGAACCATCAGCAAGAATTCTGTTGCAAGGAGGGACTGTTCATTCTATTGCCACAGCACAAGGGAGGGCACAGAGTGACCCCTGGGAGATGCCACCTTACCCAAGTCCTGCTCAAAGCTGTCAGTGCTCAGAGTGGCAGAGGGCTGGAAGCTCAGGCTGTCCCAGATCCTCAGGCTCTCTCCAGGAGATGGGTTGGCCATTTCCTCAACTTTCAAAGCAGTCTCACATCCACAGCGATCCCTCCGTGCTGTGAGTTCTCCCTGCGGGCTGTGTCAAGGTAACAACAACAATTACTAAGGCTAAGAGATGTGTATAAAGCAATTTTTTGAACAACAACAACGACAAAATTATTATTTAAACCAATGCAAACATTTTGTCACATGGAAACAAAAGGCTCCCTGAGAAGTCATACCTGCTAACGTACAAAATCTCCTGTTTTATACCTTGATGTTGTCAGGAAAGCTAACAGCACTCATTTTTACCTGCTCTGAAAGAGCTGGGTGTTTTTCCACCTGGTGGCAAATAAAAACAACAACCTTGCAGTATGGAAGCTGAATTTATGAGGGCTGCATTGTACAATCCATGCCATTGTTGGGACTTGGTTGCACAATCCAGCTCTGAACCTTGGCAAAGAAATCTGTTTAGAAACACAAAGTCCTGAGCTCTGTCCCAGTGTTTCTGGACCTTGTGCTGAGCATGGCTCTGGTCCAACTAAGATCTGGGAGTGATACATATACTTTAATATTTCAAAACAAGGTCAGCATCAAGTCCCACGGATGAAGGCCTCAGCTAACTGATTTTACTTCGTTTTGGTCTGTAACTATCTGAGCTTAACTAAAAAGATTAAGAGAGAAGGTGTGAAAATGGGCATTTATTGATCAAACCTCAGCTGAACTACACGCAGGGACACTGAGACACTGAAATGGTGACAGATGTTTTCTTTTTTATACAGAAAAATGAATGTGGAAATTTTTTTTTTTTTATTGGCAATCAGCTTAGGGAAATCTTATTTCATTTTTCTCGCTAATAAGCTTTTCTTTGTTTTTCATGACCCAGAAACTGCTAAAACGATTAGTACAGCTTCCACTAACGCGTCTTGGATGTGGCCTTCGGAAAGTGGGAGCAAAGGTGGATGAGAGAGCAAGAACAGAGGAAGCAGGGATTTCTTACAAAGCAGTTCTAATGTTCATTGGTTAAATGCGCTGAGTTTTGTCTCTGCTGTTGTGTTGTGATGGTTTTTCAGGCACTGTTTGCTTTGGCTCTTGGGAAAAGCCTACTCTGATCAGGGAGACTGATGCCAAGGTGTGTGTCCTGGGGAGGGCATCACTGGAAATCAATGCAGATTCTACAGAAAATACTGGTTTTACACTGCAGTGGCCAGCAGCACCTGCCCTCCAGACACAGCCAGCTCTGCACAAACCACCACAATTCCCAGATGAGGCTCTTTGGGTTTGCATTAAAGAGAAAGCATTGCTGGGTCCATAGGAGGATGCAGAGCTGGGATCCAAGAGGTGACGCTCCAGCCATCACCCTCTGCCCTTGAAGCCGCCCCGAGCACTTTCAAATCTGAACTTTCAGCAAAAATGGGATGATTTTTTTGACTCTCGAGAATGTAGCCTCTTATAAAGGTAACTGAAACAAAAGAGGATGGAATTGCCCACAGGTTTTCTGGCTGTTTGGAGAATTCCCAGCAGTGAGTCATTTGCATTAGCAACAGATCTCTGCCAGCCGCCCCTGAGGACAGCAGAGCAGCCAGGCATGAAATGGAAACATTTCTTATGGAAACAGGCACCTGCGGGATCTCATGCACCAACACGAGCTGCTGTTTCCAGAGCTATAATTAAATGTGTAAACAGCAAAGGGCGCTGTTGAAAGTGCCTGTGGAGAAGGTCATGCTCAGGAGAGCTGGGTTTGGAGCACTGGCTGATTTGTAGTTGTGAATGAGGCCAGCACATGGTCAGTTTTAACAGGTGGCTTTGCTCAGAGGAGCTCTTGGAGAGAGAGAGAACTTGGACTGTTATAGCCAAATGTGGACTCCTGACTCCTTAACAGTGGAAGTCAGAGCACAGACCCAACTCAGCTGCTTTTACCATCACATTTTCTAACCCAGCTCTGGCCACATCAATGAGAGCTCTACAGAAACAGATTTACAAGGCCAAGAACACAGCACTGACCCCTCCTGTTAGCACAGCCTGTGAAGTTTTGTGTGCAAGTCAAGAGACAGGCTCCCTTCACTGCCTGCTGGCACTCCCCACTGAGAGTTCACTCTCAGAGCAAATGTTCCTGGAGCAGGAGAAATTATGGCCCTGGAAAGTTCCTCAGTCACCTCCTTAGAGTACACTGGGGCTCCTTTATCAGGTGGCTTTTTGTCTGATCTGATCTGTAGTGAATCAGTTGATACCAGAACAACTTCAGAGGTGTCCAAGCTTCAGGAGAGCTTCAGATTATATACAAATAAAAGCTGAGGACAAAAGACAGGCTTTTTCTCTGAGCCTTTGTATTAATTATCCAGTTCACCTAAGGAAGAGTTAGGCATGGGGTGGTCTGTCCTTTATATTGTCCCCTCACTGTCACTGCTGCTGCATCACAGAGAGCCCTCAGCCCACCAGGAGATGAGTCTGCAGTCATTCACAATACAGCCACACTTTCCACTTCTAATCTCTAAATACAGCGATATTTTATCTGCAAGTAGCTCTCCTCATCTTTTGAAGCAGCACTTGTGAGAGGGTTGTGATTTATTGTGTGAGAGGTTTTATTGGTGTTTTTTTTCGGTGATGCTCTGAGGACTTTTTGACTCCGGCTGCTTCGCTTTCTCAGTAATTGCATTGTTCAGCAGATCAGTGCAATCTGTCTGATTCCTCCTTGGTTTGATGCTTGTCCCTCCCAGCTGGGGGGCTGTTCCCGTTGGGCCCAGGGGGTCCTGCACCTACCAGCATCCCTGTGAATTTGGGCTGTGTCAGGACAGGAGGGATGGAGCCCACGGCTGCTGGGCTGTGCTCCCCGAGGTGCAGTGCAGACACAGCTCTGACTCTCTCCACTGCACACTCGGAGTGCCCGCTGCTCATGTTTTATACATTTGCCATCTTCTGTGACAGAACAGCTCCATAATCCTTGCAAGTGATCTCTCAGAGCAGAAATCAGCCCAACCATAGTAAGTGTGGTGGTTGTGCACAAAGAACAGGGGTTTAACTCTCGGTAATTCCAGTAATTACTCCTCATAACTTTGCTAAGCTCATCTGTCTGGACTTATCTCTCCAATTTTCATTTTCCTCCTGTTTACTTTGCACTGTAAAGCTGCAAACAATCTTCTTGAAAAGAATGCTGTGCCTGATATCCCACCTTCACTTAAAAGAGAAAAAACACTCTTTTTCCTTCTAGCTGCAGGTAGTTTGGCCCAGCCAGCTCATTCCCAGGCATCACTGGAGTGCCCATGGAGCAGATCCAGGCCATTCCTGCGTGGGCAGGATCCCACAGCACCAGCTCCTTGTCCTTGTCCCTGAACAGGACCCTGGGGACATGTGGCCAGTTTGCTGCATGTGTCCTTTCTTTGGTAATGCCTGTCCAGGTCATATTTAATCTTCCAGGTCTCAGGGGATTTATTCTCTTTGGGAAGATGTCTCTGCAGAGTGGTGTGGCCTCTGTGGGGACTCTGGCTTTGTCCTTCTCTGTGGCTGGGCAGGGACACGCTCTGACCTGCAGTTGTAGTGATTGTCCCTTCAGTCCCCCCTGTCACCAGAGAGGACCCATTGGGGCAGTTTGCACTGTAAGGCCACATTCAAAGGGGCTTCTCTCAACTGCTGTGTCCATTAAATATTTAATTAACATAGGCTGAAAACCTATATTAATTTAATAATTTTTTCTACACTTCCTGCTCCCAAACCAATTTTCCACAATAATCCCACCTGTGCTGTCCAAGGAAAGATGCTGTGCGTGAGCAGGTGTTGCTCGCACACAACCCTTAGAGCTGCACTGGTGGGAATCTTTCACCACTTTTGTAGCCAAGCGAGTGAAAACAATCACTAGAAATTAATGTTGTAATTAATCCCCGCCGGGAGGAGGCCGGGGCAGCTTTGCCCGGGTGCGCGCTCCGTCCCGCTCCGCGCCCGCGGCTGCGGCGCCCTCCGGTGGCGAGAGAGCGTCACGGCAGCGCGGCCGGGACCCACCGGAGCCGGGANCCACCAGACCCAGGATCCACTGTCCAGAGCTAGGATCCACTGACCAGACCCAGGATCCACTGACCAGAGCTGGGAACCACTGACTGGAGCCAGGATCCACCCACCAGGCACAAGATTCACCCACTGGACCCGGGATCCACTGACCGCTCCCAGGAATCCACAGCTCCTGGGGAAACCATTGCTCCTGGGAATCCACCGGACCCGGGATCCACCATTCCCGGGGATCCATCGCTCCCTGGAGATCCACCAAACCCGGGGAATCCACTGCTCCTGCGAATCCACCACTCCCAGGACCCACCATTCCTGGGGAAACCACTGCTGCTAAAGAATCCACCGGACCCAGGATCCACCGACCCCTCCCAGGGATCCACCACCCCCAGGGAACTCCCCGTCCCTGCTGTTTATTTTAAGTCTGGGTGGCACATTTAGCAGAGGATAATATATCCAGCTCTGTTATCCCCAACTTTCCAACTACATGGGGTTGGGTTTATAATTCCTTTCTTACTTCTGGGAGAGCCAAGGCAGCAGGAGAAGTGATACGTCCAAAATCAGTGAAGAAACCACAGATAAAATTATGAAATGTCATTTCAAAGATGCAATGAGAGGAAAATGAAGCCTAGAAGACCCACTGCCCCAGGTGTGGCTCCATGCTGAATTGATGCTCCTTATTTTAAATACATGCAAGGCACATTTAGCAGAGAATAAAATATCCAGCTTTGTTTACCTTCCAGAGAGGAATCTGTGAGCTGGAGAGGCTGGGCTGGTTATTGGTTTTTCATGCCATAGACTTATGTCCACCTTGGAGCCCTTATTCACAGGGAAACCTTTTAAAAAGACAAATGAAGACATTTAATAAATGTGCTCTTTGTAGAGATGAAATGGCCCAAGCTTTGACATCTATTCACTGCCTACTTACGTGTGAGCACTTCACTTCCACACAGCTCTTCTTAGCCACAGGTTTTTAACTACATGGGCTTAGGTTTATAATTCTTTTACTTCTGGGCAAGCCTAGGCACCACAAGGTGAAGTGATGTGTCCAAACTCCATGGCAAAGCCACAGATAAAATTTAGAGATGTAGTTCTATAGGTACAAGGAGAAGGGAGGAAAGTAAAACCAAGGAGTCCCACTGCTCGGGGATTTTCCAAGGCACAATGATTCCAATAAATAGCCAAGGGGAGGTGAAGCTTAACCCCTGCTTGTGGCTTTGAAAGAGCTGGGCAGTGGCACCTGAGCATCCCTGCTGTGTCATGTCCAAAGGATTACCTTGCAATGTGTTCCTCAGGTGTCCTGCAGAGCTGAGGTGCCTCTGTCCTGCACTGTGAGCGATCCAGGGCAATTCTTCCCTCTCAGCATTCCCAGCAGGCAAAGGAGTTGGCATTTCCTTCTGTCTGTCCAGGGCTGCTGCTCCCTCAGTGCTGCCCAGTCCATGACATTCCCTGTCGGATGTCACACGTGTCACACCAGGATCTGCAGTGTCCAGAAGCATTTGTGCAGCAATTGTCCTGTCTTGCTTGTCCCTGGAGGTCTCAGGTTCTGGGGCAGAAGGAAGATCACTGCAAAGGTCCAGAGTTGTGTCTGTTGATTGTTTTCCAGCAGAGGCTGCACTCAGCCTCTTCCTTGCCACGTCAACCTTTTCTACAAGATCCATGGACAGGCTAAGAATGGCTCTCACTCGATCCTGTTTGCTTCTCTGTGGGGAAAGTCCAAAAGATGAGTCCTTGGAGGAGGGTTTTGCATCTTTCTGAGGAACAGAAAAGCTCAGAGGAGGTGAATGCAGAGCTGGGGGAGAGAAGTCCCTCAAGTCTTCACATTTCAGAGGGCTGAGAAACCAGCATTCAGATTCCAGTGGTGCTGGAGGACCTGATGCCTCTCCTTTTTTAGGTGATTGAGCCATTCCCAGGAGTTGATTCCTGTTAAAATAAAAACAAGAGAGAGACGTCTGCAGTGTGAGCTGAGACAGAGGCTTTCTAGGATGCCTTTTCTGTGTGAGTACCTGCCTCTGTGATCTCCAGGTGACAGAGGAGAGGATGTTTCATCCACCCAGGCCATGAAACTCCTTTGTGAGACTCCCCCAGTGCTCTGCTCCTGAAAGAGAAGAGCCCAGCAGTGTAAGCACTCAACAGCTGGCAACAGAAGGGTAATATTTGGCTTTTATTCCACCTAATAATTGGCTCATGTGACTGGGAGACTGCTCACCCCACACAGCAAAGCTGTTCTTTTAGGCAGGCAATGGAGATTTCCAGGTTTTTGGCCTGAAGTCGAGGGTTCCAGCCCTACTAATGAGCCCAGCAGTTTATGCCATAATTATAAGCTAATTGCTCTGTTTTTCTAGATAAAACTTTTTCTCCCTGGCACTTCAAAGCATTTGTATGAAGTGTTTCATGTCCTACACGGTGCTGCACTGATCAAGATTGGAGGGGTTTCAATCTGCCACTCCTTAGGACTTACTTGCTGGAGTTCACACTGAGGATTTCCTTTGGCAGAACCTGTTTTCCCAATGGGTTTGTGCATCTCATCAGGACACGATTTCTTCCCAACAGCTTCTTTTTGCTTCCTGTACACTTCTTGCAGCCTCTTCTTCCTCATCTCCTCAGCCTGCATCAAAGACTTTTTCTCTTCGAGGAGTTTCTTCTTTCTTTCTGCTTTTTTTCGATCCATAAATTCCCGAACGCTTTCAGGGCTGTAGGGGTGAGGTTTTTTGAGGTTTACCCTCCTCTTTGAAGGTTGCTTAAGGTTTTCTCTCTCAGACCCTTTCTGTCTCTGAGGAGATGCACTTTTCCCTCTGCTGCAGCTTCCAGAGGCACTGGGCTTGGCTCCATCTTTCATTAAGGAAGGAGAATGGATCCCTAGGGATTGGTGTTTCTCAGCATCTCTGGGGAGCCTGATGTGTCTGTGCTCCCCACAGGACTGGCTCTGCAAGAGGAGGCTCCTGAGTGCTGGCTTTGTATCCTCTCTTGGGGCATTGCTGCCCCTTTCAGCCTTGCTGGGAGCAACCACAGAGCTTTGGCATCCAGGGCTCTTCCCCACAGGTTCATCTCCCTTCACTCTGGAGCTGTTTCCCATCGCTGGCATTGCCCCAAATCCTCGCCCTCTTTCCCAAGGTTCTGTGGGAAAGATTTGGAAACAATAATGATGTCATTATTTCAGAGAGTAACTATTCCTGTATCTATAGTGTGCATCTCCCACCCTGCTTCCTGCTGCAGCTCTGAGGGTTATTTGCACGTGTCTGTGGTAAAATCTGTGACATTCAAGGGAGGAAATAAATCTGTAAAGGTGAAATTTGAAGATGCAGTGGCCAATTTTTATTGCAAGAGCCATTAAAGAAAGGTGCTCAGAAGGGCCTGGAAAGCTTTTGTTTCAGTAAAGTTTAATAAACCCTTTTTTTTTGTGTGCCAAAACAACCAGTGCTATAGAGGGGCAGCTGTACCAAAGGTCTTTGCTGTGCTCTGCTCTCCAGCTCTGCTCCTCAAATGTGAAAGTGGAGGAGGGGGACCCAGCAGCCTTCTAGCCAACTTCTGACCTTCTCTCCATGCAGAAACACCAGGCAGGTTCACACCTGAAACAGAGAGTTTGTATTTAATTATTAAAGCCCCACGTGTTCTTTGAAAGACTGTTGTAATTCTCTTATTCATGTCTATTTAATGGTGATTTCCAGGAATCACACTCAAGGTGTGGAGAGATTAAAAAAATTCAGTCAGAGCAGGTTTAAAATAAAAAAAAGTTGGTGCTGCTTTGATAACAAAAAGTTTTTGAAGCGCTCAGAGTTTGGAGGCTGCCAGGGTCATGAATCAGAGGAGTTCATGACTGCTAAATGTGAAGGTTCAGTGCTTTTCTAAGGTTTCACCATCAGCATTTATATCATTTAACACTTGCAGTATGTTCACACAGTTCTTACAAGTCTTACTCAGAAATCACTGACCCCCAGAGGCCTCAGGAACACTGAGAGAAGGTCAGGACTTGCTGGGTACCAGCGCATTTGAGAACTGAAGGGAAGGGGATAACAAAATTATTCTTTTCCTTGTGATTGCTTCAAACTCAGCAGAGGAAACTAATTCATTTTTAAAGTGGTGAGAATCAGCAGGATGTGGTGTGGAAGAATCAATGGAGGATCCAGGCTGAGGGACAGTGTCTAATGCAGAAATAAACAGTGCAGAATGCAGCACAAACCAATTACTCTTGCTTAATAGGTGGTGTCACATAATAGACAACATTTATCACTGTTTTACTTCATAATTTCAGATTGCATTCACAGCATGCCAATACTTGCACAATTATGTATTTATTGCAAACACTTCTCCAGCACGAGGTGGCTGAACAGGTGCTTAGTTGGGTTTTGGTTGGAAATTCTCTTCCCTCAAAATCTCCCCCAATTAAAATACTCAAGCTATTTTTTTTTTTTATAGGGAAGATTTTACTCTGAAATCAGTATCAGCCTCAGCTCATGTGGTTCAGTGCTCAGTCAATGGAGTGAGTCAGGCTTTTCAAGCTGCTGCTCATGCCTTGTCTCTGTCATGCTGAGCTGTGGGCAGCACCTCAGAGCCAGGGAAGCTGCTGGACACAGAGGATTTTCCAGAGACTCACTGGGACTGCCCTGAGATTCCCCAGTGCTTTGGGAATAGCACAAGGCAGCATCTTCTCCTCTGTACCACGGCCACTGATGGAGTCACAGCCACCAACTTTTATTTCTTCATTTGCAGCAGCCTCTGAGATGCTCTGCAGGCTCCTGTGAGTCGTGGCACACGGGGGATGATGTTTGTCAGACAAGGCAGAGCTGCACTCCCTGTGGGGCTGAAGTCACTTCCTATAATCCCATGGACTTCCTTTGGCAGGAATTATCACCAGATCTGTTCATGATTCACAGCAGGAACACAGAGGGGATTGCCAGAATCTGCTGGGCTCAGGGGGGCTGGGATCCATCCATGTCTTTAAGGAAACACCTTCCTGTATGGCTTTGGTTTGTGTTCAGCACTACTAAAAATGCAGGGTGCATTTATTTTGTACCCTCAGCTCCTCTGAAAGCACCAGACAAATTAATATGTGGATCTAACAATCTTTGCTTCACCATGGTGTTTATTTCAATTAAATCTTCTTTTCTCTCTGCATGGTGTTCATTAGCTATAGAAACTATGATGCTAAAGTTCAAGAGCAGCCTGCATTCCTGATGAGAACAGTTGATAGAAGAAACTCTTTTGATTTAAATATTCTCCTGGGTTTTTTTTTTCCCTACCTACGAACGGATGAATATTTTATAGCCGTGGTGGCTTAATTTTTTGTTAACTACAGCAAATTTATAATTCATCAAATTCCTGAGTACTCTGGCTCTGACCCCTGCCCCTCATTCATCTCTTCATAGCCCTGCCTTGGCTCTTTCAGTGACAGAAACTAATAGCCAATAAAGACACCATGACACTGGCAGTTACAATGATGAATGCTTCACGTGGCATGGTCTTATTATGACCCACTCTCAGAGGAAGAGCAGGCCATTTTTCAAACAATCCATTAAAACAAAACAAAAAAAAACTGGGAAAAAAAAAAGGAGGGAGAAGGAAATTATTGCATATTTCATGCATTTTAAATCATACTTAGGGACTAGAGCACGGGATGCCACCATGCTCATAATTCCATCTGCATGGGATTAAAGAGCTTCAATTTTTTAAATTTCTGCTTCACACAAGTTGCTTGGGAACTTGGCTGGTGTAAAGTACAAGCCACAGCACTTCCACTTCTTCCCCACAACATCTGAATGCAACCACTTCTGTGCAAAGCTATAGCATTAAATGGGTAAAACTACACCAGGAATTCAAACCTGCCCTTGGAAATACCTGTCAAATAAAACTGAGAGCCAGCAATTGAGACTTGGATAATTCATCTGACTTTTCCCTGCCTGGATTGGGTTCCTGCTTGGCAGGCCAGGAAGTACCTGCCTTTGGTGGCACCCTTAATTCATTAGGGAGCACAGAACTGAATAGGTGACAGACAGCTCTTCCCACTGAGGGTGTATGACTAATTTCTGATGATTTTTAATCCTGGCAGGTCTGGAATTCACCTGCCCCAGGCGGTTCTGTCCATCAATCCTTGTAATTTGTCACAGTTTTCAGCCTTACCTTTCCCTGCCACTGCTTTCTCCAGCACACAGGACTTGGGTGAAAGCTGCCTCTGGTGTTCTGTTTGAATTCTCCACGCTGAGCTTCTCTCTCTTTGCTCTTTAATCAGGAGGAGAAAATAAAACACAGAAAAGAGTGTAGCTAAAATCAAACCTGCTGAACCCAACAACCTCAGTCCCATTCCCCTGGAATGCAAAAGCAGGAGTCTGCTTATTGAAACTGTCACCAAACATGCAGAACTGCTTCTTTATTTTATTTTTGTGGTATAGGTGTTCCAGCAGAGGAAGCACTGGTCTGGATCCATCCCTGAGGCTCCATCCATGGCCCTGTCTGTCCACACAGCAGTTTATTGTGCAAACAGCCCTGACCCAACTGCTGGTGCAGTGGGTCACCTTCCCTTGGTGTCTCTGGAGATCCAGGCCAACCTTCCCATGCAGAGCAAACACTGAATACTTGGGGAAGGTCCCAATTGTGACACCTCGTTGCTAACCTCATTGTGGGAGTGTCTCAAAGCCACTGGGAAGTAAGAGTATGGGAGAATCATGTTCTATCTAGACCCCTCTCTGAAAAGGATTTTAAAAGACATTTTAAAATATATTCTTCATCCAGTTAAAAATATTCATTAAAATTGAGCAAAACTGATATCGGCTTCAACCTCCTGAACAGAACTTATTTTACTTATTACTTTATTTTTGGTGAATAAACAGCAAAGATTGGGATCTTTGGGGCTTTTTTATAAACCCATCCTTGCCCAGGGATGGTAAATCCTTCCCTGCCTGGTATTTTCTGCTCTTCATCAGGCAAGGAGAGAACAGATTTGAGTTGAGAGCACTAAAACCCAGGAGAAACAAATGTTTGAGAGCCAATAGGCTGCAAGGAGCTGTGCAGATGCTGGAATTCACCAGCTGAGCTCCTGCATTGTGGAAAGCAGCACTGGGCTCCAGGGCTGGGCTGCAGGTGTCTGACACAGGGAATATCTGGCAGAGCAGCTGTGACACACTTTTTTCAGTAGTAGAACACAGGCAGACAAAGTGAACAAGATGCAGCTGAACTGTCTGGAGCTGTTCATCCCCAGCCTCAGTGTCTGTGTCTGTCCTGCAGGATGAGCAGTTTGTCTGGCAGTTCCCTCCCTCAGTTACGTAAAATGGTCTGGGTTAAAAACAAACTAACCANAGAAATAAATGGATTTATCACAAGAACATGGGTGATGTTCCACAGGGAGGGGTGGAAGCTGTGCTAAGTCACTCAGCTGTGCCAAAGCACTGCTGGGGAATGCCCAGCTCCAGCCTTTCTCTGTGGATCCCAGACCACCACTGACCTCTGGGAGCTGCAGCAGGAGGAGCAGAGGCCACCCTGCAAACCTTTCTTTTCAGGGCTCTTTTTGGCAGGGGCTCTTCAGCAAAAATCAGGCGCTCCTGCTCCCAGGATGCTGCTTGCTGCTTTCTCCTCTGCTCCTGGATCCTCTTCTTGAGTTGCTCTAACTTATTTTGGGGTGTTTTTCTCCACAGCTCTTCCAGCTCCTGCTCTCTGGCCTTGCTGGCTGTCAAAAGGTGGGATTTGGGAAGCAGGAGAGCCATGGGCACAGGAGTGTTGCTGTCACAGGGGACAGAGAAGGAGCTTCTCCCTGCAGGGCAGTGAGGTGGGAGATGCAGGGAGCTGGGAGATTTTTCCTTCTGTGCTGGGAATCCTCTTGAATCTCCCAGCTCCCTGAAATTGCCCCTATTTGGGCTGTCCAGGCTCTCTGCAGGTGCCCAGGTGCCAGCTGAGCCTCTTCCATCCACAGCCCAATTCCTGACGGGGCTGCAGGGTCCTGAGGCTGCCCTGGGGGACAGAGGGGACATTCTGGATGGGTCAGAGGTCACAGCAGGGCTCTCAGGCAAACGGGGCTGTGAGCGAGCAGGGAAAAGACCAGCACAGCTTCCCTCTCTGCAGAAAAAGAGAAACAAGGGTCAGTTTGTAGGATTAAAAATTATTAAATTGGTCAATACACTGACATGAGTGAGTGCAAACATGAGTGTGATGTGACCCCAGCATCTCCACAGAATCAGCACTTTGCCAGTCCCCAGCAGTCTGGCAAATGATAATTTTAGGGAAGATAATATTAGATAATATTAGGGAAGCAAAATGCAAATTGTGATCTGATAAGAGAAATTCTGAGCATGGGCAGAGAACTGATACCAGGCACTGCCTTCCTCACAGATGAGGGCGAAATTGTTTGGTGACTCTTTTGTTAACTTTTCTTTCCTAATAAACAGTAAGGTTTTAAGCTTTTTGTGAAGTCCTGCATCCCAGAATTTTAAATCCCTTCATCAGCTCACCCCCCAAGTGCTGTACACTCAGGTTTTTATTTACCTGTGGGATGGAGCAATCTCACTGCTCTTTTTCTCACTCAAAGCTGTTTCATCTTTGTTCCTCGCACCATCTACAGCACATCAAAACGGTGTCAATATCAAAAAGTCAAAAATATTCCTTAACCATTAAATTCCAAGGGCAACTTTGACTGGGGTCTATACCCCCAAAAAACCTGGCCCAGAAATTAATAAATATGAAAGGCTGGCAGCTGAAACTGTTCCCAGCCAATAAACCACCTCAGAGACAAATATTTAACACATGTAAAAATAACAAGTGAAGTCTGTTCTTGTCATTAGTTTTTAAGCATGTTCTGGAATTGGGTTGATTTCCCTGCTTTTTCCTTCTCCCACTTTATTTTTAGACACAATTTTAAACACATAATGTATTTCCTGCCAGAGTTAGCAAACAAAATGCTGCATTTCCATCACTTCAGTTATCTCCAGGGAAGGAAACCTCAGGGGAGAAGCACAGGGAGCTTTTTCTGTGCTGTAGCTGGTGGGTGTTGATGCTGCAGCTTTTGCTTGAGTTCTCCTCAGCAAGGTGTGACTTCCTGCACATTGTGATATTTTGCTGGGAACACGACAGAAAGCTGATGAAAACACACACTTGCCTCAATGAGGAGGGTTTTTCACTCTCTCCTGTCACCTTCCCTTCCCTCCAGCACCAAGGCATTCCCA
This sequence comes from Drymodes brunneopygia, assembly GCA_013400955.1. Classification (NCBI taxonomy): domain Eukaryota; kingdom Metazoa; phylum Chordata; class Aves; order Passeriformes; family Petroicidae; genus Drymodes; species Drymodes brunneopygia. Next base: position 129,583 of record VZTZ01001187.1, read on the forward strand.
TCTCAGCAGTTTCCCAGTTACTCGGGACTCACCAAAGCTCTTTTTGTGCCAAAGCTTTCTTCTGGCTGCCTGGGATTTGGCACAGCTCCACGTTTGATGATAAAATTTGTTTTCGATCCTCTGTAGCTGTGAAAAAGCAGATTTTTCTTTTGAAGGGAGACATATGTTTTGGGGTTTTTTCTGGAGTAGCTTTTTGCTGGCATCCACTGCTTCTCTGATTAATTTTGCAGCTCCTAGTTACTGTGTAAACACTGCCCTGTCTGAGCATGTTCCATGTGGTATTTCCTACAGTTGGAAAGAATGCAATTGACTGGGAAGATAAGAGGTGAAATCACCCCTCTCTTTTACTGACACTTTGCAGGTACATGGGGCTCAGATTTTTACTGATGGTTTTAAAAACAGCTCAAGCTGGGAGTGACCCCAGCCAAGAGCAACTCCAGCAGTGGGATGCTGCTGCCAGGCCTTTGCTGTGCAAGCAACACCCCGTGGATTTGGATAATATTCTGCATTTATCCAAGGAATGTCAGTGATGATGGCAGCTGCTGTGCTCACAGCTCCATCACGTTCCCTACTAAGAGGATGATAAGACAGGGAGAATCCAGAGGATGTCCCAGCTGTTTTTCTGCTCAGAGCTTCAACCACAAGCAAGGCAAAGCTTTGTCTGTTCTTGTCATTAATTCTTTGAGCATTGTGAAATTGGGTAAAATTCCTTGCTTTTCCCCTGATCTTCTCTTTGTTATTTAGCAAATAAAGAGGTGTTCTCTGGGAAAGAACAAACAAATGCCAGGTTTACTTTGCTTTCAGTTACAGTATTTCCATGGAATTCAGCCATGCAGGTGATGCACAGGCAGCTGACAGAAAGAGATAAAGGTGTGGGACAGCAAGTGCTCCCTGAACTGCACCTACCACTGCTTTGGCTTCCTGGAGACTCTTCCGAGCCAAGCTCACAGCTGTGGAATCGAGAGATGAAAGATGATTTAACATCTCTTCACTATTGACAGTTTCCCCTCATTCCCCAGCCAGAATAGATCATCGAGCTGGTGGCTGAAACACAGAACTGCTCCTGAAAAATTGTGTCTGTGTTGCTTTAGTGTCTCAGTGTGGGCTGAGTTCCATCAGCTCTCTGGGCTTTCTTAGTGCTTATTCAGCAAAATCCTTGCTGATATTAGCACACATTTAAAAGAGACTGAGCTGGATTTCCCAATTCAGCTTTATTTGTAGTAGTTGCTTTAAAAAAAAAAATCTCATACAGGATTAATCATGAAAGAATGGCCCGTGTCTTTTTATGGAAAGAAAAATAAGTGAGCCATGAGATCCAGCGAAGCTCCTGCTGTGAACTCATTGAACACTCTCAGCAGAAAAGGAGTTGTGATGCTTTCAGGCTGAGGAAGGTTCACAGAGCAGGATTCTTTAGAAAGCAGCATGAGATGGAGGTTGGTGTTGCTGTAAGGGCTATGAACAGTTACAAAACTGCCCAGCACTCGCCAAACTTCAAAATATTTGCTCCACTGTGCCTGAAGTCACACAATCCAGATTAAACTAAGCACTAAAGTCTTCCCACAAGAAATAAATCCTGGGTTTAAAATAAAGTTACCCAAGTCTCTGCTATGACTGTGCAGAGGAAAGTGGAAGTTCATTGCCCACATACCAGTTAGAGGATCCAGTTCTCCAGAGGCAAAGCTCTTCTCCATCCTTCAGCTCTGCTACAGCTCTGCTTACTTGGTCTCTGTCTCTGAAACAACCATGCAAAAGGACAGGTCACTGCTGCCCTCTGAGAACAGCCCAGGGTGTTTATAAGCCAATATAAATATAAATTTTCTCATCTCTAACTGCTGACTGCCCATAAATAGCCTCAGCATTTACATTTCTGTGGTGTTTGCAAATGTCACCTGCTCTCATTAATTTTCCCAGNTCCATCCATCCCTCCCTCCCTCCATCCATCCATCCATCCATCCATCCATCCATCCATCCATCCATCCATCCATCCATCCCTCTGTTCCTGCCAGTTCAATACCTACCTTTTGAAGCCTCAGCCATGCATGGAACAAAATCTCCCCTCAGGAGCTGTGCCAAAGCCCTCTGGAGATGATCTGCAGCCTTTCAAGAGCAGCTGATCCCAAAAGCACTTCCAAAGGGAGGTGTGAGAACCATCCCAGCTCTGAACTTCCCTGGCTGAGCCATCCACAGGCTCCCTGCTACCAGCTGGGAACGCAGAAGGGACACGTCCCAGCTCAGTCCCTGCCCTGCCCACGAGTCCCGGGAGGACCAGAGGAGTCCCAAAAACCCCTCCAGGGCTCAGCCATCGCCGCGCCTTTGTTTGTGCCCCTCCTTGCCGGGCGACAGCGGCCACTGCGCAGGGAGGGGCTGTTGGGAGCAGAGGAGAAAACAAACAGCAAGGAGAGGAGCCTGAGTGCTGATCTCAGCTTGCAAACACGTGGCAAGGTGCCAGCAGATTTCGTGACAAGCCCTTGTGTCCCTTTCAGGGCGTTTGGCACCCTGGCAGTGACCGCTGGCAGGGCTGGGTGGCTGCAGGGGACAGGGCAGGGTGACAAACCTGGGGCCAACAGCTTTGCTCTTCTGGGATGCCAGAGCAGCAACAGGGACCAGACCTCCCTGAGGCCTCATCCCAGGGCATCTTTCCTCTTTGCAGAGCAGCTCTCCCCATCCCAGGGCATCTCTCCTCACATCTTCCCCTGTGGGCTCACCCAGAGTTTGATCCTGTTCTGGATCCTCACTTTCAAGAGAGCAGGGGGCNAGGGATATGACAGAGCTGATAAAGGTCCTGCTGTGTCAGTGCACACTGCAGAGCTTCCTGGGAGCTCAGGAGTGGTCAGGGAGTCAGGAAAATCAGCTCCATCCCTCCATCCATCCATCCATCCATCCATCCATCCATCCATC
>VZTZ01001187.1:132734-146279 GCA_013400955.1 Drymodes brunneopygia
AGCCATCGCCGCGCCTTTGTTTGTGCCCCTCCTTGCCGGGCGACAGCGGCCACTGCGCAGGGAGGGGCTGTTGGGAGCAGAGGAGAAAACAAACAGCAAGGAGAGGAGCCTGAGTGCTGATCTCAGCTTGCAAACACGTGGCAAGGTGCCAGCAGATTTCGTGACAAGCCCTTGTGTTCCCTCCAGGGCGTTTGGCACCCTGGCAGTGACCGCTGGCAGGGCTGGGTGGCTACAGGGGACAGGGCAGGGTGACAAACCTGGGGCCAACAGCTTTGCTCTTCTGGGATGCCAGAGCAGCAACAGGGACCAGATCTCCTGAGGCCTCATCCCAGGGCATCTTTCCTCTTTGCAGAGCAGCTCTCCCCATCCCAGGGCATCTCTCCTCACATCTTCCCCTGTGGGCTCACCCAGAGTTTGATCCTGTTCTGGATCCTCACTTTCAAGAGAGCAGGGGGCTTAATTTTTGGGTTCTATTTAGGGGAAAATTGAAATGAAAAAAAAAGTTTCTTGTCTTTATGATTACAAGCAAAAGTTTGATAATATAAAATAAATATATACTGAAGTCTCAGGTGAAGCTTTTCCCCTCTTTGGGGGTATAACTTATTTTAAATCCACAATTTTTTAAGTGTAAGTATTTGAAAACTGGGGGTAAATGTACAAGTTCTCCGGGTTTTGCGTTATCCGGAGGGAACAGTCTGAGCAGCCAACAGCAGAGGGCAAACACAGCCTGCACACTGGAGCTGCAGCTCTCGGTGTTTGGAGCCTCCCAGCCCCGGTTCCTGCCGGGACAACCCAGGGGAAGGGCAGGAGCCACCTTAGACAAAGACAGCCTGGAAGGGGAAGCAGCAGCAAAACTCTCATTACAGCAACGATTCACTTTCCTGTTAATTTTCACTTTTTTCACGGAGCATCTGATGGAATTCAGTGGGCTGTGATGTCCTGGACTGAGGCCTGACAGTGCATTTCTTACAACTCCTCAAAATTACTTCTGAAAAGCCAAACCCCACATTTCTTCCTACCCCAGTTACTGCTGTTGTGGGCTGAATTTCAGTGAGTACCCTGAGAAAGAAGAAGCTCTTCATCCTCTCCTCCCACTTCACTGCAGAGCAGAGCAAACTGTGTGCTGTTCCATCGTTGAATCTGACTACTTTTTCTGGTTTATATCTTCAATTATTTGTTCGTTCTTCATAACTCCACAGATTTGCTTTTAGCAGCAATGCCAGGATTGTGAGTGTTGCTTATTACTGGAAAGCACTCAGAGGGTGAGGCCAGACACTGGCACCACATCCTTCCATGCCCACGGATCCCTGTGGTCTCTGAGGAGTCCTCTTGAAGAAACAGACTCAGCCTAATCTAATAAATGCATTTATCTCTGCAGTTTGTGCTCAGATATCCCCAGCAGCTCAGCTTTTCCAGCCTAACCAAACAAGGAATTCCTGAGCTGCAGACTGGAGTCTCAAAGTTCCCCTTTCAAGCTGTTCCAAGCCAAGGTTCTGGCCTGATTAGAGGTTTCAGTGCTGGGAATGCAGGGCCTGTCCAAGAGGGGAGCCACAGCTATTCAGATATTCCAAGTGCACGAGTGATAAGAGCCCTAATTGCAGTCTGGGACCTCAGAGAGGGGAGAGAACACAATGTGCAACCTCAGCAGCGGGAGGGCAACGCTCAGGGAAGATTTGGGAGGATGGGAAGCTGTGACAGCCACCAGGAAAGGCCAGGGCTGGTCCCAGGGATGGTGGAAGAGCCAAGTGGAGCAGGAATGCCTGGGCTGTGACAGGCAGGGATCTCAGCAGGTGACGTTTCTCCGGTCCCTCAGGTCGGGCTGGCGTCGATTTTGGCTCCGTGTTTTCTCAGCAAGCTGTTGGAGCTGACAAGAGCCAGGAGAGTGACAGATTGCCACTGTGTTGTGCTGCACATCTTGGGAGTGTTAGACCACAAATCTGCTGAGAGATGAAGTGAAACCCATTGCTGGGCCAAGTCCCACTTGTGCAGCATGTGAAACTCCCCAGTCAGGGAGCCGAGTGTGAGCTGAGGCAAAGAGGAGCAAATCCTTTGGGATTTGTGTTTTAGATCTGTAGGAGCAAAATGAGCCAGTCGTGCACAGCTCTGGCCTGCTGACTCCACACTCCTGTCACATGGGGCTAAGGCAGGAACAGCCCATGGGTTTGCATTCCTATGGTATTTATGATGTATCAGCCCCCAAAATTTCCCCTCCTCCAATCCAAGATACTCCAACTACCATGGGACCCTTTTAGCAAATCAGACAACAGGCTGTGGCATATTCAGAGCAGGTCTTAGAAATTTTAGGCTTTTTCTAGCAATGATATTGTAGAGTTTCTCAGCTAAGAACCTGCCAAGGGAGGTGCAGCTGGGCCCCCACATGGGGTTATCCCATGGGGAGCACATTGTCTGGGTGTGAATCTTCTTTTTCCAAACCAGCACTTCCCACTTGCACACACGATGCTGAACAGGGCAAGAAGTGCCCAGCTCTGCCACACTGTGGCACTCAGAGCTGCAGGGTGGATTTCTGGGGTTTTTGAAGGCAAAGGCAAGTGGTTTTGGTGTTTACTCAGCCCTGTACGAGGCTCTTTGGAGTCTGGAGGTTTGTTTGACGTGGACTCACCTCCCAGAGGCTTCAGTTTCTGCTGCTGGGCACTGTCACTGTTTAGGAAATATTTCACCCAGTAACCCACAAGGTCTAGCAAAATTCAGGAAGTGCAGATGTATGTGAACCAAAACCAGAAATTCCTCCTAAGTCTCAGTGTTTTGCAATTTTTGCACCCTCCAGACGTGCTCCAAGATTCTTACAAACAACCCACGGCTCTGGCAGACACACTCCTTTATTCTCCTGCTGGTTTGCTCCCTGTGCCTGCTTTAGTGGGAGTGCTGTGACTTCCCTCACTGCTAGGAAACACCAGCTAAAAGGAAAGAAAATGGCATTTCTTTTTGGGTTTTTTTACAGTGCCTGACTAAGCAATTTTCATGGTAAATTTTCATCTTCACAGCAATTCTCAGTTAGCAAACAATCGAAGCCCAAATCTAGACTTCGACTGCAGGCTGGATGTGACATGAATTTTGTAGTGAGCATATGGAGGGAAGAGGCAGCTGATAAAAAACCCAAGTGCAGTGCTCTGAAGTCTGACAGCCAAGGCCCCAGTCCTGCACCCGCTGGAATCTGTGACAAAACACCCCCTGAAGTTAGAAGGGACAAAGATAAAGACACTCAATAAACAGGGATTTGATTTGAACCTGCAAGGAGCTGAGGGGACCCTATGCTTTGAAGTCATTCTTAGCAGTACTTATCATCTCTCAAATCAGCAGCATAATAAGGCTGAGACAAATGGGCTGCCCCATTAATGGTGCCATGTCACAGCTCCTGAGATAAGGCATGAATTTCTTCCTCCACAGGTAATGCTGTGAGATATCAGTGTCCATGTAAAACACCCAGAGACAAGGGAGGAGTCTGATTTTTGTTGGTACCACTGATAACACTTACTCTTTTTTGTTTTCAGTCCTAGCAGATGAAACTCCTAATTCCTTCCCACGTTGCTGGGAAGCAGCAGATCCTTTTCCCTCAGTGAGTTGCACTGAGTGCTGAGCACAGCTCAGATGCAGCTGCCACGAGGCTGCCCAAGCTCAGGGAAGGATTTGCTGCCACAGAGACACGCTGCCTTTGCTTGGCTGTCAGCCAGCAACACAGAATATCAAGCTCGTATTTTCCTCCTGATGTCCTAAAATAACAGGAGTAAAGTGTGTCAGGATAGAAGCAGACCTCCAGAATATCTGGATGTTGTGCTGCCTGCCAAGTGGTGTCTGGCAAAGGGCAAGTGCTCTCTTGATGGGCTAAAACACAGATCCATCATCCAGTTATTGGGGGAAAGTGTGTTGAGATAGGAAATAGCTATCCATGGCCCATTTGGGTTTTTTTCCTATCAATAGGAGAGTGTGTGAATGGAATGTGAAGTGAAAAGGGGCGGGGGTTGCCTGCACGGTGCAGTGGAATGTGGGAGAGCACGGGATTGCCATGGAAACTCGCTGTAGTAAACGGGGCTCTCCAGCTGCAGGAGAGGATTTATAGTGCCAGGCCGGGAGTGGGCAATTTAAATCACCAATCTACAGGTAAAATGGCACATTGCCTTCCACCTTGTCTCCCTGCACTGCAAAGTGAGAAAGGAAAGGTACGTGGGTGGTGAGAATTACTGCACAGAGTGAGGAAGTGTCTTAAAGCCTGACCTAAAACACTCAGGAGCTGATGCAAAGATTCTTGTTGTGGATTTTGGTGAGGGCAGGAGCAGCCCCGTGTTCCCTGTGCCCCAAACTCGAGCAGCAGGCACAAAACCTGTGCCCAGCAACCTCAGAGGGACGGGAAGCTGAGTCCACTCCCTGCTTGCATAACCACAGATTGCAGACCCCACAGCTCAGGGATGCTCCCAGTTTGTTCTTTTGGGTTGGAGCTGGGCAAGAACAGATCTGGTAAAAGCCCCCAAACCAGACTGTGACTCCTAAAAGTGAGACCAAACGTGCTGTGAGCCCCAAGCCCAGCTCTGTAACAAGGGATCAGATAAGTAGGGAATGATTTACTGTGTTCAGATGCCCCCATTTATTGACACTCAAGCACGGTGATCTATGGAGTGCTGGGAGACAGCAACAACATTATTTTTGCAGTGCTGCCTTCATCACCATTTATTAGCCTGTCCTGAGTGCCTGAGCCCATAATTCCCTGGATCAGACACCACACATCTGTGTGATCCCATTCCCAGCTAAGGGCAGTGGTTAAATCTGACTTATATGGAACCACCATGGGGCCAGGGTGGGCTTTAACTCCACTAAGTTTAAATAATTTGCCTTGTTGTTGTATCTTGTAAACCTCAAAATCTGATTTATCGTGGCTTAGCGTGACTGGATTGAAATATGCAGGTTGCTGCACACCTGGGTATATTTGTGTCACTAAACATAAGAAGGAAAATTCCTTTTGAGCTGAGAAATGCAGAGTCCTTGGCGGCAAAGTCTCAAAGCTCTGTTTTTTCTTGTGCTCCTCAGCTTTTTCTTCACATGTTACTTTGTTCTGCTTCAACCTTTCAACAAGGCATCAAACAGCTACCAAGAATGGCAAGATTTAGCCTGTTCCTTCAACAAGAATGATAGGTTCAAAGTCCAAACAGTCCAATCAAAATCTGGGAATTGGGTTCTCCTGTCCTACCTCTGCCACTGCCTGTTTTGAGTCCTGCCCACACAGCAGATGCTGAAAGCCAGAGTTCCACTTCCCTGCTGCATTTATCCCTCTCTGGAGTGCTCTCCCTGGGCCTTCAGCCTTCGAAATCCCTCCTTCCACCTTTCAGCTCTGTAAATCCACTCAGCAATTTGCAGGCCATTAATCTCAGCCCTGGCATCTGGGACACCAACACGGCTACCAGAGGTTCTGAGAGCAGAGGAGCTTTATAAATCCCACTTGGCTAGGAACAGCCCCTGGGGTCGCTGACCCCCTGCTCATAAATTCACCCGATTTCCCCTGATTCTATTTGTGTCAGCACTAAATGCCAATCCAAAGCAGTGTCAGTGAGAAGCAGCAGGCTGAGCCATCAGCACGGGCCATCTCCTGCCTTGTCACGCTCCGTCAAGTCAGGTTGCCCTCAGATTTGCTGGAGTTTCATTCCTGCTGTCCCCTGGGATGCCAGGCAGCACAGTCACTCAACCCAAGATCATTTATGACTGACTGGAATTTGTTTGTCCGGCCTTATTTTTATTTTTTCCTCTCAGTCTCTTCAGATAATAACACAAACCAACGAAAATATTGCCTTATTATTGACAAAACGAATCCATACGGAGCGAAGTGCAAAGGAAAATAGATACCAGTGCCTGCCCATCTCCAATGGAAAATAAACCCTGCATACGTTGAGGGCTCGATTCCCTGCTGATGCAAAGCGGTGCAGCAACCAGAGCTCTCCCAGTTTATGTAAGCAGGGAAGCTGACCCCGAGGAGTTTCTGTCTGCTTGCAGCAAGGGGTGGGCGTGTGGGAGGAACAGCAGAGCCCGGGCACCTGGAAATGATGGTTCTTTAGGGGGGCAAGGAGTGCCAGCAGTATGCAGGAATTTGGTAGGAAAATGTGGACTCGATTAATTCTTCTGGTAGTGATGCCTTTTTCCTGCTCTTAGGAAATGAAAGCTCAGGCAGGGTCAGAGGGTTGGGGGTCGTTTCCCTCGGTATTTAATAGGATCCCATCCCAGGCATTGCCTCACCCAGGTGACAGCAAGGTCACAATGTCCCCCCAGCCCCAATCGAGTGGACAATTAAAGCCCTTACTCATTAGCATATCTAACGAGAGGGCCCAATCAGGGGCTGGGCTGGGCTCACTCCCAGTTTCCAGAATCTGTCCTGCCAGGGGCCCTTGAGTTCTCCCAGCAATGGAATGTTTGCTCTCCTGACTCTGCAGCTCTGGGCTGTTTGGGCTCCTGCAGGACACCCAGAACCCAGGCTGAGTTCTCACCCCTAAAGCATCCCAAGTGTGCCTGCTGATACCTGTGGGGATAGGGAACTGTGGAAAAGGGATTGAGGAGAAAAAGCAAAAAATCCTTCAGGCATCAGTAGGAAGGCACTGGGTTGGTAGAGACCGAGATCCAGGCGAGGGAAATGTGCTGTCCTGTCCCAGCCTTGACTGGAAGGGCTCCACGTGCCCCTTTTTGGTTTCTATGACAACATCATTTAGCTCTGGAGTGAAAGTCAAAAGCAGCAGCCAGGAGGGAGGGACGCTGCTCGGAGGAGCCTTCACTGCCTTTGCTTTCCCAAGGAAAAGAGAAGGGATGGAGATGGCAGACATGGGATAACTCTGCTCTGCCAGTCCCAAACCTCTCCCCCCGAACCAGGGCTGCTCCTTCCCCCGGGGGCTGCAAACAACAAAGGACACAAATGTTTGATGGCAGTGGCCACTTGCAGCAAACGCTGCCGTTCGTGTCCCCCCCGGGCTGTTAATCAGCCGTGGGATCGATGCACCACAAACAGCCAGGGAAAATAGCAAATATCGGTGGATAACCCTGATCAATAGGTAAAACGAGAAGAGTGTTTTCACAGCTATCAGGGCGGATTGCCTAATTAAAGATCTGGCGTGACACAAACCCTCCGTGAGCGCTGCATCAGCCCCAGGATTTGTGTTTGAGCTGCAGCATTTTTAACCACCATTCTTCCAGAAACCACCCAATGCAGGCTGAACTCTGCTCCTAAAACATTAATTGTGCCATGGTTTAATTACCTGCATTTAAAAATCACCTCTTATGTCCAGACTGAATTTGCCTCGCTGCAAGTTCTGGGTGTGCCACTTTCTCCTGTACTAAAACTCTTCCTACTCCCAGAAAATCTCTTGTCTATAAAGTTAACTCTCACCTAAGATTAAGTCAGACTTTAAAATTTACTTAAGCAAACAGAACTCATTCACCTGCCAATTTTGCATCACTCCTGGAAGTGATATTTTCAGTCTTGCTTTGGTAAAATCTGGGTTGATAAAAGTGTTGGATAACACTGAACCAAGAGTAAATCCTTTTGGACACACTAGAAATTCCTTCATCAGATAATTACTTTTTGATGCATGTTACTAATTTTTCCATCCATTTAAAATAAGCTACATTGATTTGTTTTCTTTTTTTGGGGTACTATTTTTAACAGAGTGTCATGCAAGATTAAGTCAACTGCTTTGCAGAAATCTAAATCTATTATGTCAGCAGAATTATCTTCATTAACTGAAATTATATGAGAGATTGCTTGTTTGATGAGCAGTTTTCTGGAGCAAGGGATTGACATTTTGGCTGCATCCCATATTAGCACTGCACCAGTATTGGATTAATGAAGTACTTGGGTAATCCCACTCTTATTCGAAGATATTTAATAAAATCACAGAATCACAGATGGGTTTGGGCTGGAAGGGACCTTACAGCTCATCTCATTCCAACTTTAGACACCTTCCACTATCCCAAGTTGCTCCAGCCTGGCCTTGGACACTTCCAGGGATGGGGCAGCCACAGCTTCTCTGGGCACCTCCCTCACCACCCTCACAGGGAAGGATTTTTTTGGGCCTTTGAAGCTTTTCTTGTGTTCTGTTATTTGCTCAAAAATCAGCATGAATTATGTCTACCAGTTGCCAGTCCTAAAATGAGAAGTATTACTTTTAGAAAATGCTGCTTAATGTTGTTAAAATATTGTCCTGATATTCGACTGGGATGCTAAGAACAGCCTTACCTTCAAGTGCAAGAAATGCAGAAAAATGTTATAAACTGAGCAGAGCTGAGCTGTAAATGGTGCTATTTTTGCACTGCCTTTCATTGCTGGTTAGGAACTCAATGGGTTCAGACCTGAGCCTGTGGTTTGATGCAGTTTTGGTGATAACCAGAATTTGTTTCCTGTCACCACGAGCTGGTTTGGGGGCTGGAGAGGCAGCAGGAGCCTCGGTGACCTTGTGGTTGGTGACAGAGTCACTTCTGCTCTACCTGCCTCTGATTCACAGAATTGTTGGGAGTTAAACAGAAACAAGTTCCACCCTGAGTGTTTGGAAAGCACTTGCAGGAGCTTGACTAAATAATGCAATTACACTGCAAATATTGGCAATCTGTTTGAAAACAAACCCAAACACGCTTGTAATTAATGTCAGCACCGACAGTTACAACTTAAAAAGGAAATAAAACCCCCTTCAAAGGTGAAAATGTTTATTTCCCCCTCTGGACTTTCAGTTCTTAACACAAGATTACTCTTTATTTCAGTCAGTGCCAGCAGGAGGTTTTCCCAGACTTCCAGCAGAAGAAATTGGGGTTTTGTCTGTTGACTCTTGGAAATTGAAGTTGGTTAAACAAATCCACTGCCAACATTGTAAATAGAAGCTGAGCTCTGGGATATTTGTCTGAGCAATAGAGTTTTGATAAGATGCCTCCAAGAAAAGCTCCCTGGTGCTGCCATCGAGGCTTCCAAGGCCAGAAAAATCCAGCATATTTCTGGTGAGCCCCAAACCACCCTGTTTGGGGTCTTGGTTGAAGTTTTGTTGGAAAAGGCACCACCAGGATGTTGGATTCTGCTGCAGGAACAGAGGAGCAGCTCCCAGGCAGGGAGAAGGGATGGGAATTTACCAAGGGATGAGAAGGAAGCAGAGATGGTTCTTGAGCATGTCCAGCTTGCTGCAGACAGCTCTGGGGTGCCAGGGCGAGCTGCTCCAGTGCCCCTGAGGAAACTGCACCCAGGGCACAGAGGGGGGTGGCACAAGGCAGAACTCTGCCACAACATCAGCTCCTGTGCTTTTGCTGAGTTCAAAAGCCTTCCCAGGCACTCTGCCCAGTCATCCTACTCCAAGGTAAAGAGCAGGAGTTCAGTGGGAGAGGAGCTGCAGGGTTGTGGATGCAAGGGGTGCATGATATCAGCACAAAGGCATCAGGACCTCTGGCCCTGCCTCAAAAATCCCCATCTCCCCAGCAGGCCAGTGCCAGCCCACAGGGTTCCATTTCATCAAACTCTCTACAGGGCTGGGAGCAAGGGCATTTTCAGGGTCCCTTGCTATTTATTTAATGAAGCATTTTCAGTCAGGCTCGAAGGCTGGAGGAAGCGGATGAGCTCTGTCGCTTTGTTTGCCTCCTCTTTAATGGAAAGGAAATTCAGGGACATCAGAGACACAGGATGTATAAATATGCACAAAGCAAAGGCCAGATCCTCAGGTGCACCCAAACAGGGGGGGATGGAACTTGTGAGACCCTCTGAGGTCTTGATGAGCGTTTTCAGTGCTGTACCAGCAGGGAGGGGTGGGCAGGAGGGTGGGGAAGGAAAGGAAGAGCCCACTGGCTGTGTCCCTGCCCAGGTTTGGGGAAGGGCTTGCATCCAGCTGTGCTGCCCAGCAGGAATCTCACCCCCAAAGTGGGCAGCTGAGCTCTCCTGAGCCCCAGAGGGTCTCTCTGTGCTCAGCAGTTGTGGCTGGTTCAGGAGTGCCTGCACACAGCTGAATTATTCAGTGGAGCTCGTTACTCAGAGCTTTTCCTGAATGTCTGTGCTCCCAGAGGTTTCTAAAAGAGACAATCACAGTCAGCAAAACAACTCTTCACTCTCAGATGATCCTCTTTATTTCAGGTATGAATAATATGCCTGGCTGTGAGTCTCTATTACAGGTTATCTGCAGATTGTAATAACCTTTTGTGCTTCTACTTGGGAGATAAAATAACGGTTCCTCACTGAGTCCTTCCCTCTGATCAGAGGAGTTTTGTTGCCTTAGGACCAGAGTCAGTGGAAAGAAGGATTGTAAAAACCCTTGAAAACTGTGATTTCTTTCCAGGTCCTGAAAAAGCAGCTGTGTGGCACAGCAGTTTTATTTAGACCTGTTCAATCTTTCAGCAGCATGGAGGGTTCTGTTCCCCAAGCACAGCCGTTGAACCTTGTTCTTAATTTGTTGTTTTAACTAAAGGAATAGCTAAGCACTCCTGCTGAAACTCATCCCTGCTCCCTCCCCACTTTCCTGCGTGGCTCTGGGCTGTTGTGTTGTTCCAACTCGTGTAATTATGCTTTATGAGAATCCCAAAGCCAAGGGGAATGTTCCTGGTTCAGACAGGCACAGCAGCCCTCAGACCCTCCAGGGGCATCTTTATTATTCCCTTTGTCCTCCACAAAGCCAACTCCTCTCACCCATCCTCACACTGCTGGCAGGCTCATTCATATTCCTGTGACACAGCTCAGTGACACATTAGAAACCTCCAGTTCCTTCCCCAGGAGAGATGGGGAAAAGTTATTTTGTTATCTCCACTTTACAAACTGGCACGAGGCAGCACCAACAGTGAAGTTCCACAGGAAAGCAGCCCTGGCCAAGGCTGCCCAGCATCCCCTCCCTTCCAGCTCTGTGTGCCTGGGGAAGAGCTGGACCCAGCTGAAAAACACCCACAGGCAGCTCTAATCTCCTGCCCACAAAGAGAGCCACATCCACTGGGGCATTTTGTTTTTAAAAAGGTGCAAACTTCCTCCAAGGTAAGTTTATCTCAATTCACGGCTATTGAAGCTCATATAAGGCACAACAAAATTTCTTCAGTTTTGCTGTGTGGTTCTTTTTTAGGCTGGTTTGAAGCAGAACTTCCTTGCAGGCTGTGTTTAGAGGGATTTAGAAAATGGAAAGCAGGACAATAGCAAGGTGCTTTTGGAACCTGCCAGCTTGGAAAAGAAAAAAAGACAGTGCAAAGTCTGGTGATTAATCACAGCTGTTGCTAGAAAGAGAAGACAATTCCAGTGCAGGCTCTGTAGTGATTTCAGCTGGGGTCTGTCAGCCTCGGAGCCTGAATTGCAGAGCTCTTTTTGCACACAAACCCCAGCAGAGGCCCCCAGCAATCCATTCCATGAGCTGCAGGAAAGCTGCCGTGCTAATTAAGATGAATCTTTGTGTTTTGGAGGGAGTGCCTGGCTCTGGTGTGTCTGGGTGATGAAGACATGGAGGCAGAGGAGGGATGTTCCTGTGTCCTGGCAATTCTGAAACGATTGGCAAAATGTACTGTTGACTTCTGTCTCGCTGCCTCCCCTCGAGCTTTCTGTGCCTTCCTGCTCTCAAGGCTGTCTCTTCCAAGTGGAAGGAAATATGGCAATAGCTGGAGCTCTTTCATCTTGTGCTGTGATGGCTTCAATTCATCAAAGAAATGTTAAAAACTGCCCAAGAAGTCTTAAGGATCCTGCAATCCTATTGCCTAGAGCTGTGACTCTGCCTGTAAGTGAAGGTGTAGAGGCACTCAGGAGCTGGGAGAAAAAAGACTTTTAGCTTTAAGATTGCAGAAATAAAGATGTTGGGGGTGCATAAGGTCAAAGAAGTACGAATCCTGCATTGCCTTTGATGGATTCTGGCCCAGCTGTGTTGTGCCTTGCCCTGTTCTTCAGGATCCACTCCTCCTTTTTTTTCCATCCTGCAGCAGCCCTTTGAACGTCTAAAGATTCCAGCTCCACTTCTTGATCTTATCTGCACCCTACAAATCAATCCTCATACCTTTCTTTCCTAGGTCACACTTGTCACATTCATCTGGAGCCTCTCTAATTGCTGCAGGTCCTTCCCAACACACGACACAATGTGCACACAGTTCACCAGAGGAATTAGTGGCATTTCTGAAGTACTGGGGTTCCTTTCTATCTGTACTCTCATAATTTTCCCTTTTCATTGCAGCTGAGCAATGGATCTGAGTTGTGGCTGAGGTCCAAGTCCTTGCAGGGAGCTTCTTGGCATGAACGTGTAGGGTTAACCAAACCCAACCCACAGCGAAGTAATTGAATTATTTCATCTAACGAATTCAAATCTATTGTGACCTATTTGCCACTTGTACAAGAAGAAAGAGAAGCTGAGTTTGTCAGATGATGAATTATCCATTGCAAATTCATGAGTTTGAAGGCCAGAGGGGACCATTATGCTCATCCCAGCCTGACCTCCTGCACAAGCCAGGCCCTGGAATGTGACCGAGCCATTCTCGTGTCATTACCGTGGGGGTGACCCGCCTGCCCAGAGCTCTGTGGAGCACCACAGATCTGGCTGCAGCCCAAATTGGAAGCTGGCCTCCTCCCTCCTTTCCCCTGCTCTCCTTTCCAGCATTGTTTCTCTGAAGGGCAATTCCTCTGCCTTCCCACACTCTCTGAATGCCAGCCCAGTGCTGAGGCCCAGCATCCCCATTGCTCAGGGCTGAGGAAGGGCTGCAGCAGCACCAGCACAAGCTGGGTTTCATCTTTTGCACTCATGTCCTTGTCTGGAAGAGGGGGAGGCACGGACAAACATCCCATCTGAAGTGCCCAAATCTCTTAGGGCTGAACAGTCCCATGTTTCCATGGCTTGGGAAAAGCTGCTTTGTACCAGGATGTTTGCTGCTGTCTGTGAAAGCACAAACCTGGGAAAAAACTAACTGGTGTGAGGCACAGAGTCCCAGCCTAGTCCTTGCAGTGGGGGTTGTGTGGCTGGTTACTCAGGAGTGCAGAGAGGTTCCTGTTTATGGGGGTAATAAGGCACCCAGGACAGCACCACTCCTCCCTGGGTGAGGAGACAGCTCTCAGCAGGATGGTTTCAGCCTTCTCTGCTGTGGTTTAGCTACAGAATTGAGACTATTCCTAAGCTGAGACACAGACACAGGTTTGTTTATGGGTTTTTGTTTCAAATTTAAATGCCCAATCAATTAGCTCTGGGGAAAGAGGCTTTTGTGGTTTGCTGGTGGGGTGTTATTGATGATGTTCTTTCCTGAGTAGGATCTGGGTTTACTCCTGAGAGGGGATTTGAGCAGGTCCCCAGGGTGAAACAGTCCAGTAAACAGGCATGGCTTTGGATTCCCTCTGACCACAGGGCTCTGTGTGTGCAGAGCTGCTGGAACCCAGGGACAGCCACAGCTCACAGCTCTGCTTCTTTGGGGAGTCTCTGATGATAATGATGGTTAATTTGCTGTTGCTGGGTAAGTGGCCCTAACTTCCAGCCAAGTTTCTGCTGAGTGACCAACTCCCAGACTTTGCCAGGAGCATCTCAAGCCTTGGAGAACAGAGGGAGCTGGACACAGTGTTTGAAGGTGAACTGCATCCTTCTCCAAGTGTCTGGGTGG
>VZTZ01001187.1:146533-244402 GCA_013400955.1 Drymodes brunneopygia
ATTGGCTCAGGCAGCTTTTAAACCACCTATATGCTAACGAGCCCGCCCGGCTCCGGCGGGGACAGCCCGGGCTCTGCCGCCCGCCGCTTCCACTCCAGGTGAGCAGGGCCGGGAGCAGCCCGGCCCGGGGGGGAGCCCGGAGCGGAGCTACGCCCATCCCCGAGCCCGTGGAGCCCCGGGGACAGCGCGGTCCTTGGGGACAGCCCGGCCCCGCAGCTGCGCCCAGCACCGAGCCCCGGAGCGCAGCGGGNGGTTCAACAGGACACAGTTAACTGAAAGCATCTACTGTGGGGCTGGAGGGAAAATCCCTTTTCCTGGTGGATTCCTCACTAGCAGAGAACAGCTTTGCTTTGTGGCTGTGGCACAGCCCTGCTGACCCAGCAAAGCAAATGCCAGCTCCTGCCTGGCCCCAGCTGCTCGTCCTGGCCGCCTCCAGGTGCAGACACTTTCGAAGACAAAAGGGCTTCGGCCAAGCCAAAACCGAGACTCATTGTGGCTTTCCCCAGCTCCACCTGGTCAGGAATCAGCGATGCTACTCCGCTTTCCCTGGGCGGCACCGTGCAGGTGTGGTGCCCGCACCTCGCTGCGTGTCCGGGGCCGCTCCAGGTGAGCAGTGAGGCAGCACCGGGGATGTCACCGTGGGGACACCGGGGCTCTGCCACCCGGGGGATGCCGCGCTCCCCGTCCCGCGGCGGGACCCGCCGTGCNGCTGATCCGTGGGAAGCGAGGAGCTGTTGCACGGGTGGGGATCCGGCCGGAGCGGAGCGAGAGGAGCCGGGAAGGACGCGGCGCTCCCTGCCTGGGGCAGCTCCGCTGGGATCCTCGGCACCGGCCTGGAGCGAGCGGCTCCGCTGCTCGGGAGGGTGATGCTCAAAGCTGCTCCTTCGCATGGGAGGCTCCTGATCGCACTGCAGAGAGACTTCGAGTCTCAGCTTTAAAACTGGGCGCTACAGAAATGCACACGGGGCTGGGAAGAAAAAAAAAATAGCTCTAGGCTGTTTGGCGTTCGTGGCAATGCCGTGTCTTGCCCGTTCTCTCCCTTTAGGTCAAAAATGGAAAAGGCTGAACCCAAAGAAGACAAAATGAGTCACTTTGAGGCCTTACAGGGTTGTTCACGCTGTTCACCAGCGTTGTGTTTTGTCTCTCCTCTAGCGCTCTGAAGCGGAGGTGATGCAGTAGCTGGACTAGAGGGCTAAAAAAGCCCAAGAATGCTCCAAGTGTGTGGGATACAGTAGCTTTTCATCAGTTCTCTTTGCATGCTCTGCAGTAATTAGCACTGCAGCTAGTGGGTTGTCTGCTTTAATGAGAGTTGGTTCATTAGGGCAGCAGGTGTTTCTTGGAGAGGTTGTATTGTAGAGCAACTCCAGGGAAAAAGGAGGAAGCAGAGTTAATATCATTGCTTTGCGTATTCTGAGGGAGCTAGGGCTGGGGAGAAACCGGCTGGATTCCACCAGACTTGGGCTTTTGCTTTCTTTGTTTCTTTGTTTTTCTTGGAAACTTTTTGGGGACTAGATTTTGGTTACTTTTGCAAAGGAAATTTTAGTGGGAGGTGGCTTATCACAAATGTGTGCCTGTTCAGCAATGAACACTGCTCCCAGAAAAGACATGGGAAGTGTTTTCCTGTGGCTTATCTGGGTGACTCTGGCAGGACATGCAGTTTTAAAAGTCTCTGCTGTGCCTTTTAGGCCTTGAAAGCAGGTACTGGTGGAGCCTCTGTCCCTGCTGCTCTGTGTTAGAAGTAGTAACTTAGTTTCTTCCTTAAATTCACTTTCTTGCAGCGCAGAAACTTCAGGCTGAATTCAGTGCCTCCCTCTGGTGTGATGGGTGGAACCTCAGGTGCTGGATGGTAAAGCTGTAGTAAATGGTACCAAAATCTCAGTAAGTGAGGAATTTTTTTGCCTGGGAGCATTAATTGAAGTGTAAGAACTTCAGAAGGTCCCTGTGCAGGCAGAGAGTGCCAGACCCTTTACCTGGGGGAGGTCAATTCCTTTTAAGAGATGGGTGTGAGTAGGGAGAAACGTGCCAAAAATGAAAGTGTTTATTCTTTTTATTACATCCCTGAGTGGTTCCCTAAATTCAACCCCTCCTAAACAAAGGCATGTGCTCTGTTGTGCTGGCAGCAAATAATCCGAGTGCTGACTGGGCCCAACATCTCTATTTACAGAGACTGGGGTCAAAACTTCTGCTCCAGCAGTCACACACCACAAACCAGACTGTTTCTGCCCCTGGGCAGCTCTGTGCCTGCATTTGCTCACTTTTCTGATGCCATTTGCTGCACAGAGCTGAGAAGTCTCAAGGAGGACTTGCTGGAAGTCCAGGAAGGGTTTTGGGAGTTGTGACTCTGCAGGGCTGGTGTGTCCGTGGGGTCAGCTCCTGCTGCTGGGTATGGGGCTTGTTGGAATTGTCCAGTTCTGGGGTTGTGCTCCTCAAATTTGAGCTGGCCAAGTTCTGTGTGAGCCTGAGTTACTGCTTTACCTTTTGGGCTGGTATATAATTATGAATTTAAGTGCATTAATTCAGCTGTGTGTCACCTCTGAGGACTTGTTGGGCAGATTATTGTAGGAGCTGGGAAATCCCTACTGGCAGCAGGTGCTCCCAACTTGCCTCTTTGTGCTGGCTGGCTGATTCTGGAAGTGTAGGAAGCACCAAATCCAACAAATGGTTCCCCTGGACTGTGGAGAGGGAGAAGGTCATGCTGGGGACAAGTCCACCAGCAGCCAGAGAGCTCCCCTGAATTTGGGCCCTTGCCTTTAAAAGGCCTCTGTGGAGATTTTGGGGTCTGGGAGGGAGACCTGGACATGTCCTGGGGAAACCCTCACTGTGCTGCACTGACATCATGGAGTTGTTATTGATCCCACACAGAAAGGACATCAGACAATGCTGCAATCACCCCAGAAATGCATCAATCTGCCCTGAGAACTCAAATAAAAGCACACCTTGTTCCTCCCTCTCCCTTCCCTTGCTCTCTGCTCCCCTGCAGTCTCTGTTTTCCCAAGCACTCCTGGCTTTTGTGATGTTTACAAACTTCCCTTGATTGTGTCACAAACAGTCCCCATCTCTCTCATTAGTGCCACCACGGCGAGGACCTGACCTGAATGTGCATCGGGCAATTAGAGAGTGCTCTGAGAGAGGAGAGAGGCTCCTTCCTCCTGTTCTGATGGGAAAACTGGCATGGAAAAACTGCTGCCCTTCTGACACAGAAGGCAGCAAGAGAGGGCACAACTCAGTGTGGTGGTTGAGGGCAGAGTAAAGTGGGGTTTGCAAAGCAAATTGGGGAGAAAATCTTCCACTGGGGAAACAAACATTTCTGTCTGGTGAACCTCTGTCTGGAATCATTGCTGTTTGTTTTGTTTTTACCCAAGGGATAACGGGAAATATTTTCGTATTTTCCCTAGTTCTTGTAAAGTCAACTTGCACAACTTTTAAATCTGGACTTTTATATAAGGCTTGCAGCTGTTTTCTTTCCAAGAGGTGGTATTTAATTGTGTCTGCCTGAGGTGAAAATTAGCACTAGCAGCAGTGCTGGGTTTGGAAAAGTGCAATCAGCTCCCTCTGTGGGGTTGGGAAAGGGCTCAAGTGCACTTCCAGAAAGCTGGGAATGACCATTTGCTCTCTGTTTACTCAACAGATTAAACTTGAAATTGCTTGATTGTTACATTTGTGAATGTAATGCTGGTTCAGGGGTTTCTGAAAGACTCTGATTTTCCTTCTGTTGGCCCCTGTGCTCAGTCTCCTCCAGGCAGAAGGATGTGTAAAACAGGACAGACATTTCTAAAATAGCTGTGCTGGATAATAGGTGGCCTGAGCAAAAATTATATGATGGCTTAGCAGGCAGGGCTGGCAGTGTTGGCTTTGTTGACATCTGTTTGGGGATGTTTGGAACAACTCACTTGTACTTTCAGCACTGCTGAGTCTTGTGTCCATCCCAAAGTGGAGCCAAGCAGGACATTGGGTGTCCCCCTCAGCAGGGAGAGGGATCCTCCTGGGCAGACCTGGGGCTTTGCAGGTGTCCCCAGGAAAATCCAGAAAGGATTTTGGGCACCCTATTTGATCCTGCTTTGCCTCTGCCCTGTAGGTGCTGCTGCAATGCAAACATTCCTTATCCTGAGGGCATTAATTGGACTCTGCACACGTAAATGGAGCTGAGGTGATGCTCTGCCTTCCTCCTGTGCTGACTTGCACCTCACTGGTTCAGGTTGTGCTGGTTGTGCCTCTCCTGGGGGCAGAGCAGTCCCTCTGGGTCCCTTATCCCCAAATCCTGTGCCTTGCACGGGCTGTCTGTGCCAAGCAGACAAGAAAGAGAGCGTTGTGCCTTGGCCACGTGTTTGTGGTTATTCGGAGTTTGCCTCTGAGTCAACTGAAGTCAAATCAATTTGTGACTCGGGTGTGGCCTGAGGTCGCCTCTCAAAGCCAGTTCCAGTGAGGGAAATGTTAATAATCACACCAGAGCTGGGTCTGGATGCAGCTGTGACCCTTCCCAGCTGCAGTGTTGGCTGGGAGGCAGGAGAGAGTCCCTGCCCAGTTACTGAGCTGCATTTTGTTACCTCTTGCATTGGCCACTGGATGCTTCCCTCCTGGGAAAGTGTCTCCATGAGTTGATGGCCAGCAGGAGAGGAGGGACACTGGGAAGAGTTCCTGTAAGCAGGAGATCTGTGTTTGGATCATGGTGACAGCAGTTTTATTCACTCCATGAGTGCTGGGTCCTGTTCTGGCTCCAGGTCCTGTCAGAGCTTTGGTTGGTGTCTGCAGCATGAGCTGCTTATGCCACAGGAAAATCTTGTGTGTGATTAATTTCTGTTTTCCTGAAGGATGTGGCCAATTAGGGATCTGCTGCCCCTTGTTTTTCAGAGTTAGGGGAAGCACTGCCTGTTACACCAGAGGATGGAAACGTGTTATGAAAGCTGAGAAATGGATTTGTTATAGAAGAGTGATTTTTTTAAAATCCTTTTTGACTCTTCCTCTCTTGAGCCAAATGCAGCTGGGCTGTGACCACCCTGGTGAGAGGAGACAGGACCAGGCTGCACAGCTCCCCTGGCATTCCCCTCCTCCAGCTCAGTGATGAGCGTCCCAGACATTGGATTTTTTTCCTGATATATTCTCTATAAACCACAGGGGGAAAGCCTTGCCTTGGTGAAGCCTTGAGGATGAGCAAAGCCATAGCCAGGAGCAGAAAGGCTTAAAATTGGATCTGCTGGTGAAAGTCTGGGGGATCAGCTCCTCTCTGATCCAGGCCTCAGGCTTGGAGGGAGCATCTGCAGGAGGCAGATAGGGATTGTTTCATGGACTGGCAGTGACAGAATGGCTCAGTTTGTTAAAGGAAGGAAGATCCTGCCTGGATTCAGACCTGTGGAGTGTGTGTGTGTTCTGTTACAGCAGGAGGTGCCCTGAGGGGTGACATTGCCACCTCTGGGTCCCTGTGCTTGGAGCTGGGGTGGGACACAGGGTCCCTGCAGGACCCCCCTGCTGCCACCTGCCCAGCCCCCCTCATCCTGCCCTCAGGGGGACCTGGGGTGACCCTGGCCTGTCCTGGATCCAGGGATTTCCTAGACTTGGCTCCCTTCATCTGTGCTGTCCCAAGGCATCCCCAGGACACAGCTTTGTCACTGCTCTCTTTACTTTGAGCTCTCCACAAAAACAAACATTTCTGTCTCAAGCCTCATCTCCCCAACTCTCACATTCCTGCTCTCTTGCCTCCTCTCCAGCAGATCAGCCTTTCTGTTTCTGGAGAACATGAGCTGCATTTTTGCTGTGGGGAGTTGATTTCTTGCTGCCTCACGTTTTCACACTCAGGGTGCTGTCCAGACTTGCATTCAGACTTGCTTGAAGAACAGGTTTGAACTCTGCCAGGTCTCACACTGCAAGAAGCCACAAGCAGCAAGTTTCCCAAAGTGGAGAGATGGATTTTAATTAACTCTTGATCCTGTTGTGCTTGAAGAGCAGTTTTATCCCCACGTTGCTCTCAGGTGTATCCAGTGCTGTGTCCCATCCCAGTGCTGCTCTCTGTGCCCCTTTGAGCAGCCAGAATTCCACTGCCCTGCTATAAAATCCTTTGCCAACCAAAGCCATGAAACCCAAATTCCTCCTGCTCTGGGCACACACAGGCTGAGTATCCCAACCACAAAGTGAGGCTGTTGAATTCTGGGCCTGGGCTATTTTTATTGTCAGTGGGAAAGCTTTTCATTGACCGAGCTGCTCCCTCCCTAAAGATACTTTTAATTAAATGTTATTTGACAGATCTGACTTTCTAATTGGCTTAGATTTAACTCGTATAAATGGGATTTTTTTTCCCCCCACTGAAAGCTGAGGAAAGTCGTAATAATTTTGTTGGAAGGCTCTTTGCATTCAGAGTCACATCCATCTGTTGTTTAATGTAATAAACTAGACAGAGTGAAAAATAAAAGCCAAAAAAACCCCACAATCAGAAAGTCAACATCCCTGCCAGTGCTTGGTGAGGAGAAGGGGAAAGGGACACTTTTCTGCTTCAGCTTTGGAGCTCTCTAAACAATGCCCAGCAATGTTATGCAACTGCCTAGGGAAGGAAGTGAAAAATTATCATTACAGTGCAGTTTCAAGGGCAATATTAAATGAGCAATTTGCAGCACAGCCCTGTACTTAAGTGACTTAACTCACTTCTCCTGAGATAAAATTAATAGGGCTGGCTAAGGACGATAGCCATGACCTCTGTTCCCATCAGGAGAGGGGCAAAGACAGGCTCTTTTTAGAACTGAAGCTGAGGTGTGGGGCTGAGAGCCTGCAAAGTGGGCAGCCAAACCCAAACCAGAGCAATGGCCTGATCCTGCAGTGCCTGAGGGATCCCTGTCCCACTGAAACCTGGAAAAGAGGGACAAGCATCTGCTCATTGATACCTGCTCTTCCTTATTTCAGTGGAAGGGATAAAGAGACTTTCTGCAAGGCCCTGGCCACTGGAGCAGCAACAAAACCCTGAATTAATGATTTGGAAAGCTGTGCTCTGCTGTCTGTTCAGGGTAGGAGTAAATAGCTTAAAAATCTATTCCCAGTTGACTTTGAGCAAGAGGATTTTGCCCAAGGATGCCAGGCACTGGAAGCACAGGTGTTTCCTTTCTGACTCTGAGATTAGACAGGATCCACTCAGAGCAGCTTCACCTTCTGTTGTGAATCAGTAGCTCCGTGCAGCTGCTACCCCTGGAGGGATTTTTGAAAGAGGAATATTGGATTGTCTTGGCTCCCCTCAAGCTTTCCTGTTACCCTTTGCTCTTAAACCCTCTGGAGCAGCCAGAGGGGCTCTTCACTGGGAGTTTGGGGCTAATGCAAGGGAAAGATCAAGAAAAGGATTTAAATGGGGCAAACACCAATAACACAGCTCAGTGTAAGAGCTATTTCGTGTTCCACCTGGGAGGAGATGTTTTGTCTTGGAAGCTGCTTTTAAAAATGCAATGGGCAGGACTGAGAGCTGTCAGTTCTGTGCACAGAAGGTGCTGGAGGCAGCTCTGAGCACTCAGGGGGTGACAGGGCTCCTTTCCTGCCCTGGGGATCCTGCTCTGTCTCCCTCCCACTTTCTGGCTGCCAGGGAGCAGAGGTGGCTCCTGAGAAGGGGGAGCCCTTTCCTGGCTGCTGTGGGTGCAGCTCCAGCTGCTGATCCTTGATGGGGTTTGGGACAGATTCCTTGATTTGCAGCCTCTCCCTGCTCAGCCTGGGAGGATTGGCCTCTGCTGTGGGATTGCAGCAGCCTCAGCACAGCAGAGAGCAGCTTTGCCATAGGGCAACACAAATAATTAATAGTTGTGCTAAATTCCCCAGGGGAAGCCCCACCCCACTGCTGGGACAGTGGTTTGTGTGTGTGGTGGAGTTTCTCCACACCTTGATTAACAGAGCTGCACAAATATGTGTTCACAGGTGGAACGGAGGGCTTTGCTGGGCCAAATGTCTTCCCAGTTCTGCTTCCAGGATTTTCTTGACACTGCTGTGATTCTGCAGAGCACTGGGCTGTGTTTGCTCTGCTGCCATTGGGGTGCTCACCTGTACCTGGTGGTGCCTCCCTGGGCACTTTGGGGTGAATTGCTGCGTTTTCCTGAGCTCTGGAGCAGCTTCAGCCCAAATTAGCTGTGGGACAAGTTTCTCCTGTGATCCACACTGAGGTGGCTCTCTCAGCACTCCATCTGTGGAATATCCATTGGTGCCTGAGGAGAGCTGGGAAGTGCTGATTAACATTCATCTCTCTGGGGCTATTTGTTAATTACTGTTATTCATGGTTTGTGTGATGGTGCTGAGTGCATCCTGGCAGGGTTACATCCGTTCCAGGGTTTCAGAGTGCATGGTAAACACCAGTATTTTATTGCAGCCTTTCTGGGAGATTTTGTTCCTGTTTTCAAGGGTGGGAAATTGTATAATCTTCAGGGTGAGAGAGGACAGAGGTGGCAAAACTGGGAGCTGAATGTCCTGGCTCCCACTCCTTTCCTTCAGCACATCCTTACCCAGGTCAGAGTGAGGGTAATTGTGCTAATTGTGAACTGGAGACCTTGGCTTTGTCCTTCACTGAGCCCTGCTGGGCAGTGCAGCACTGGTGTCACACGAAATTACAGTGGCTCTGCTGTTCTAACATGGGAGGGAGCAGAAAGTTGTTCAGGAGGAAGTTCCCAGCTGCTGAATTAAATCCCAGGCTGTGCCTGTTCACAAGGTGTGCCTGGCAAATGTGGGAACACTGCAAACCACAGGAGGAGGAGCAGCCTGGGAGGCCCTGGGCTCTGGTCACTGGTGAGATCCCAGTGCCAGGGACTGGCTTGAAGAAAGCAGGAGAACAGCTCTGAGTGCTCAGGCACCTGTGACTCCACAGTTCTCTGTCTCTCAGGCTTTGGGAGGAGAGCAGTTAATTTAAAAACGGAGAGAGGGACACAGAGCAATGTTCCCTGTCAGAAAATCCTGCCAGTTAAATTGTGTGAGAGAGTGGAGCTGCCCTTCCTTGGGGGTGGGTGAAAGATGGAGAGAGAAAAGCAACACATCTGTAGTTACAGCCGGGCAGGAAGGATTTGGGATTTTGGGCAGGAGCTGCCAGGGCTTTGGGGAGGGTCCTGTCCTCACTGTCCTTGTGCACTCACCACATCCCAGCTGCTGCTGTAGCAGCCCCTTTTTTTAGCAGCTGTCTGCAGAGATTTGTATGGAGGAAATGCTCTGGGGATTGAATCTTGCTGCACAACACAGAGGCCATCAGATTGAGCTTGTTTATCAGGCAAGCCTGCTACAGCATGAAGGCAGGAATACAAACCACCAGCCACCAACAAATGAAAATATTGAGCTCCCTGAGCCCACGGGTGTTTCTCTTTCCCCCCTGACAAACAAGCCCTTGTGATTTCCAGCTTGGGAAGCCCACGGGCCAACATCTCATGGTGGGTGAGAGGGGACTGCATCCATAAAAGCAGCTGAACGTCCTGGAATTGTGATATTCCACGTGTACCTCCAGGCATTTCCTGCCCTCTGAGTTCAGCCGAGTGTCTGAGCCTCCTGCATGGGTCTAAATAATAAAACATATGAGTTCACTGCGATGTGCCCAGAATTTTAAGGCTGCAGCCCTTGGCCAGCTCTTGTATGAATTGCTTCCATCAGGGCAGGGATCCAGGAAACTGCGAGCACGAACTGCTGCCTTCATGGAAGTCTGTGGTTTGGTGCCTTCCTGGGCAAAGGCAGGGGAGAAAGGAAATCTGCTGTTTTCTGTGTGTTCATCCCTTTGCACAGGCAGGGAGAGTTCCTGCAGGTACCACGGGCTCTGAGGAGATCCTGCTCCACAGGGAGCTTCCACAGTGTGCTCAGGTGTCTGAGGAGTTAATGATGAAACTACTGAAAATACCCACGTTTTCCTCTGCTGTTCTGGAAGAGAAGAAAAAACTCACTCTGCAGGAAGTTCTCTCCAATGAAACCATCCTTTGGCCACCAGTGTTTTTGGCAGAAAGTTGTCATCAGCTGTGCCAGTGAGCGACCACTTTGCAGAGGGAACCAGCAGTGGATCTGTCACGTCAGGATGAGCTGAGAGCAGAGGAAGCTGCTGTGTTCTACACTGTGAGCAAGTGATTCTCACAAGTGGAAATCCCTCCCTCAATGGCCTGGGGTGAGATTCCCCCAGTGTGACTCAGGAATTCCCCTCAGGTTTGCTGCTGGAGCAGGGCTTTGTTTTTGGCAGAAAGTTGTCATCAGCTGTGCCAGTGAGCGACCACTTTGCAGAAGGGACCAGCAGCGGGTCTGTCACGTCAGGATGAGCTGACAGCAGAGGAAGCTGCTGTGTTCCTGCACTGTGAGCAAGTGATTCTCACAAGTGGAAATCCTTCCCTCAAAGGCCCGGGGTGAGGTTCCCCCAGTGTGACCTCAGGAATTCCCCTCGGGTTTGCTGCTGGAGCAGGGCTTTGTGGAGCTCCAAACCCACGAGCTGAGGGCAGAGCTCACCTGCCCAGGGCAGCTGTGTGAGCAGCAGCCTGGGGAAGGGAGGGAAGGGAAGGGAAGGCAGGAGATGCTTTGCAGACCTGGCTCCCGACAGATCTGAGTCATTTGTC
Source organism: Drymodes brunneopygia (assembly GCA_013400955.1). Taxonomy (NCBI): domain Eukaryota; kingdom Metazoa; phylum Chordata; class Aves; order Passeriformes; family Petroicidae; genus Drymodes; species Drymodes brunneopygia. Next base: position 157,051 of record VZTZ01001187.1, read on the forward strand.
GAGGCTGACGCTCTGGGAGCTGCTTGCCTGAGGCTGGCATGGCTCAGACAGGAGAGTGAGAATGCAGCCATCCAGATACACACACACAGAGGAGAGAAAAGTAACAGCTCCCAACATGTGACTGCAATGGAAGTAGAAAAAAAAAACCATCCCCAATTAAAGCCATGTGTGTTGGTGGATGGAGCTGCTGCTGAAAGGTTCGTGCAGGCTGCTTGTGCAGCACAAATGCAGCCACTCTGGAATGCTCTGGATTAGAGCAGGCAGGCTCCTCCAGCACTCGAAATCCCTGTGGAAACGGAGCTGTTCCTGTATGGCAGCAGCTTCCCCAGCCCACCACCCTTAGGGGTTAAGGTAAGAGCTGTCTTGTCACCTGTCTCCTCTTCCCTGTCCCTGCTCCTGAAGCACATTTTCCTTGCAGCCTGGTGCTGTTCTATGTGTTTTTTTTCACTGTTGGATGATGATGATGATGATATCTCTGTGCAGGAGCAGAGATTTTCTGCAGACGTGCATAATTCAGTTCTCAGGATAAATGGGCTCCCTGGATTTGGGCATGACTGTGAGCCTGCTGCTGGATTCTCCCTTCTTCCCCCAGGGTGAGGCAGGAGGGGAGCAGGGAATTCTGCCAGTGCTCCAGAGCAGCAGCCTGTGGTCTGCAAACTCATTGCAATACCTGTGAGGTTCCAAGAAGGATCTAAACCAAACCTAAAAGAGGCCTGTGGAGAGGAGCAGCCTTGCTGGATTTGGGAATTCTTCTCAAGAAACACGATGTTCATACAAACTCCTCCTGTGGAAGAACAGCACCAGAGCCCCGCTTCTCACACGAAGGACGTGATCCACATGACAAACTCACATCAAAATATCTGCTTGCTGCTGTTCAAACTGCACTAATGCCACAGTGTCAGAGCCAGACTGCTGTGCTGTGCGGGGAGGAGCAGGATTTATCTCCCTGTGCTGGATTTGCACCGGCGCGCGAAGCGTTTCCAGGGGGGATGTTTCCCACTGAGCCTTGCTGGGACAGAAGTGCTAAAAATCTGGGGAGGACTGAGTCCCACGGTGCTGTGGAAGCAGTGAGAGCAGGCTGCAGGGTGCTGGAGGGTTCATGCAGAGGCAGCAGACGCCCAGCACGGTGCCAGACAGCGGGGCTGCTCTGGGGAGGAGCGGAGCCCGGAGCAATTCTCATCTTGCAGGGAGCGGCGTGGCTTTCTGGGAATCCTGCCACACTGGGATTTGTGGGCTTTGCAGATTAAGCTGATGGGATGTGTAGATTTTTCCACAGTGCTGTGGAGTGCCTGAAAGTACTTTTGGTGCTGTTCTGCACAGAGGAGCTGGAGGAGCAGTTTTAGAGATGCTGGCGAGGGTTGCAGCGGACACCTGGCTGATATTTGAGCTCCTGGGGAGCCTCTTCCCTTGTTTTTCAGGCAGATGTGGAATTATCTTTACAAAATCCAGAGGGATGCCCCGGGGTTGTGTAACAGCCAGGGAGAAGGGCAGTGTCCAGTGTGAGCTTTTGTTCTGTTGGCCTTTTAAACCCATGAGTGTCTCTGGGCCGGTGCCTGATTTCTGGCACCCCTGGAGTTTTCAGGGAGAGCACAACAATGCTTTTAACAGCCCTCTGAGCAGGAGACAGCTGCAGAAAAACAATGTGAAATTGGTGCAATCTGCTGTGCTGCAGCTTTGCCAACAGCAATCAGTGCTGGTGGCTGGTGGTGCTTCAGCCCTGGCAGAGGCTCTGCCCACGTGCCCTGTGTGACCCTCTGGTCACCTCTGTGAATCCCTCTGGTTTGGGCACTCAGAGCTGGAACCACCGAGGGAGGGACTGTCACAGACTCTCACTGCTGTGCTCTGGCTTAATTTCACCCTCCTCACAGGCTTTACCAGATGGTCACTTGAGAAAGAAGTTGCTGCTTGTTTGCATTCACTGGATTTCTCTGGTTTCTGCTGTTTGCTCCTCAGCAAGCTCTGCAGGAAATCCAGGGGCCAGGTTTGTGCTGGCTCTGTCACTGAGGTCCCATCCAACCCCCTGTCAGGTGCTGGTGCTGTGGAGCATCCTCAGCCTTCCCTTGGTGAGCTGGGATTGCTCAGCACCTCCCTGGCTCAGAGGTGTGAGTTCTCTGATGGATCCCAAAGGCTCTCTTGGACTGCAACCCTTGGCTTGGGGCTGGAGGAAGCAGATGAGACAGGAAGGGAGCAGAACCAAACTGGCTGTGGGTTGCTGTGGAGTCAGTGGAAAAAGCTGTGGTGTGAACTTTGTCATGGTTTCCTTTTCTGCTGCATCACGGTGACGATGCCACTGGGCTGTGGGCAGCAAAGAGGCAACACTGGGGGAGTGTGTGCAGCCTCCTGCTGCTGCAGGGGGTTTGGGATGAGCTGGGACCATGGGCAAGAGCCTGGGGCAGGCAGAGGTGGCTCCTTTGGCTGGCTGGGCTTCTCTGTGACAGTCCCTGGTGTTTCTGGGGCTTGGCAGCACCTTTTCCATCCACAGTTGTGTTCCTGCTGCAGGCTCTGAGCAACTGAGAGAGGAAGGAGAAGTGGGGGCTGCAGCTGGAGGGGTTTGAGGCAGCTTGAACAGAGAATAGGCTGGGGCCTGTGGGGAAACAAGCCTTGCTTTCACTCCAGGAGGTTGTGCAGGAAAGGAAACCTCACACAGCTTGTGCAGCTGCCCAGAACAACTGGGACCATTGTGCTGGTGGCACTGGTGGAGCTGAGCTTGGCCCTGCTAGCAGCTGGGGGTTGCAGGAATTGGGGGAGGCTGTGATGGTTTCAGTCAAATCTGCCTCAGCTCTGGTCCTGAGCTGCTCCCTGGTTGTGTCTGACCTGTGAGGGCTCATCCCTGGCACCCACTGGGTGTCTGGGGGCAGTTTGAGAGAGGAGATGTCTGTAAGTCTCTCATTTATGGTTCTTCTGAACTTGGAAAGAACCTCCCAAACCAGGACTTGCCCATTTTCAGTATTAAGTTTGACCTGAATGAGCTCCTCTGTTCTGGTGGGTAATAGAAGCTGAATGGCATAAATAAAATAGGTAACAAATTAATTGGTTTTTTTTTCATTGCGTGGTTGTTGATGAACCAATTACTCATTTTTTCTAATGGACATGGTGATGGTAACATTCTGCTGCATTCTGCAGGGTGTTTGTTTCAATCACAGCACATATTTTAGTGAGAGGTGTGCTGACCCAATTGCCAAAGCAAGTTGGTAATGAAAAGCCTCTCAGCCTGCGTGTCCTCCCCTGCTCTCTGGCTGCTGGGAGTGACTGAAGGAAATAGCACTTCACTGCTGCTGAAATCATCCCCAGAGTGCTGTTTAATGGCAGCGTGATGGATTAACCTCATTAAAGGTGCTGCTGTTGGACAAGAAAGCAAAACACTCTTGGAAACCTCAGGAAGTTTCCTTCAGCTGTGCTGAGTTCATTCCAAACCTCCTCTGTGACAGAACAGGGATGTCTAAAACCCCATCCTGCTGCAGGTGCTGCTTTGCCTGGTGCTGTGCAGGGCACATTTCAGGGCTCAGACAAACTGCTGGGTTTTGTGTTCCTGGGAAGGAAAGAGCATCCTCAGGCATCAGCACCGTGACTCCACTTGTGTTTGGCAAGCTGCTGCTCCTGGCCTCTGCATTTATTTCTCTTTTTCTCAGATGGCTGCTGGTGGTTGGGTTCATGCCCTGCTGATGAGCTGTGCAAAGAAATTGTGTTCCAGGCTCATTTCATTCTCATGCTTCTTGAAAGTGAGTTCTCCTGCGCAGTTCTCCTTCAGAGAATTTGATCTCTTCATATACTTGGTGGATTCATAATATTTTTTTTTTCATTTGGGAGTCAGAACATGTTTTAATGAATTAATTTTCAAATTGATATCTCCTTAATCATCACTTCCTCAGACCTTGCAAAGTATTTGCATCTTATAATTTTAAGTGCTTTGAAACTGGCTATCAAGTGAAACTGTTAACCAGGCTGAGATGAAATTCACATTTGCACCTTAATCTCGTCTGAGCATTTTCAAGTGCTGGAAGTTAATTACATCCATGGTAGTCCTTTGATACTTGAGTCATTTTGGAGCACAATAACTTAAATTTGTTCTCATTGCCTGTTGGAAATTTCACTCCTCAGCTGACACAGAAAAAATTTCCTTGTGCTCTCTGTTCTTCCTGTATTTGTGGGCAGGATTTGGGTCATGGATTCACGATAATTGTTGCCAGGGTATCATTTCCTGAGAGCCCAAACCTTCCAGCTGTGGATCAAGCTTCTACAGGTCAAGAATATCTTCAGCTCCTGGAGTTGGGGGTGGTTTTTTGGGGCGTTTTCAGCGGCTGTTTGGCACCATGCTGAGCTTGGTGGCACGAGCTGTATGAGCATCCCTGGAGGGATGGGTGGATGGATGGGGGTAGGGATGGATTTGGGATGGATGGGTGGGTGGATGGAGGGATGGATGGAGGGATGGAAGATGCTGCTCCTCCTCATTCCCCATGGAGCAGCTCCCCCTGGCAATGTGAGGGAGGGCCTGGCAGAGTCTCTGCTGGGTTCCTTTCCCTTCTCTGCAGCTGACTCACAGCAAGGCAGAATTTCCCCACAGAGCCTCAGCTGCCTTTTTGATAAATGGGGTGATTGCTGCCTTTGCACCCCTGCAAAATATTTTGGAGTCCCTTAGGTTGAAGTTTCTGCACCCACCGAGTCAGCACCACGAACTGCTTCACAAAATGCTCTGCAAACAGCAAACAGCTCCCAGCTGTGCTCTGCTCTCCCATCCCCACGGGGCAGAGCCACAGGGCTTGTGCAAGCAGGGGAATGCTGGATGACTTCTGCTTTCCAGCAGGCAGTGGGGAGTTGGAGTTTGGATTCCTGACAATGACGCAGCTCGTTGGAGCCATTCCCCATTGAAATGGGGTCTCATTCAGCACTGCTAATGAGAGGGTAAAGGCAGCTAAATACAGCTGCCTTCTTCCTCAGTGTCATTTGGGATTTATTAGCAAATAGGCAGTGGAATTGAATCCCTCCTAAGTACTCTGCAGCTAATGGTAGATAGCAATTAGCTGAAATGACTACTGTGATGCTGCATCAGTGAGGGGACAGCAGATCTGGAGCCACAGCTCCCTGGAGTTTCTCCCTCTGGATTTTCTGTTTCATGCCCTCAGCAAAAGACTGCAGTGCAAATCTCTCTGTCTGGGTAATCCCTGGAGCTCCAGCTTGAGCAAACACTTCCCCAGCAGCAGCCAGTGTGTGTGGATATTATTATTTTTCAGCTCAGGGGTCACTGAAAGGACTCACTGCAATGTTCCTACCGGTGGAAGTGTGGGGAGGGGGAACCTCCTCCCCTGCAGATGTGAAGGGATCTGGCCCAGATGCTTGGAAGCAGTTCAGAAGCTGGGGAGGGACTGGGTGCAGCATTGTTGGGTTCATCTCTGACCTTTTCCTCCCCAAACTCAACAGGAGGTTTTGTTTCCTTCCCCTCACTGAGGAGGTGAGGGGTAGGTCAGGGTGTCCCAGGGGTTCTGCCCTTTGGCTGGAGGGGAACCAGCTCCTGTGTGGAGCTTCCAAAAGTGGTTTGAATCAGGCTGGTTTTGTGTTTGATACAGAAACCTGCTTGTCAGGAGGGGATGAGTGCTGGGGATGTGCTATGGCTGGGGAGAGAGGGGCTGTGCTGGCCACCTTCCACCAGGCCTGGTTTGGGGGGGTGAGATAATTGGGAATTTTCATTATTCTCCTGCCAGGGTGCTGCTGGGTGTGTTGATGATGGAGAGGAGCAGTGTGGATAAGAGGGGCTGAGTGATGGATTGGTGCAGGGGATGGTATTTAAGGCTAGGAAGTTAAAATTACAGATATTTAGGGGCAAGTAATGGGATTTTTCTTAAAGATTGGTGCTCATTTGGGAGCAAGTGAGAGATAGAGAGGCAGGTGTGGATGTGCTGGTGACAGAAGACCTTGCTTGGGGCAAAGTAACCAGGAAAAACTGCCCAAAACCCCTTGGGAGAGGCAGAGAAGAGCAGTGCAGGGCTGGCCTGAGGCTAAATAGGCACAAATTCACTGTGAATAAACTCGGGCTGTGCCTCAGGAGGGTCTGGAGCAGCTCTCCTCAGGTAGGAAAGCTCAGGAAAATACTTGGGGCACATCCCCAGGGCTCTGGAACCACCTGCACCCTCTCAGGTACAGGAGCCACGCAAAGGAAATTGCTCAAGGGGAATAATTCCCAGCTTGATTGACTGGCAGCAGGTCCTTAAAGAAAGTAATTATTGAAATACATATTGAGTTCGTTAAGCCACTGAATATGCATTTACACTGAGCACCTGGTAAATCTGATCTTTTTTTGGTTCAGAAAAAATGTTTAATTGCCCGTCACCAGCACTCTGGAATTAGATTTATTTTTGTACTAAACTTAATCAGATTGCAAGTAAGATGCTGAAATCTGTTCCTTCACTAACTCATACCAATAGAAATGCTAAGGGGGGTTTTTTACTGCTCTTGGTGATTTTGATGGGTTTTTTTCTGCCTTACCTTCTGTCTAAAAACTTGGAGTTTTGAGCTACTCGAGGTCTGATTGGGAATGAGTTTTGCAATCACCCCCACGAACATGAATCAAATATCTATAAATACCTTTCATTTTCTCCTTTTTTAAAGACAGTTTCACCTCGCAGGCAGGAAGAGGTTCTCTTGCCCTGTGATATATTTGTAATATTTAAGGCAGCAGACAAGTGACCCCAGGCTCTGTCTGGTGACATGATAATTTTCTGTGTCCCCTGACAGATTTATTGTCAGCAGTGACAGGTTGCTGTGAACAGCCCTGAGCAGGGTGTTGGGAGGTCTGAGTGTGTGGTGCTCCCACTCTGGGGACCTCTGTCATCACCCAGTTAAAACATCCTAATGATGGTGTCTGACAGCACTCGTGGTGATCATTGACAGTGGCACTGGTGGCACTTTGATTTCTCTCTTGCCAGTGTCCTTGGCTCCCCCAGCACTCCTGGGGCTGTCCCTGCCTTCTCCAGATTGCTGAGAACATTTGATACGTAAGAATCTTTGTATTTTCCCTTTTCCAAAGGCACATTTTTGCTGTGGAGCTCTTTGAACAGGCAAAAGGCAGTCTGTGCTCAGCTCCTCATTAGCTGCTGCCTGACATTCTGGGAATTCTTGTTCAGGGCTGCTCCTCCTGTTCTTCTCAGCTCTTTCTGCCATCCCATCAGTTATCCTTCAGAGAAAAGCTTAAGGAAAGGAGGAGGGAGGGAGGCTCTGCCTGTGCTGGATTGGGAAGAGGTTTCCCACAGGGGAAAGGTCACCCTTTTGTGCCTCACGAGTGTGAGGAGCAGCAGCCAGTGCTGGGCTGGGGACTGGCAGGTGTCACATTGATGGGGACCAAGGCATCTGCCAGTGTTGTGCCACCCACTCACTCCCCTGGCAGGATTCTGGGCAGATTGCTGAGTGCATTTGTGGCCAAACTGCATTTATAGGTGGCCTTTTACTGCTTTTTTAAAAATGTTGTTGTGCTCTGAGAGCCTCCTCCTTCACTGCTGTTCTTTGGGCTGTGTAACCCAAGGTGTGGAGAAGCTGCAGGACTTGGGCAAGTCCAGCTGGGAATTTCACCTGGGACTTGTTGGACACACCAGCCCCGTTCTGATTTCTAAATTACAATTGATGTCTTCAAATCTTCGTTCTTGTCTGGCCACACTTGGCACAGCCTCTCATCTCCCTGCTTTCAGAAGGAAATGCTTTGGTCTGGGACTGGATCTGAGGAGGTTGTTGGACCTTTCTGGCTGCTTGTGGTGGGACTGGAATCTGGGATGATTCAACTGGATGATCTTCAAGCTCCCTTCCAACCCAAACCACTCTGTGACTGTTTGGAAATCTCCCACCTGTCTGGAGGAGCACACAAACCTGAGTGGTTTGCACTGATTTAGGGCCAAGCTTAAGAACAGGGGCCACTTGAAATGACCTTCCCACCCTGCCCTGGTCAGGCCATGAGCTGGGAGGTGCTGGTGGAGAGGAATTTGAGCTGTGTTGGGCAGCCCCAGGGTGGAAAAGCAGCTGGTGTTGAGCAGAATCTCTCCTGAGCTGGCCCAGCCCAGCTCCTCCAGCCTGCCCCAGCAATCTGCTGATGGGAATCTCCTTTCCTGGGATTAAAGCCTGAGCAGCAGCTGCTTGCTGAGGTGACACAGGCTCAGGGGTGCTCTCTGTTGTCAGCACAGCAAAAACTTCACCCCTGAGGGCTGGGAGAGGGAGCAGGATGTGCCTCCCAGGGCTGGTTTGGAGCCCATTCAGATGGGCTCTGTGGTGCTTTTCCTCTGCTTTTCCTCAGCCTGAGAGCTGCTGGGATCATTTCTGGAACTTGCAAACCTTCCTGGGTGGCCTCTTCAGAGCCTGCCAGGTTAAAGAGTGCTCTGCCCAAAGGTGATTTTCTTCTGGAGGAGCCCTGAGGTTTGAAGCCCTTCACTCCTGGAGGAAACAGGCACCAGAAGGAAAAGCTGATGGACCTCAAGGNAGCCCATTCAGATGGGCTCTGTGGGATCTGCCTGCTGCTTTTCCTCAGCCTGCGAGCTGCTGGGATCATTTCTGGAACTTGCAAACCTTCCTGGGTGGCCTCTTCAGAGCCTGCCAGGTTAAAGAGTGCTCTGCCCAAAGGTGATTTTCTTCTGGAGGAGCCCTGAGGTTTGAAGCCCTTCACTCCTGGAGGAAACAGGCACCAGAAGGAAAAGCTGATGGACCTCAAGGCAAAGTGCTTTGGGCAAGGAGCAGCCCAGAAGGGAGGGAGCTCCCTTTGATCATCTCATGGACCCTTCTAGGGCTCATTTTCTTGTGCACTCTGAAAATATGTGAGTGAAGCAAAGCATTCCTGTTCCTGGAACTCAGCTGTGGGCTCACCTCTCTGCTGCCTGGAACAGCAGTGGATGGAGGATGTTGCATTTCCTGGAGGAAAGAAGACATTACTCTCTGTAGGGCTCTGGAAACAAAATCAATGCTCCTTAATTCCTGGTTGTGCTGCCTGTGCAGATGCAGTGGGAGCTGGAGAGCAGCTGGAAGCAGGAGAGCAGCGTGTGCTGGATGGGTGGGAAGATGCCACCAGCATCTGCAGAATCCTGGAGCCTGCAGGATTGTTCCAAGGAGACCCCAGCCCCACTGCCTCCCCCTGCCAGAGGCTCTGGAGCTCTGGGTGTGTGTTCAGAAAATGCACAGGCAGCAGGAGAAGAGGTAGGGGAGGGCTTGCACCTTGTCATTGACTGTTTTTCCCTTTATTAGTCTCTCAGGGTGGTTCAGGTTTGTCCTTTTTGTTGTATTTCATGGGTGGTTGAGCTGTGGGCTTTGGAAGCTTTTTAAAGTGGAGTTTTAGTGTGCTTGACTTTGTTCCTTGACCTTCAGTTGATTCCTCTGCCCTTGGCATTGTGTTCCTGAGTGCTTTTGAGCCTGAAGTGGTTGAACTGCATGCAAAGGTGCTTCCCAAAAGCAGCTCTGAAGGGCAGGTGGGTTTTTACAAGTGGGTTGTGTTTCTAATAATTGTGTAGTGGTTTTAGTTCGCCAGTTTAAGTGTCTGGCTAAAGGCCAGCAGATTTATTAAAATTTACCTGATGTTTGCTGGGAGATGAGGATTAGGAGTAGGTGTAAAGCAGGTTCAAACTTTAGGGAATATAAAGAACGTTTATTAATGAACCTAAGATTAAAAAAAAAAAAACTAAGAAACACTAGAACAAACTTCTCAGACCACCCCTCTTCCCTGATCTTTCTATTTCTGTCCCCTTGACAACACATAAAAAGACAACACTTTGACTTCTAGTTAGTTTACCACCTCTGAGATTAGCCTTTGTCTCAGTTCCTTTAGGGAGAGAAGTTTCTTTTGCTTTGCAATCCTTTTTCTTTTTTTGCTGTCCAAGGCAGCGAAGGCTTGGCAGGGCAGGATGCAGGGAAAAAGCCTCCTGTCCCTTCCCCTTGTTTGCTCAGGTCCCAGTGCAAGCAGTGATGTTAATTAGCTCAGTCAGATCCTCTGCAGAGCAGCCTGTTCAAGGACAAACAGATTTTAATTAAGGGCTGTGTGCACTGGAAGGTCAGGTCACTGCCTTGTGCCTGGCCAGTTGCTGTGGGAACACCAGGAGAGTGTGAAAGTGTCCCAAAGTGGGCTCTGGGACACAAAATTGGGGTTTGGCAGGTGTGGCCCCACCCTTGCAGTGTGTACCTGGGGTTTGTTGCTGTGGGAATGGGAACCTTCACTTCAGGCTCTTAAAATCACCCAAGGTGTTCCATGTGAGCTGTACAGCAATGCCATGGGTTTGGGAAATCAGTCTCCAGCTCAGTTTTTTTGGACTGTGTACAGTTGGTGAACTCAATGTCTCGAAGAGAACCTGGATATTGGGAAGAGGTTTTTTGGGTTTAAATTTGAGTCCAAGCTGGGTTGCAATTGAAGCTCAGGTTGGGCTGAAATTGGAGCTGAAGTTTGTTTGCTTCTGTCTCTGCCACCTTCTGCCTGGAATCCAGCACTGACTCCAGGGGCAGGGGCCCATTCCTGCATTCCAGCTCCTCTCAAGATTCATCCCCACTAAGCTGCCTGAAGTTAATCCTGTTGGTTTGAGCACAAGAAATTTCTTGTCTTCCTCCAGTCCCAAAGCTCATTTCAGCTCTTTGTATCAGCAGAAATTTGTCAATACCTGATGATGATGATGCAGAATCTACAAACCGTGGATGTGCCTTGGGACTGATGACATTTTGGTGGGATCACCAGGCAGAAACTTGTTCTTATTTATTTTCCTGTGGTCTAGCAAGAGGATCAGCAGAAAGAAGTTAAATGTTTTTAGCCTTAATATTTTTATTCCTGCTCTCAAGCAGAAGCCTGAAGCAGGGACAAATGCTGCAGTGGCACCACAAGCAGCTTTCTTGTGTAAATAAAACAGCCACTCAGATGTGGGGTTTGCTTTGGAATCAAATGTTTGTGTGGGAGTTTGGGGTGGGAGCTCACAGGAGCTGCTTCCCCACCCCCCTTTCCCTCTTGTTACCTGCTGGCTTTGGGGACAAATGAACAGGGAGGCACAAGAGGTCCCAGATGTGCTTTGGGGGAGAGCTTACAACCAGGTTTTTTTCCTATTTCTCTTTTGTTTGGGCAGTCCTCGTGGCTGTCCTGCTTTGGGGGGGATGCTGAGCATTGGGAACCACACAGGGCTGAGTCTGCAGGGAGCCAGCCAGGGAAATGGGCTGGGATTTCAGGCAGTTCATGAACTCCTCGTGGAGGAGCTGCCTTTGTTTCCTGGCACCTGAGGAAGCTCCACTCTGCCTGTTTGTGGGGAAAATGTTTTGGGGTTGGTGTTTCCTACGTGCATCTCCCTGAGCCCCTCTGGAGGGGAGGCAGGGCGGGGGGGGATGGCAGGAGCTGTGCCCTGGAGCTGCTCTGTGCAGGGCAGCTTCTCCTTGGTCTGCAGAGCCCCTGCCTGCAGGGCTGGGCCTGGCCTTGGGCTCCTGGGTGCCTCTAGGGAAGCATCTCCCAGGTCTCAGCAGGAAAACTGCTCCAGGAGGAGTCAGCTGGGCTTTTCTCTTGGGCTGGGTGCCACAAACCTTCCTCCAAGTGCTGGGAACAGACTGCAAACCACCTGTGAGCATTTATTGTCTTCTGACAGACCCTTGCTGTTCTGCCTCTGGATGAGGGAGCTGTGGTTTTTTTCTCTGTCTGTTCACCTTTGACCCAGAGAGTTTTGACTTTTCAAAATAAATTGAGCAGAAAAACAGCAAAGAGAAGCATCTGAAGAGAGGAGCAGGAAGGTGCTGTGTCCATCCCCCTCGGGAAGGGGCTGCCTTTGCAGCAGGCAGGGCATTTCCAATGAAAGGCTGGAGGATTTGGGATAGGCAGGGTCTGACAGGAGAGGTGGAGCACTCAGAGGGGAGTGTTTTCTTTCTCCTGAAGCAGTGTCACTGCTCACAGTGCTCTCTGTGACAGCGTGGGGTGTGCCAGTGCCAAAGGTGTCAGGAAATGCACGGGAGGAAAGCTGGCCTGGAGGCCAATGTGTGCTGAGTGCCTGTGGAAAAAGTGACAGCAGGAGAGTTAATGAAAAGCAGACACCGAGCACTGAGAGCTGCTCAGCCAAGAAAATCTGCACAGTCCAGGGTTTTCTCTGCTACCCAGTAAAAACCTGTTGGAATTTGGCTTCTCTCTCTGTTACCCCAGGGAAAATGGTTCAGTTGTGAATACCTGGATGTGTGGCTGCTGCAGCACCTGCAAGGAGCACAGGTGTCACTCCTGTGATGATTCCATGTCTTGGAGCCAGGAGCCCTGAGCTTCTCCTGGGAACCCTTTGGCTGCTTGCAGCTGTGGTCTGCAAATGAGAAAATCTTAGAATGGTTTGGGTTGAAAAGGACCTTAAAAACTTAAAAACCATCTCATTCCAAACCCCTGCCACAAGCAGGGACACCTCCCACTTTGCAGGTGGAATCTGGATGCTCCTGTGCTTGGAGTGCAGGGGGAAATGTAAAGGTGTGCAGTGAAGCAAACTCTGTAACCACTGCAGGTCCAGGGTGGGAACTCTGCAGCCAAACTCCTCTAGAAACAATTCCCTGATTTTTGGCAGGATGGAGGCATCCTGCCTGGAGCTGGCCCTGGAAGGAGAGCGCCTGTGCAAGGCTGGGGACTTCAAAGCTGGGGCAGCTTTCTTTGAAGCAGCAGTGCAGGTGGGGACAGAGGACCTGAAGACTCTCAGTGCCATCTACAGCCAGCTGGGCAATGCCTACTTCTACCTGAAGGAGTATTCCAAGGCCCTGCTGTACCACAAACACGACCTTACCCTGGCCAGGTGAGTGTGTGAGCACTGCTTGGTCCTCATCACACACAGCCCTGAGGGAGGGCAGGTTCTGTGGGCTCTGAGCCCAGAAATCCACATCAGAACTGGCCCTGGGGGTGATTGTGACTTGGGACACACTGAGAATGGGTCAGCTGCCCTCGGAGCAGGGAGGTGCAGAGAGGGATGGGGATGTGAGGAGGGTGCTTGGAGCAAGAGCAGGGCAGTGCCCACCTCTGCCCCAGGTGCTCCCTGCAGTCAGCAGAGCAGTTCTGAGGCAGCAAACAGGGACCAAGGATCTGCCCCCAGAATTGTGGGAAGCTCTCCAGCCCAGTCTGTGCTGGGAAGCTGCAGCTTGAATCTGCCTCCAGCAGCTGGTGAATAAAAGTCTGAGCTCTTTAACACCTTCACTTGTAGAACCATTGGGGACCGAATTGGAGAAGCCAAGGCAAGTGGCAACCTTGGGAATACCCTGAAAATCCTGGGGCAGTTTGATGAAGCTGTGGTTTGCTGCCAGAGACACTTGGACATTTCTCGGGAGCAGGGAGACAAGGTAATGAATCCAACAGGAAAAATTTCCTGGCTTTGCAAACAACCTGTCTGCAAGTCAGTAAATGTGATCTGGTGAAGGTGGGCTCTGGAAGGAGCTGCAGGGTGAAGCTCTCCCTTCTTGTGCTGCTGTGAGGGTGAAGAAGGGAAAGGAAAAATGTGGGCTTGTGGTTGTGAGCATCTCTGGCCAGCAGTGGAAGGTCCACACTGGGATGTGCAGTGTTAATTCCTTGCTGTTCCCTGTTCCTCCCTTCAGGTGGGTGAAGCCAGAGCTCTCTATAACATCGGGAATGTTTACCATGCCAAGGGAAAGCATTTATCCTGGAACACAGCCCAGGACCCGGGCTGCCTGCCCCACGAGGTCAAGGACACGCTGCAGAAAGCTTCAGAATATTATGAGTGAGTATCCCAGCCTGGCCAGCCCCTTCTCCTGCAGGGAGCAGGGCCACTGAGTGGCAATCTGCAGGTTGTGATAGGTTAGGAATATCCCCCTGAGATGCCTGTGTTGGCAAATTAATCTCAAGGAAGGTGAGAAAAGGTATTTTATAAAATCTGAGTTAAAATTCGTGCTGGCATGGGCTTTGTAGAACTCACTGTGGTTGGAATTGTGATCATGCAATGAGGTGCAGCAGCCTGCTGCTCCCCAGAGCTGAACTCAGCTCCTGCAGCCCCTGCTGCTCTCTGCTGGCCTCCCTGAGGATGGATCCCTGCCTGGCTCCATCCCTGTCACCCACGGCAAGAGTCACTTTGATGAAATCCTGGCTCTTCTCAAGGATCTGCACTTCATGTTGCTTGTCACAACCTTCCTTTCCCTGAATCATTTCAAAGATCACTGATGTGCCACACGGGAAGGTTGTCACCAGAATCCTGGGCTCCTGTTTCGCTTCAGAGTTTTGCTTTTGTAATGCAGGTTTTTTTAAACAGGCTTTTTAAGTGAAGAGAGTGATAAGATCTTCCATCCCTCCCCTCCTATCTGAGGATGTGATAGTGCCTATAAATAGCTCACCACCCTTTTTTCCAAGGAGTGGTGCATGTAGCACAGCCAGGGGGTAAATTTGTGCCACCATTCTCTGTGTGCTGTGTATAAAAAGGGAAAAACAAGATAAAGAAATGCCAGGAAGCTCCCAGAGCAGAGCCCTGGCATGGGGCTGTGGATCTTGCCTCTCTCCCTGGAGCAGGACAGAGAAATCTCTTTCCTCCTGTGCTCCTGGTTCTGCAGTGAGGTGGCCATTTCTGATTTAAGGTGGGATGTGTCAGCAGGTGTGTGAGCACAGGTGGGATTCCTGCACAGAGCCACCCACTGCCTGAGGGGACAGAGCAGCAGGACCTGCACCCCTGGCCTGGCACTCCCAGGAGTGTCCAGCACGGGTCACCAGGCTGTCACCTGTGCCCAAGGGCTCGGGAGGGAAATGTCCCTGTCACTCTGTCAGACACCAAACAATCAGGTAACTCCAGGAGCTCAGCCACCACGGCTGGGCAGAGAGCAAAAAGAGCCCCAGCCTCTCTTTATTCTTATATTTATACCTTTTTACAGACAGTTATGGATTGGACAAGGAGGTCACCACCTCTGAAATTCCATAGGTGAGAAACACAGCCCATCACATTCTCCAGCCCAGAAAGAAGAATGAAAAACAACATCCAAAGTACAAAACAATCCTTGGCCGGTTATAGAAACATGGATTGTTCGCACTAAATCTGTGAGAGCCTTTGCTACCAACTCTAAACACAGCACTCTAGAAGAATCAGGGTGACATGCCCCCTCCAGGGCTGGCTGTCCTTCCTTTCTGTGCCAGGGCTGTGGCTCAGGGATGCTGTGCCTGCTTTCTTTCAGGAGGAACCTGTCCCTGGTGAAGGAGCTGGGGGACAGAGCTGCTCAGGGCCGAGCTTACGGCAACCTTGGCAACACCCAGTACCTGCTGGGCAACTTCAGCCAGGCCATCGCCTTCCACAAGGAGGTAGGAGCCACCTCTGCTCCCCCCCCTGGGCTTTGGGAGCAGCTTTCCCTCTCACCAGAGCCCAGCAAGCACAGGGAGATGTTTCCCCCTGCTGTTTTCCTGTGTGAGCCCCAGGCTCTGCCCTGTGGTACCAACTCACACTGAGCAAATCTTCCTCCAGTCCCCATCAGCAGCTTGAGGGAAGGGCTCTGTTGGCTTGGAAACCAAAGGAGGTTTCCAAGGGCAAATTGCAGCTGGGTCTAGCAAGGGGTTTTTTTTTTTCTGCTCTTAATTTGTCTCAGTCTGGATTTTAATAAATGCAAGCCATGAATTTAATTAAGCTGCTGAAAGAGCTGTTGATCGAGAATAAATGCTGCTTGTAGAACATCATAACTTTCTGTAAAGCTTTACAGGGAGGTGAGGTGACAAAGTCCCTGCCCCAATCCAAATGCAATTTAGCTTCTGTTGCAGTGTGTGTGTGTTTCAGTTCCCTTGCAGTGGAAGGTGCTCAGCACCCTGGAAATTCAGTTTTTAAATGCTGGGGTGGGGACAGCACTGGGATGCAACATCACTCCTGGAAATTCAGTTTTTAAATGCTGGGGTGGGGACAGCACTGGGATGCAACATCACTCCCACCTTCCCAAGGTGCTGAACTGCAGGAGAGGGAGAGGTTTCCTGAGAGCAGGGCCTGGCTGGGTGGGAGCTTTGCAGCCCTGGATGCCCGGGGAAGCTGCTGGGGGACAGGAAGGTGTCACTGGGCTGACCCAGCTGTGTCTGCTGCAGCGCCTGGCCATCGCCAAAGAGTTTGGGGACAAAGCTGCCGAGCGCAGAGCCTACAGCAACCTGGGCAACGCCCACATCTTCCTGGGCAGCTTCGACATCTCCGCCCAGTACTACAAGTGAGTGAGTGACTGCCAGGGGCTGCTCCCTGCCCATCCCACCCTCTCCCAGCCTGTCCCCCGCTCCAGGGGCTGTGACAAGGGCCCTGGGGTCCTGTGCTGGGCAGTGCAGGGTGTCACTCCCAAAGGATGGCCTGGCACTGATCAGGGCTCTTCGTTCCCTGCAGGAAAACACTCCAGCTCTCCAGGCAGCTCAAAGATCAAGCAGTAGAAGCTCAGGCTTGCTACAGCCTGGGGAACACATGCACGCTGCTTCAAGACTATGAGAAAGCCATCGAGTACCACCTGAGGCACCTGGTGATAGCACAGGAGCTGGGAGACAGGTAAGGGTGAGGCTGCACAGCACTGACCCTTCTCTGATTTACTGTTTAACCACTGATGTGTGTGCTTGAAAGGCACAAATCTCTGGGCAGCCCATCCTCAGTCCAATCATCTGTCAAAAACATGACACGATTCACCTTTGTCGTGTCATTCAAAGCTGGAGGTTGTGCCCTCAGTGCTGTGTCTGTGTGGGCTGAGTGAGGTTTTTAATGAGAGGTACTTCAAGAGAATGCATCGTGCTCAGTGCCTGGGCTGTGTTGTTCCAGGAGGGCCTCTCAAGAGCTCCCTCACGTTCACAAAAGCTGTGTTTTCCTGGAAAGCTGTGTGTTCAGGGCACACAAGTTGTGCCACTTTGCCCTCTTGCTCTGGGTTAATGCTGGAAACTCACATGTGCAAACAAATGATGTGACACAGAGGGCATGGAGATCTATTTTTTTTCTTGGTCTTGCTTCTCATTATTTAGGAGGCTCGGCCTTTTAATTTTTCTTAAATTTTTTTGTTTGAGAGGTTGCTTCCTTTTCCCTGGATATTCTGCTCCCGAGCCCTGTTTCCAGCTGAAGTGGCTTTGCAGCCAGCTCCTTGTGCCGAATTCCCTTGGAAGCTGGGTGTCCTCCACTAGATGGAGCAGGGACATCAGGATGGGAGAGCTGTGCCAGCACCCGGGCAGCCTCTGCTCGGAGCAGGCACGATCCCACCCCAGGGTGAATCACGCTGTGGGGGTGCGGGCCTGTGGGCTCCTGCACTGCTGGGAACACACACCCTGGGAGCAGAAGGTATTGAACAGGGTGACAAGAAAAACGTTGAAATGCTGATCAGCCCGCCCAAACCTCTGAAAAGGGAGTTGCAGTCATGCTGAACCTCCCCCCGCGCCCCCAGGTGCTTTTTTTATCCCTTCTTCCCCCCACATCTGCTGGTTTGCAGAGCTGAGCAGGCTCTGGGGAGCAGGAGGCTCTGCTGGAGCAGCTGCTGGAGCTCCAGGGAGCCAGGCTGGGCTGCACAGGGCAGGCTCCACCTTGCCCTGCTTTCCCTGGCTCCTGAAAACCCAGCAGCAGTGCCTGGAGACCTGGTGAAGATGTGTCCCTGTCCTCTGCTGCTGGGTGCAGCTCCAGGCTGTGGTTTCCCCCTGGTGAGGCAGTGCTGGGGCTCAGCTGGAGCCTGCAGTGTTCTCTCCTGGCCATTTTTGTGCTGGTTGAACTCTGGGCTGCTGATGAACCAGGGGTGGATGCTGCCTTCCCCCTGTGCAGCTCTGGAGAGGCTGGGCAGGAGCTCTGGCTTTTCCTCTCGGGCTGCTGCTCACCAGTGAAGCCAAACCATCCTGGGCATCCCTCCTCTACTTCAATTTTGTCCCTGTGGGTGCAGTCCTGCTCCCCAGGCTGTTGTTCACCCCCAGCTCAGTGTGAGAGGAGTTCAGGGTGTCCAGCATGCTGCATTTTCCAGTGCAGAGCCTTTGTGGAGGTGGAAGCAGAGCGAGCAGCCTGGCTGGCAGTGCTCTCCAGAAGGCCCTGCAGGGCTCTGCCCAGCATTTCTGTGGTCTGACAGTTTCCTGTTGTGCAGGGTGGGAGAAGGAAGAGCCTGCTGGAGCCTGGGAAATGCCTACGTGTCCCTGGGGAGCCACGAGCAGGCTTTGCACTTTGCAAGGAAACACCTTGAAATCTCCCAAGAGGTAAGAGAAGCTGGTGCAAATCAGAGGGGACCTGTGACCCCTGGTGACAGCAAGGCTGTTTTATGCCAAGAAGTGACATTAATGCAGCTCTCTTGCTCTCACTGCTCTGGAAAGCCTTTCTCTGTGTGCTGTTTCAGTTGTGTCCTGAGGAACTGCAGAGCTTGGCTGGAAAACTCTTTTGATGGGAGACTCCCAGCCTTCCCCTTACTTACAGCCCATATGTGAGCTGTACTTTGCTCTTAATCAACGTTCTGGGGTGAGAAAGGACCTGGGGACTCGTCCACTGGCTGGCCAAGGTGGTGTGCACCCAGCAAGGTGGGAAGGCACTCAGGTACCTCTTTGCCACTTAGCTGAGCACAGGGGCATCCCAGCTGAGC
This sequence comes from Drymodes brunneopygia, assembly GCA_013400955.1. NCBI lineage: Eukaryota > Metazoa > Chordata > Aves > Passeriformes > Petroicidae > Drymodes > Drymodes brunneopygia. The sequence goes on from VZTZ01001187.1 coordinate 175,510, forward strand.
TGCAGCTGCAGTGTCCTGCTGGATGCTGTCCCTGGCTGCTCACAGCCTGCAGCCAGCCCTGTGCCCCTGCCACCCCTTTGGGCTGTCGTGTGTGCAGCTCCTCTGGTTTCCCCTTGGCCTTGCCCAGCTCTCCTGCCCTGGCTCAGAAGTGCACAAAGCCAGAATTCCATTGTTTGCTCTTTTCAGCGTGTTGAGGAAATCGGCCGTGGCCTCTTTAGTCTTCCCCAGATGAAGAAATTGCCCTCTTGAAGCACTAATTGAAATCACCATCTGTAAGTGTGCTGGGTGTTCTCCTGCCTGTGTGTTAGCTTGGCTAAATCTCCGAGTAGGGCTGACACAGCAGCCTAATTACAGATTTAATTATACTTATCAGACACACAGAAAGAAACACTGTTCTTTGGCTCTGTGCGTTTTAGGACAGATTAACTTTCCCAGCTCTGCTCAGGCTGGGGCTGAGTCCTCAGAGCCAGACATCAGCTGAGGGGCCATGGGAGGATCTGCACTGGTGGTCCTGGGGGTGGAGGGGAAGCCCAGCAGGGTGGGGGTCCCCAGTGTTGTCATTCCAGGGTGCTGGCTGTGGCTCCAGCCATGGCAGGTGCCTGATGAAGTCCCCCATCATTAATGAAGAGCAGTGCAGAGGCTGCCCCTTTGGACAAGCACCAGGATTTTTGCCCAGGAGAAACCTTGTGGGATTCAACCTGTTCATAACTCGCTTCCCATCACCTCCTTCCCAGCAAAAACCTAATTGGTGCCATTTGAATCCAAATGAAACCACACTGGAAGCTGCTGCAGGGTGATCAGAGGTTACTCACAAAATCCCACTGGAATAAAGGAGATGCACCTAAAAACCTGCGAAGCTGCCCCAGCTCTAGGACACTGCTCTGGGGTACTTTTGTCATCTCAGAGTGCAGCTCCTGGGAGGCTGAGGGCAGAAAGCAGGGCTCTGCTGTGCTCTGTGTGTGTGTGGCAGGCCGTGCCCAGGGTCATTGTCCTGCCCAGGATCATTGTCCTGCCCGTCTGTCCCCTGGTTGTTAATGGGGCTTTGGAGATGATCTGAAATGAGTGGAAGTCAGGAAAGCACTTAATAGAGCATCAAGGACTATAAGAACCTAAGCAGGACATCGTAATTTCTCTGGAGATGATGTCAACAGCAAATCTCCTGTAATTGGCAGGGGGATTTATGCCTGGTGATAAGCTCTTTGATCTGCCTCCCTTTACTGGCGCTTGGGGCTTTGTCATAAATAATGTGGGGATTTATGGTTTTGTTCCAGGGCAGCTCACGCTGCTGTCTGTGGCAGGGGACACAAAAGGGCTGTTGGCAGGCATTGAACAGGAGCCAGGCCTCTCCAGGGGAACAGCCAAGGTCTTCCTCTGTGCTCTTCCTCCCAAGATTGGAGGCTGTTTCTGGGTGACCTCTCTGTGCCTGCTGGTGATGTGCAGCACGGCCGTTCTCTGGTTTGGTTAAACTTTGAGGAGGATTTGGTTTTGATCCTACAACTCTTCCTTTTAAGCAGTTGGACAGATCTCTTCCTGTCACCCTGAGTTTTGCAGTATTCCATGTTTGTAATTTTGTAGTAGAAGTTCCCATGCATTTTCTATAAACACAATCCTTGTTTTCCTAACTGGCCAAGATTGTTTTGCACTTGTAAATTGTTTTTCGTTCCTTTCCCCTGGGGCAGAGAAAGATGATTGACCATGTCTTTATCCTGTGAACTTATTGAGGTGTTAACCTCTTTCACCAATCCATGATTGTCTTTAAAAACATATATAAATGAGAAAATAAAGAAAGGCAGCCCTTTTGAGTGGTCCTGCCTGGTAATTCAACTGCTGCTCTGAAACCTGCGTGTTTCTTCTGTTGCCAGCAGTGCAACATCTTCCCAAATGTGTAACATCAGCTTCCTTGGCCTCGGGCCAGCGAGAGAGAGGTGGGAATTGGGGGGAAAAACGTGGACTTTGAAAAGATTTTTCGGAGCGTTGTGTGGGCAGATCACCAGGAACAACTCCAAGTTGTATGGCTGGGAGCCAGGAGAGAAGGGCTTGGGGAGCATCCGAGCCCTGCTGTGCCACTGCCCACGTGGCTGATGGCAGCGTGGTGTCTGCTGCTCAGGAGCTATGGAAATCCTTGGGGAAGGGGGCTGGGATTGCAGGGCTCTCTGCCAAGCCCTGGGTGGCTGCAGGACAGCCCAGGAGTGCAGGTTCAGGCTCAGTTCTGTGCCACTGGGCAAGCTGAGCCCTCTCAGTTCCTTGCACTGAGCTGTGCTTTGGGGTGCAGCACGGCCAGCACAGACCCTGTCCCAAATTATCACAGCCCTGGAGAGCTGTGTGGCCTCTCAGGTGTCTCCAAGCTCTCTTTTGGCTGTCTCTGTGTTTGGTTTTGGGGTGGGATTGGCAAACCCTTAGGCTGGGGCTGTTTGTTTGGAGCACCCTGTGCCTTTAACCACTGCCCTGTTGGTTTTCCCACTGCAGATTGGGGACAGGAACGGGGAGCTGACGGCACAGGTGAACATGGCCCAGCTCAGGGCAGCCCTTGGCTTGGGCCCTGGGGATGAGGACGTGGCTGCAGCTCATCCCTACTCTGGCTATGAGGCACAAGGTGAGTTCCTGGTGATGCCTGAAGGATTTTTTTGCTTTTTTTCTCCTAAATCCCTTTTCCACAGTTCCCTATCCCCACAGGTATCAGCAGGCACACTTGGGATGCTTTAGGGGTGAGAGCTCAGCCTGGGTTCTGGGTGTCCTGCAGGAGCCCAAACAGCCCAGAGCTGCAGAGTCAGGAGAGCAAACATTCCATTGCTGGGAGAACTCAAGGGCCCCTGGCAGGACAGATTCTGGAAACTGGGAGTGAGCCCAGCCCAGCCCCTGATTGGGCCCTCTCGTTAGATATGCTAATGAGTAAGGGCTTTAATTGTCCACTCGATTGGGGCTGGGGGGACATTGTGACCTTGCTGTCACCTGGGTGAGGCAATGCCTGGAATGGGATCCTATTAAACACCGAGGGAAACGACCCCCAACCCTCTGACCTTGCCTGAGCTTTCATTTCCTAAAGCAGGAAAAAGGCATCACTGGGCTTTTGGTGGCATTGGGAGGCCTCAGGAATTGTGTGGTGTGGGGAGGGGGAGGCATTTGCAAGTGGGCAGGAAATACAAATGCCAGAGCAAGTTGAGGCTGTGGAGTGCCCTCACCACCAAGGGGACTCTGATGTGTTTGCTCTCTGCTTTCCACAAGCTGCAAAGGCAGGGAAGGATCCCCCAAAAAGGGCACAGAATGAGTTAATGGAATTAATCTGCATTGGGAATGAAATTCCACGTGCCATGCAGCAAACTGGCTTTTGTAGCTTTTAAAGCTCTTCAGGGCCCTTTTACTCTGATTTGACTGATGCCACAGGCTTTCAGCAGTGACTGGCAGGGATTTTTGGCTGCTCTTGATTTGATTAGAAGCCCAGGGCATGGGCTGGAGGCAGGTTGGGACCATCAGCATGCACTGGGTGACATCCCACCCTTGCAACACCTGCAGCCGTGCTGAACGTGGCAACAAGAGATGTGGCAACACTTGGCCACAGCAGCCAGAGTGGCTTCACTGGGCCCTGTGTCACTGTGCCTGTGCTGCCAGGGAGCAGGGGAGCACAGATGGGTCACCACAGTGTGTCCCCAGCTCGGGGACTGTCTGCCTGTCCTGGAGCTGCCTGCTGCAGGCACGGGTGGGTGCCTGGCACGGGCACTTTCCATGCTGGGACAGACTTATTAATTCACACAAACTGCATGCCAGGAGGTGCCCACTGATTAAATGTGACCTTGCTGGCGCAGGCACGTTCCCCAGGCAGTGTGTTCCCTCTCCTGACGTGGAGGGGATGATGCTGGGCTCAGGCACTGTGCCCTGGGAGGGGAAGGGGAGGCTGGCTGTGCGTGTGTGCTCTCGTATTGATCTCCCAGGCACAACCTGCGACGTCAGTGCTGGAGCTTTTCCTGGGAAATGGAATTATGGTGAGGGAGCCAGCGTGTCCTGCCGTGCCCCACTGGGGCTGAGCTGTTGCCTCAAAGGCCGTGGGGGGCCACAGCAGCTTCCCCAGCCTCCCTCTGCACGTCATCTCCACTTTGGAACTCCTGCAGAACTCATTCCTGGCACCTCCTCAGGGCCTTCCTTCTGGCAGGTTACTGTGTTTTGTGAGAGGGGAAGAGGAAATGAGCCTCAACGTTGGTGCTGTTTCTGGGTCAGAGGGAAGGGTGGATGTGGCCCCTGGGCTGCTGGCTGCCCTCTGGAGATCCAGATGTGCTGTGTTAACATCTGGAGCCAGCAGTGATGTTCCTGTTGTCTGACAGAGGCAGAGCCATGCAGGGCTGTGTGTGTGTGATCCTTGGATGATGGGGAAGATGGGAAAGGGGCTGAGCAGCTGCAGGCAGAGCTCTGGAGGCTGCAGTGACCTCGTTAATCCGTGGTGCCCTTGCTCACATTCCCAAGGCTGGGGCCTGTTTGTCGAGGGAAGGACAAAGTGTTCTTGGGAGGAGGAGCACCAGCAAAGGGCTGGGATTTGCACTGCAGGGAGGGAGGGAAGGATCTTGGAGAGCAGCATTTCCCCTCTCCAGGCCCTGGGAATTCTGCTGGGGAGGTGAAGATCAGCTCTGTGTTGGTGGTCACAGGGAGGGAGGCTGAGGAGGCTCCTCACTGAGCCCACACCTGGCTGAGCACTCAGGGATTTCCACAGAGCTCACGTGGAGAAGGTCCCACACCTGCCTGAGCACTCAGGGATTTCTACAGAGCTCAGGTGGAGAAGGTCCCACACCTGCCTGAGCACTCAGGGATTTCCACAGAGCTCAGGTGGAGAAGGTCCCACACCTGGCTGAGCACTCAGGGATTTCCACAGAGCTCAGGTGGAGAAGGTCCCACACCTGCCTGGCCCTGGCCCAGGGAGCTGTGCCTCCTTGATTTCTCCTTAGCTTTAATCCCAGCTTCAGCTCTCTCTCACTCCAAACTTCAGTGGAGGATGAGAGGCCACCAGCGTGTGTCTCTGAGCCCTTGAGGGAAGGGAGAGGTATTTAATGACTGCCAGAAATTTTGGTACCCTCCTGTGCACCTATTAAATGATTAGAAGAGCATAATTATTGATATTATTAATAGCAGCAATTTGCAGCCAGAGGAACATCTGTCTCTGTAATAGGAAGCAGGTGAGAGGGTTGAGATTCAAGTTGGCTTCTGAACCAGCCTTGCCTTTTGATGTTGACAAATCTCATGGTGAGGAGAGCTTTTCCATTTCTTTTTTTTTTCCATTCAGGTTCTTTTCCCTGCTTAAGGTTCCAAAATGGCTGCATATTCCTAAGGATGCTAAAATGCTCTGAATGAGGCAGGCATGTGATAAAACACCTCAGTTTCATCAGTAAAGCTTCAGAGCAAAGGCTGAGCCACATTTCCACTGTGATGTCCTTCACAGGTGACTTCTGCTTTTAGGGCTTGGGATCTGCCCTTCCCTGGGCTCTGGGGGTCAAGGGAGTGCCTGATTGTTTCCCTCTGCTGTTGTGGCTCCCCTTGCTGAGCTCTTTGTGATTTTAATTAATATTCTGAGGGTATTTGGATGTCAGAAGACAAAGCTGGAGGCCAGGGGAGCGGGGCAGTGCTGCAGGAGTCTTGTGAAAGCAGCGACCTTGTTGGGAAACGCAAACACAGAGAGCTTAAAGCAACAAACTGAAGGAAGCTGGAGAGAGGAGCTGGGACACCAAGTAAACAAACAGAGGCTGGGTTTGCTTCTGCAAACAACCAAAAACGTGGTCCTGAAGAAGCCTCGTTCTCTTTCACACACTGCAGGCTAAGAGTTGAGTGCTGGTAGGCTTTGTCTGTGGAGAGAATGAAGGGTTTCTCTGTGGTTCCACGGGGTTGTTTTTAGGGTTGAGAAGCAGGGCTGGGGGATGTCCTGGGGTGCAGGCAGGCAGCTCTGGGGCCCTTTTCCAGATGGGCTCAGTGAGGAGCTGCCTGTTCCCAGCATGGACTGGGAGCACTGGGCTGTCCCTTCCAGGTCCCAGCCTGGTCCCAGTGCCTGCTGCCTGCCCTGGGTGGGGGAATCAGGTCTGGGGGTACTCCCTGATCCTCTGGGGGATCCTGCCAGCCAGGAGGGGAGGGATCACCCACAGATGGAGGCACAGAGCAGCCCTGGCCACCTCCACAGCTCTCCAAAGGGAGAGCTGACTCTCCAGGCTGATTTTCTCCTGCTTTTCAGCAGCTCGTCAGCCTCAGCCATCACCCTGTGGCAGCAGCAGTGTCAGGAGACACAGAACAACCTCTGCTGGCAGCTGGCAGTGGGTGGGGAGGGCTGCAGGTGTTGCAGGAGGCGTTGGCACAGGGATGCTGCTCCTGGCATGGTTCCTGTGCTGTTTGCAGAGCACAGAAAGCACTGCCCTGCTGTGCTCAGCTCCGAGGGCAGGGGAGGATTCCCTGAGCCTGGCTGGGAGCAAACCCAGGCTGGGAAAGCTGCAGTCCTGGGGCACAGGGTGATCTCACAGCTCTGAGGAATTGCTGGCATGTTGGGCACATCACTGAGTTCAGTTTCCCTCCCCACACGTGCATCAGCTTTTCTCTAACCAAGGCTGGAATAAGGCTTATTTACAAATAAATCATTGGCACTTTGGGTCAAAGAATGAGCCTGGCTTCCCTGCCCTGCTCATCTCCTGCTGACAAGTGGTGGCTGCTCTGCTTGTGGGGAGTTCCAGAGGCTCTGTGATGGCAATGCTCATCCCTGGGTGAGGCAGTGGGCACAAAACTCCTCTGCTTCCTGAACACTGCTCAGCTCTGGGGGGCTTTGATTGTGGGGCTTTGCATCCTCCATGCAATTCTGAGCTCAGTCTCTTCACAGGAATCTTTGAACCTTGGATCAATCAGGCTGGAACAGAAGAAACCTGCTTTTATGCTTTGCAGGCTGTTTGGTTTTGTTTGTTTGCTGGCTTTAAATATCTTTGAAGTACCTAGAAAGTGTTTAGGGCTGATAAAGCAGGCAGGACTGAGCATCCCTGTGCTGATGCAAGCAGGGAGGTGGGGATGCTGCATCCCCTGCCTGGGGCTGGGATGCTGCCCAGGGACTGGGATGTTCCTTCCCTGTTCTTTTCTCCATCTTCCTGCAGAAAGCTGTCAGCTGTGGCTGTGTGAGAGCAGCATCTTGCTGACTCTAGGCCAGCCCTGCTCCCTCGGGCTGTGATTTCACTGTCTGGGAAGCATTTGCCTTCCCTGGGGGCAGAGTCGGGGTCACACCCCCAGCACGGAACCTGCCCCGTCCTTACCAGTCACACTGAGTGAGTGCAGCAATTGAAAAGTGCTTAATCTCAAATATCCCCAGCTCTGTTTGATTTCTCCCAGGAGCTGATGGGCTCTGCAGCTCAGCCTTTTTTTTTTTTTTTTTCATTGAGCAAATGAGAGCCCGAGGCCGTGCTGGTTAATTGTCCCTGCTGACACACGGGGGTGATGGATGGATGGATGAGGTGCTGCAGGAGCAGAGTGGCTTTTGGCCGAGTGGGAGGTGGAATTGGGGGTCTGGTGGCTTTGTTGTGCTCCTGCAGGTGCTCAGAGGGGAGAGCTGGGGCAAAGAATTCCCATGTGCCTGCAGGAAGGTGTCCAAAAACCCTGCCTGTGGTGGCCCTTCAGGAAGGACAGGAGAGCTGCTTCCACAGGGGGGTTCTGGAATGAAGATTTAGGGCTTCTAAAAGATGCCTCTGCCTTGGAATGAGTTTTTTTCTAAATCCTCTGTTGTTACAGCTGTTAAATCATTCCAGGAGCACTGAGGGGGGGGATGAACCTCTGAGTCATATGGATTTTAAGCTCAGTAATTTAGCACTCACTTCAGACTGCCCCAGCATTGGCTTTAGGAAGTTTTAAAATACTCTTCCCAAGTATTTCATGTTCCTCTCCCATCTTGCTGTGTCCATGAGCCTCCTTCCCAGCATCTGTGTAAAACACAGCAGGAGTTCTTGGCTCACAGCACAGGAAATGCTCCAGGACTGGAGAAGATGATGTTGTGCTACTGAAATCTGTTTTATCTTGATGCCAGGGGAGAGGGCAAGTGCTGGGAGAGAGGATGAGGAAGAGGCCAATTGTTGAAGCAGAGAAGGCACAACGTGGCTTGTGGCAAAGCCATCCCTTCAATCAAGATTAAATCTCTTGTTGTGGGGAGGGAGAACTTTTTGGAAATGGTTGGTTCTGGGAAGCCTGAGGTTCCCTTTGGCTGCAGCTGCACCTCCAGGAGCACTCCCAGCTCTGCTCTCTGAGTGCACTTTCTTTGCCCAGCCAGTTTCCCCTGGTAGCTGCTGTGCAGGAAATGCCATGCCTGTGGTGCTGCTCTGTCCTGCAGCCCAGCACTGCCTTTAGGAACAAGATTCCTCTGCTTGCTGTGCTTTTTATGCAGCACAGAGCAAGAAAAGAGAAGAAGGGAGTTCTCTTTCTTGCCCAGCTAGAATTTCTTTTTCTCTGTTAAACTTTCTGTATGGATGACCACGATCTGCTGTGGCATTTCTGTGAGCAGGGCAAGGCCAGACCCTCAGCAGAGTCTCTGTGGCCTCTTGGGTGACCTCAGGGCCATCCTCCTTCCCTGGCAGGGACAGCCAAGCCTGGCTTAGCAGAAACACCTGGCAGAACCCAGGATCCCAGTCCAGCGTGGGCAGCGTGTTCCAGGAGCTGCTGAGAGCTGGTGGCTGCTCACAGCAGCATCCAGGAGGGGAGGGATCAAGCACATTCCCCCTCTTCTTCAGAGGATTTGGCTGTGGGTGTTTGATGGCTGCTGAGCTGACACGTGGCTGCTCCTTCCCTGCCCTCCCTGAGTCAGTCTGGAGGACAAAATCGTGTCCTTGGGCTCGTCTGGCTGCTGGAGATGTTGCCCCCGTTAATTATTGTGTGTCACTCTCCAGCTAAAGCCTGGGTTTGAGCTCTGCTTGCTCCACACGGGCTGATAATGGATGGTGGGGAGGTCACAGGACTCTGCTGGATCCTGGCTGAGAAAATCCTGCCCTCAGAAGCAAGCCAGGTGTTACTGCCAAGTCCAGCACTGTGCTCCTGAATTAGCCCTGAGGTTCTCAGCCTCCCACCCAGCCTGCTCCACCCAGCTCAGTTGATCTCCCAGAGGATCCTTCTGTCCCCACAACTGCTCCTCTCTGCAGCTCACGATTGCCTGGGGGGGTTTATGGTGAGAGGAGGCTGTGCCTGGCATGGCCCAGCCTTCCCACAGCCCCCAAGCCTTGGATTTGTGAAGTGTTTCATGGCTGGATGCTCTGTGCTTTCTGCAAATATCTCCCCTTAAACGTTTCATTCTTTGGCCCCAATTGCCAATGTTTTATTTGCAAATAAGTCCTTGGTTTAGAGAAAAGTTAATGCCCGTTGCACATCTGGGGGAAAACTGAAATCAAAGCTGTGCCCAGCACCACAAAAATCACTCAGAGTTGTGAGGCTACAAATTAGATCACCTTGTACTCCAAGACTGCAGCTTTCCTACGCTGGGTTTACTCCCACTGGGGGAAATAAATAAGAAGAAAATGAACTACCTTGTGCCATTTCTGCCTTCAAGGAGGACTCTTCTCCAGGTTTTGCCTCTTCCATGTGAGTGTGAGGGCTCCTTGGCCGGGTATCCAGGGTGTGTCCCCATTCCCTCTCCCCACCTGAGGAGTCTCCGTGGCAGCTGCTCCCCCTGAGTGCAGCCAGCAGACACCACGGGGCTCTGGCTGCTGTGCAGATGTGCAGCACTGCTGTTATTGCTGTTCTTTTCAGCCCTGCTGCTCAGCTGTCAGCCTGGATCGTGGGGATGCACGACTGGGGTGACACCAGCACAGAGCAGCTCCTGCTAGCTCAGCCAGACGAGCATCTTGGTGCAAAGGGAGCTCCTCTTCATTGCCACATTGTCTTGTGTGCAGCTTTTTTTTTAAAGGAGCAGTTTTGCCACGGGGAGGAGGGAACTGCAGGGTTTTGTTGTGCTCAGGGTCTGCTGGGAGGTATTTGAGATTTGCTCAGCACAGCTCAGTGCTGTGTTCTCCCAGCAGAACAGGGATCATTCCTGGCCTTGTGGTTCCCAGTTCTGTGTCCTCAGACACAGAAGGACCCAGAGCTGTTGGGATTCCCTGGTCCTTTCCTGCCTGCATGACCAGGGTGAGCAGCTGGTCCTTCCCATGGATGGGCACACAACAGCTTGGCACCAGCATTTTATGGCCCAGCCATCCTAGATAACAGATATTATTTGCTTTCTCTGTTTGGAGAAAAGTGTTGTTCTACCCCAGTAGCAACTGGGAAAACAAATGCCACCATTTATCAGGCGAGTGCTGACAGTAATAGAGGTCAAGTGGATTTATGGTGCCAGAACCCATTATGTGTTTGAGGACTAATTAAAGCCTTAAATGAGATGCTTGTCCTACTGGAGGCTGCTTTTTTTTTTTTTTCCTTCTTTCTTTTCCTGCTGCTGTGCTTGATTCCCCCCTCCCCCTTCCCTCTTTAGGAGCTTTGCTGTAATAATGGAGCACGAGGCTGACAGAGCTCCCCTGATTAGGTGTCAGCAGCGTATGATTTGAGATGCTCTGGGAGCACTGGACCGTGTCTCCACTGTCACTTCGGGGCTGGGAAGGGTTTCCAGACCAGCATTCCACCCCAAACAACTGGCTGGCTGCTCTGATTTAATTACACTGAGCAATATTTAGAGTTGTCTGCCAGAATCAAGGTTCAGCTCTGTACGGGAGGGGGGAGGCGCCGTCCAGGGCTGCAAGAACTCACCCAAAAGCCAAGTCAGTACCTTGGTTAATGCAGGCAGAGGGGGAAGTGACCTTTTCATGAGAGCACAGCAGGTCCTGGTGGTGGGTTTGTTGTGTTGTTTGGGGTGCCCAGGCCTTGCTGTGTGGGGAGAGCAGGGCTGTGTGTGCAGCTCACCCCGGAGCGCTGCGGGCAGAGCGGGGCTGATGTTGCCTCCACAACCTTTCCCTGATGCTCTTCCATGGGTCAGCCCTGTCAGGTTGAATTCTGCCTGCTCTAGGACAGCCCCCCAGAGGGATTCAGCCTGTTCCCAGCTGCAAACACAGATCTGGAGCTGTGTCTGGGGTTAGGGGCCCTGCTGTGCTGTGCGAGAGGGAGGCGGCAGCTCCCGGAGCTGCAGGAGAGAGGGGGCAGAGCTGGGACTCATCAAAGCTCGTGTCAGCTCGATGAGAGCTCCTGCCAGGGCTCCCTGACTCTCTGCTGCACACATTCAGCTCGATGAGAGCTCCTGCCAGGGCTCCCTGACTCTCTGCTGCACACATTCAGCTCGATGAGAGCTCCTGCCAGGGCTCCCTGAGTTGCTGCTGCACACATTCACCTCCATCCTGTCAGCTGCAGTCTCCTGGAGATGGAGCCTGGCCATGGAGGAGCAAAGCTCTGCCTGCCCAGTTTGCCCTCAGTGCTCCTTTCCATGAGCTGATCCCATCACTGTCCTTGATAAAACTTCCTCGTGTTTTCTGTACTGCAGGATAAATCTGAGAATGTGAAAACCGTTGAACTCGCCTGAGCAACCAAATTGGGAAAAGCAAAAAAAGTTGAAAAAAATTTTTAAAAATCCCCTTGGTTTGTGATACTGTTGAGATCATGGGGGGGGGGGGGGGGGGGGGGGATTTTGAAAAAAAATATTTAAAAAAGGAACAACACCCCTGAGCAGTGAAAAGAGCAACATCCCAGGAGCTCCAGGAAAACAGGGCATGAATGCAGCCAGTCAGGAGCGCTGCTCAGCTGATGTTCACAAGAAGGTTTCAACTTGCTCTCTTGGAGACCTCAGCAAACCTCCAAGACAGAGAGAGCATTTAGAGAGGCCCCTGAGGTTTTCCGTTACTCTGCAGCAGGCTTGGTAAACATGCCAATAAATGCTGGAGAGAGAGAGACAGAGAGAGGGGGGGAAAAAAAACCTTCCAGGGGAACAGACCTGGGTTTTCAGCTGCTCAGTCCTTCACATCCCCGACTGCTGCTGGGGATCAGCACTGGGGAGAAGGAGGCAAAACTCAGCTTTGCCTGAGCATTGAGTGGTGCTGCAGGCATTTCTGGGAAAAACAAGCTGGGAGAGAGGCTGAAAGTTGCATCTGGAGCCATCTGAGGGAATGGAGAGAGAAAGTTAGCGGGACTCTTGTCGTGGGACTCTTGTGAGTATGGAAAGCTCTGCTCTCCTGGAAGGTGGATGAGGACGTGTGGGATGAGAAGGGGAGAAGCTCCCACACCTCTGGTGGGAGTTGCTGCTGGTGTGGATCCGGTTTCTGGTTGCCCTGAATGATAGGGACCCCCTAAATTCTTCTTGCTGCTTGTTTTAGTGGTGGTGAGTGGTGTTTGTCCCCAGCACTGGCTGGGATTTCTGGAAGAAACAGTTGAGTTGGGTGAAGTTTTTTGTGGTTCTGGACCTCTTCCTCTCTCACAGCTTGAGTGTAAACCCCACAGAGTCATAGACAGACACCAGCACCAGAACAAGAGAAAAAAACCGAGTTGTTCTGCTGGGTTAGACTCAGCTTTGTGCTGTGCCTGTGTCTATTAAATTAACACCAGGCAGGTTTTTCTCAGCTCAGAGATGAATGGCTGCTGGCCAGCAGTTCAGTGCTCTGGGAGCACACAAAAGCACCTGAGGACGGAGGGGTGGAATTAATGACTCTTTAGACAGCTGGAAATGATGTGTGTTTATCTAACTGGGCACGATTTGCTGCTTTCTTGCTTTCCTGGAAGTGGCTGTGAAATGGGGCTGTGACTCACACTCACCTCCAGGGGCTGGCCTGGCCTCTGAAACCCAAAAGTGCCTCTGAAACCCAAATGTGCCTCTGATCAGGTGTTTTAGGTGACTTTCCTTCCAGACCCACCTTGCTGCTGCAGGTTATTCTGAGGGAAGCCACCAGCAGCTCTGGCAGTGTCCACAGTGAGGAACTGGGAGCCACTGGGAACAGCCCAGCGCTGCCTTCCCCTCACTGAGCTCCTGCCTGGGCACCCAAAAATCCTTCACCCATCTCACAACCATCTCCTCCATGCTGAGGGTGGTGGGGATGTGGTGGAACAATGGGAGTTTTCTTCAGGGATGGAGTTGTTGTGCATTAGAAGGGGCTGCCCAGGGAGTCACCACCCCTGGAGGTGCTCAGGGAATGACTGGACATGGCACTCAGTGCTCTGGTCTGGCTGACAAGGGTGGGAATTGGTTGGATTTGAGGTCTTTGAGGCCTTTTCCAATGTGAGTGTTCTGAGCTGCTGCCAGCTGAGCCCCTGGAAGTGTGGTTTGGTGGAAACGCCGACTGCTCCTGGTGACGTGTGCTCCTCCTTTCCTGTGTGCTCACATCAGTGGCTGCTCCCCACCTCCAGCCCCCCTGAACTCACAGCCTGGCAATGAATCACCTCAAAGCCAAGCTGATGTGCTTTCTGGAGGAGAGAGGCAGAAATGTGCAGGAATGGTTTGCTGGTTGGAGTCTGTGGAATTCTCCAGTAAATCCCTTCAGGGTGGGAAGGGGCACAGACGTGAACTTCAGGTCACTTGTGATGGGGCTGTGCTGGGTGTCCATGGCCTGTGCTGGGTGTCCATGGCCTGTGAGGTGTGTCCATGGCCTGTGAGGTGTGTCCATGGCCTGTGCTGGATGTCCATGGCCTGTGAGGTGTGTCCATGGCCTGTGAGATGTGTCCATGGCCTGTGAGATGTGTCCATGGCCTGTGCTGGGTATCCATGGTCTGTGCTGGGTGTCCATGACCTGTGCTGGGTGTCCATGGCCTGTGAGGTGTGTCCATGGCCTGTGCTGGGTGTCCATGGCCTGTGCTGGGTGTCCATGACCTTTGGGGTGTGTCCATGGCCTGTGAGGTGTGTCCATGACCTGTGGTGGGTGTCCATGACCTTTGGGGTGTGTCCATGACCTTTGGTGAGGTCCCAGCTGATCTGAGCTGGTGCCTTGTGAAGCTGAGCTTTTCAAAGCTGTGCTGTCCTTGGGGTTGTTGCAGTTTGGGTACAGCTCTGGTGGCATCTGGAGCCCTGCCTGGGCTGGGTGTGCTGGTGCAGGAATCCCTGGGGCCTCTCTCCATTTGATCCCCACGTTCTGCTTTCAGCCACCCTCGATTTGTGAATTTTGTGCTTTCTCTCTTTGCCCAGTGAGCTCAGGGGAGTAACGAGCCCTGGTGGGAGCTGGGAATGGGGGCTTTGGTGATTTTGCTGCTGCAGGAACCACTCCAAGCTCTGTGGTTTCTGTTCCCAGGGCTCAGCCTGGGCATCCTTCCCCCAGGATTTCCCCTCCAGCTTGGAAGCTGTCACAGGACCTTGGGTGCAGAGTTTTGGGCTCTGCCCTGCACAGTGTGAGGTGTCACGTGGGGATCAGCTAAGCTGAGCCTTCAGGAACCATCAGGGAAGGGCAGAAGCTTTCCCAGCTGTGGTGAAAGCATCCCAGGGCCGTTTGGGACATCCTGGCTGTTTGTCAGCAAGGCAGGAGCAGCTGGAAGCAGGTTGAAGGCAGACTGGGGGTAAAGAGGGTTTGGAAACCAGGAGTCAGAGCTGAACTGTGTTTCACCCACTCTGTTGTTGTTGGATTCAGATACGAAAATCTTATGAAATCTCAAATAAATATCCTAAATCCCGCCAAGTTTTGGTTCCTCTGTCAGGTTCAAGGCAAGACTTTGCTCCCCTTAAGGCTGGGCCTGTGATAGTTAGAAAATATTTGCTCCTTCACTCAGTTTTCCAGCCTGTGTGACCGTGGAGAAAAGCTCAGAGCCGAGTCCCAGGAACATTCTTTCACTTAAAAACATGATGATGAAGCAGAAAATCCGCAGACGTATTAAATTGTCCATTTGTTATGATTTTTCTCAATGCCAGTCCCATGACTTTTGTGGTTTAGGGGGTGAGGTCTGTAACTCCTGAATTCCTGAGACCTTGTCTGAGATTGGGGTCGTGGTGTGACCTGGCTCTGTAGCCAAAGCCTTCCTTTTTAAAGCCCTGTGGCAGTGCTTTAAAAACACCCAAAACAACAGGAAAAAAACCCCACATTTGACTCTCAAGGCCAGCACAGCTGCATCACCCCATCCCTTTGACTCTGAGTTAACCAGAGCAGAGGATCTGCCGTGGTTTGGGTTCTCTCTGGGTGAGATTTGTGCTGATGTGAGAGCCTTGTTTTGCAGGAGCCAGGCCAAAGAGACTCCAGAGGAACAGCATGGACAGCTTGGACCTCCTCAAGTTCCCTTCTGAGAAGGTGAGCAGAGATGTTTGGGTCCCAGGGATTGTCAGTGGGGTTCTGCACACAGATTCACACGGGTTTGTTGTTGACTGGCTTCATTTGCAGGGAAATATGCAATTAGCAGATCTCACTGGAGTCAATGGGATTAACCAAAGAGGGTTTCTAGAGAGCTTGGGGGAGAGGAACAGCTGGTCTGACTAAAAAGGCACTTAACACTCAAAGCTGAAAAGCCACTTCTGGGCTTTTTTTTTTTTTGATAAAAACAGCCCTTCATTGGAAGGATCACTGTGAGCAGTTCAGCCCCTGCAGGGGCTGTGGCAGCTCCTGGTGCCTGTCACCCCAGTGGAGTGACAGAGAGGGAGAAGAGAGGAGCTGGAGCCCTGCAGGAGGCAGAGGGTTTGTTCCAGGGGCTGTTCCAGGGGCTCCAAGGATTGCTTTGCTGCTGGCAGTGTCAGATCTGAGCAGATCAGCTTTTCCTCCGTGTCCCCAGGGCTGTTCCTGCAGCAGCTGGGAGGCACTGAGCCCTAACAGCTACAGGGACCATTTCAGCCTCTCAGAAAACCCTGCTGGTGCTGCTGAGGGCTCAGTCATGTTCCCAGAGGAGCTGGCCAGGCCCTGCAGCCATTCTGCCCTTTTTGGGATGTTTTTGGCACCAATTATTCACGTTCACCCGGTGCTTTCCAGGCACAGCTCTGCCGAGTGTCCCCTTTACAGAACTGTCACAGAGACAAAAATCTCACCCAGGCTGCAGGGAAGGTCAGTGGGAATCAACCTCAGGCTTGAGAAACCCCTGAGGTGCCCAAAAATCCCAGTGAGCCCTGGGAAGGCCAGGCAGAAGCTCCTCCCTGAATTAACTCTCTTTGGAAAATAAATCCCCAATGTCCTGCTGTGTTCCTGTCAATTCTCCCAGTGCCCCTTGGCTGTTTTGGCTCTCACCAACGTGACTCCAGCTCGGGGACAGCAGTGGCCAAGGTCAGGGGACATTGGCTGTGTGTCCCCATGGGAGCAGCACAGCCCTGGGGGCAGCCCAGGGGCTTGGCTGGTGTGTGATTTGCTGCTGATGCTGTCGGTTCCCTGCTCTTTGCTGTGGAAGCTGGACACCCCCCCATGGTTCAGGCAGGGTTATGGATTTCAGGCCTTCCATGGGGAGGAGGGAACAGGCAGGAGCTGTGGGGTCACTGCTGCTCCCCCTGCAATGTCCTTGGGGGAGGTGTAAGCTCACCTCTCCTTCACAGAATGTTCTGGATGTGATTCCTCTGCAGGAGGAATTGTGACCCTGATGGGAGCAGAGGGTCACAGCCTTGGGAGAGGCTCCTTGGGAATGGGAAGGGTGGAAGGAGTAAATCCATGGGGTGAACTGTGAACTTGCTGACAAACAGCCAGGATGTCCAAAACGGCCCTGGGATGCTTTCACCACAGCTGGGAAAGCTTCTGCCCTTCCCTGATGGTTCCTGAAGGCTCAGCTTAGCTGATCCCCACGTGACACCTCACACTGTGCAGGGCAGAGCCCAAAACTCTGCACCCAAGGTCCTGTGACAGCTTCCAAGCTGGAGGGGAAATCCTGGGGGAGGAGGGATGCCCAGGCTGAGCCCTGGGAACAGAAACCACAGAGCTTGGAGTGGTTCCTGCAGCAGCAAAATCACCAAAGCCCCCCATTCCCATCCCATCCAGTGATGCTGAGACCTCTCCAGGGTTGTCTCTGCCAGAGATGCCTTCACAGCCAGCAGAGCCCCCCTGTTCCCACCCTTCAGAGTTGTGTTTTTGGGCACAGGGAATGCCCACCTTGCTTCTGAAGCTCCAGCAGATTTCAGGAACTCTGCTCTTCCTGCTCTCTCCAGCCTGTCGCTCCTTTATCTGAGCTCCTCTGATTTTATCTCCCAGCCTCTTGTTTGCTCCTTTGTGTACCTGACTGAAATCTCTTCCTCACATGCTGGGTTTCACCCTGAAGGTGCTTTTGTGCTGTAATTGAGTCATCTCTCCTGTGTGAGGGCTCCAGCCAAGGCACTTTCCAGCTCTGATTTATATTTTTGTGGCTGCTTTTTAAGATGTGGGCACTGGCCTGGCTGTGCTGGTGCCACCAACAGCATCCAGGGAAATGAATGTCTCCTTCCTTGTTCTCACTATTCCTGTTTGGGGTCTCTGTCACCTCCATTTCCCCACACCTGGGGTGACAATCCTGGGTTTCTGTGTCTGTGGGAGCACAAACCCCAAATTACCTGAGCTCCTGTGCCTCTCCTGCTCCGTGGGTGGGAGCCAGCAGAGCTCCCAGAGCCCCTGAGCCAGGCAATAGCTGCAGTGACTGTTTCTTGCTTTCCCAAGGAGCAGAACGGGGACAGCCACCACGTGGGAGAGCTGAAGATCTCAGGGAAGGAGTTCTTGTCGTTGCCTGCGAGGACAAGGAAATCCCGGGAGCAGCAGCCCAGCTCAGAGAGGAGCCCCCAGGGGCTGAGTGCTGCCCCCCTGGATGCTGGGCAGGTCAGAGTCCAGCTGCCACAGTCGGTAGGAAGATGATTTTTATCTCCCAGTGCTGCTCTAGGAGTTCCTGGTGTTGTTTTTTACCTCATTTCCAGCCTGGTGTGTGGGGGTGGCAGCGGGGCCTTTTTGGGATAACAGAGTGTGTTTGCAGCTCTGCTCTGTTGTGTTGGTTCTGGGGGCAGCTCTGGCAAATCCTTTGGCTTTTTGGAGCCTCAGCTGTCCTGTCAGCAGAGCACTGGGACCAGTCTCCATCACAAACTGGTTTGTGAGAGATTGGCCCTCAGAGGGGACATGCAGAACCTTCTCTTGAGGGACAGGAGTCCAGAGCTGGACTTGGCTGAGTTTAGGATTGTCAGGACATGATGAATTGCAGAAAAGAACAGCAGTTTGGGTGCTTTGTGAGGCTTGGTTTGATCAGCTCCTGGGGTTCGTGAGGAGGGGGATTGGTGCCTTCAAAAACCAGAGCCCTTTCCAGGTTTTGATGAGCGACCAAAATGCTGCTTGCTTTTGCCAAATGTGGATGTTCCACCTCATGTTCATGGTCAATGTGCAGGGTGCTCTCTTAGAACTCATCAGAGGTGGCAGAAATCATCATCCAGGAGCTTTTCCTTGGAAGCAGCACAGGTGGAGCTCATTTCCTCAAGAGCTGGCCCTGATGTTGGTGATTCCCAGGTTCCTGGTCCTGTGTGGGGAGCTCTGATCAGTCTGTGCCGGGCTCCCTGGAGGATGGGGAGGAGGATCCATGTCCTGGGAAGCTCCCCAGGTGCCTTTTGGCTGTTTTTAACCTGGCAGTTGTGCTGCTTTGGGGTGGTGTTGGTGTTTGTTGTGGCACACAGCAAACACAAACCCTGGGGAGCTTTCCTGCAGCTGGGCTGGGTTTGGTGCCAGCCCTGGAACCAGAGCTCACCCCCACAATGATGGCACATTTCTGGATTGTGGGAGGGGGGCTGGAGGTGTTTGAACTCGGTGATCTCAAGTGAGAAAGCCCCAAAATCCTCAGCTTTGTTGCCAGGAGAGACAAAGCACAACGGGGAAGATCAATGATCTCATGGCTGCTTGGAAGGATTGAGGTTTTTGCTTTACACTGAGTCTCTAACACACTATCACAGTTCTGTGATCACGCACTCATTCCAGATGGAATCAATCCAAGCTAGGAAAGATAGGCCTATTTTTTTTTTTCTCCTTGGCATTTAAGAAAAAGTGAAATTAAATATTTTCATGCTGGCTAAGAAAGAGTTGGAGCTGCAGAGCTTGGGATGAAGCCTGGCTGTGGGGTGGGGATGCTTGAAGGTTTTCCTGCCTCTGAATCCTTTGTTCCTCACCTGTGGATCATGGGGAGAACAAATCCTGCTGTACCTGTGTGCATCAGGGGATGGGCACATCCCTTTTTTACCACAGACATTCCTGATTTTCAGTTCTCTGGCCACTGAAGGCCAAATTTTTACACCAACTGGGTTTTTTTGGTTGTTTTTTTTTACACCAACTAGTTTTTTTTCTTTACACCAACTGGGTTTGGTTGGGTTTTTTTGCACCAACTGGGTTTTTTTCTTTACACCAACTGGGGTTTTTTTGGTTGTTTTTTTTTTACACCAACTGGGTTTCTTTCTTTACACCAGCTGGGTTTGGTTTTTTTTTTTTTCTTTGCACCAACTGGATTTTTTTCTTTACACCAACTGGATTGTTTTTCTTTACGCCAACTGGATTTTTTTTCTTTACACCAACTGGGTTTTTTTTCTTTACACCAACTGGGGTTTTTTTGTTGGTTTTTTTTTTTTTTTTACACCAACTGGGTGAGTTTTTTTCCTTTTTTTAGCCTTCTCTTACCTCATTCTTCATTCCCAACAGTGGAACTGGTCTGCTGGGAAAAAAAAAATTTCCTGCAGCTCACCGGTGCAAACGTGATCATTGAGAAGGAAAACAAAGCTCATCTGAGCCAGGGAGGAGACAGCAGCATGGGGGCACACGAGGCAATACAAAAACAGAAAAAAACACCCCACTTCTGCCAGAAATAGCCTTGTATTTTTAACTCAGACATTCAGCCAGAGACCAAACAAAAGCCACGCTCCATCAAGAGCTGGGAAGAGCATTCCTGAGGAGTGGGGCTGTGGATCCATGGGCTGGGGGTGGAAAAAGGGCTTTGCCAGGCACTGGGGAGATGTTTGGCAGCACAGATCCCCAGGGGGATTTGGGATTGGGGTTTGGGGAGTGCACAGGGGGCTCTGTGGTGGCTCTGGGGACATGGGGACACCTCAGGGGGGCTGTGCTGGTGCTCCCAGCTGGCAGCTCTGCAGCACAGGCCAGACCTCAGAGAGTTTAAAGTCATCCTCATCCTGGGGGTTTTGCCAAGAGCAAAGATCCAAGGGATTGGATTTGGGAATGGCCCTTCCTGAGGGGCAGAGCCAAGGGGTTGATTTGGGAATGACCCTTCCTGAGGGGCAGATCCAAGGGGTTGGATTTGGGAATGATCCTGAGGGGCAGACAAAAGAGCTGAAACTTATGGTTGGATGGAAACAAAGATCCAAGGGACTGAATTTGGGAATGGCNTTCCCAGGCTGAGGTCAGGCTGTGGATCAAACTCTGTTCTGGTGTTGTAGGGGAGTTGAAAAGCTGCAGCTCCATCCATTGCAACCAAAGGTAGCAAACCCCACCCAAACGGGAGAGAAACCTTTCCTGGTCAGGCTGTTCAGACAACAACTCCCCCAGACTCCTCATTTTGCAAGGGAAAAAGCAAAAATTCTCTTTAATCCTTTGGTAAACCGCGAGTCCTTAATTAGAGGTGAACTCCAAATGTTGATCTGAGGTGCCACAATCCCTGCTGTCCCATGGCAGAGGAGAACCCAGGGATAAAACCCATCCCAGGATCCCCAGGTCCAGAGCTGTGACCTGTGGATAAACCCTGCTGTCAGCACAGCCCCTGACCTCCATCCCAAGGGTTTTTTTAAGCCGGGGAGGCCCTGGGGGTGTGAGGTGCCTGACTCAGAGCTCCTGCATCCACCACCCATCCCCTGGCTGTTGTTCACCTCCCTCCTCCCCACTGGTGCTGCTCCCTGCCTCCCCCGGGGAGCTTTCAGAGGCGTGTGATGATGATGATGATGATGATGATGGCTGTAAAGTTGTTTGAGCTTGGGGTGGCAGCAGCCAGTGGTGGTTGTTATTAGCATGGCTGATGATGCTGCTAATTACCGAGCTGCTGGGAAACTCCCCATGGGAGGGGAGGGGAGGGGAGTGTGAAGTGAGCAGGGCATGGAGAGCAGGCTGGCCGTGCTGGCAGCTCTCTGGGGCCCGGGGAGGAGGGCTCAGCCCGCGGGAGAAGCCGTGGGGATGCTGGCATGGATGGGAGAAGCCGTGGCCCAGCTGCTGAGGAAGGTAGGAGAGCGTGGCAGGTCCCCCCCTGTGCCCCAGACCTTCTGCCACTGCTGTCCCAAAATCCAGCGTGATGCTCATGATGCAGGAGGGGCTTCCTTACCCTTGCCAGAGCCCCCTGGAGTGGGGGAATCTCCCAACCATGGCTGGGTGGAGAAGGAGCAGCCCTGCCAGGCTGTGGGTGAGAGCATTGGGACAAAGTGTTTTAAAATCAGAATAGCATAGTAGGCCTGAGCAGCATGTTCTAGATGTAATCATTAGTAAATATAATTATTCGGGGGGGGTGGCAGAAATTGGGTGTTGAAACTTGTGCTTGAGTAAAAACAAAAGAGCTGAAACTTATGGTTGGATGGAAACAAAGGGGGACTGAAACTTGTGCTTGGATAGAAACAATATACAATCGAATAATATCGAGTTATTGATTAACAAATGATCATATGAGAGTTATGTATAAAAATGCTTTGATTTTGGAATTATGTTGAACTCTTGATTTGGGTGTCCTACCCCGGGGTTCCAGCACTCCAATAAAGCACCTTCAGATAATCATTCTGTGATTCTGTGCATCCACACTAACGTGGGGCTTGTTAAGGACAGGGCCCTGCTCACCTGTGAGCTCAGGTGTGCAGCTCCCGTGGGGCTGGGAGTGCCTGGTGTTAAAAACGAGGTTTAGTTTCTTGTTAAAATGTAAAGGTTTAAGAAAAAGATAATAAGGAATAGGGTAAAAGGGTTATAACGTTTAGGTGACACTGGGAATTTTTGGCACGGAGTCAAGAGTACATTTGACGTGAAGAAAAGATTTTTTAAAATTTTTTTTTAATTGTATTAGTCTGTTGTATAGTTATAGATTGGTATGCATATTTAAATTTTTTAAACTATTTTACATTTTTTAGGTATTCGTTAGCATGGCTTTTTTTTGGGTTTGCTTTTTTAGAGTATGTGTAGTTTTTTTTGGAGACTGTATTTTTTTTGTTTATTGGTGTTTAGTAGGTGGTTGTTGTTGATAGGGATGTCTAGTAAATGGTTATTGTTTGATAGAGATGTGCTGGGGTAGGAGCCTGTTACACTCATGCTTATTTAACTAAGCAGGAGGTTTAATTATTTTAAGCTAGGTACTTTTAATACAGCTACATTTGTTACTATATCCAAGTTAAAACAAAAAGCATTAAAGCATTTAAAAGCTATTACATTTTTATAACAAAAGTTACTTTTACACAGAAAGCATTTATTATTTGCGAAAAGCCAACATTATAATATGCATTTATAACAATGGCTCTCCACAGCAAGGGGAGGGATTGATGCTGAGGCTGAGATGATGCTTTTGGGCACGTTTTTGCTGTGCTGCAGCAGAGCCCTGAGCAGAGGTGGCTGTGTTGGAGCTCTGTCCCTGCAGCTGTGGTCCCTCCAAACCCCTGCCTGTGCACACCTTCTCAGCTTCCCCTCTTTTCAAAGGAACATCAAAGCAGAGGTTTTGTGCTACATGGAACTCGCAGACATCAAAGGCTTGCTCATGAATTTAACCCCTCTCTCCACTGTGGTGAAGGTCAGAAGGCTCCAGCTCGGGTTTGGCTCGGGAGCAGATGTGTTTTAGGGGGTTGTTGGAAGGTTATTGGAAGGATGGGATGTTTCTAGCACTTCAAAAATACCAGGGATTGTGTCCCTCACCCTCCTCTGTGCAAAAAGAAGAGGGTCCATGGAAGAAAGGGGCCGTGTGTTCTGGAAAAGGCTTCCTGGGAGTCTGCCCCAATTCTGGGCCTGTGTTTGAGGTCAGAAATCTTTGAGGTCAGTGGGACTGTGCCAGAGTTCAAGGGCGAAATATTGGGTCACAATCCAACAGCTGGAGCAAAACCCAGGGAGTGAGGTGAGGATCAAACCCAGCCCTCTCTGGATCTGTGCTCTGGAAATGATCCTGATCCTGATCCTCTGGACTCTCCCCTTCCCAGGCAGTGATTCCTCACTCTGCAGACCTGTCCTCAGCCAAGCCCATTTATAGTCAAGGGCAAGAGGAGCTGTGTTTGATTGCAGTGATGACTTGCAGGGATGGCTGGCTGATGTATTTAGACACTGAACGATTTTCAAGCACTCTGCATGGCCAAACATTCCCTGGGACAAATGTTTTTATAAGGCCTTTTTTATGATTACAGTGAGAAGCAACCATAAAAGAAAGGAATTTTTTTGTAGGTCAAACATCCCCGCTCCAGAGGAAAGTTGCCAGAGTTCTTTGATGGTTTTGTGTCCCAAGGATTTATTGGGGGGTTGTTGGGTTGCAGGATGCTCGTGGTTGACCCTCTGAGGGTCAGTGCAGGGGGCAGGGAGCAGATCTGGAGGATCCTGCTGGATCAGGGTCCCCATCCATCCCCTGTGCCTTCCCTGGGAGCTGCAGAAGGGGCTGGAGGGATGCTGGGCTGCAGGGCTGGGTCAGTCTTGGGGCTTCTGACCCCACAGCATCATTCCTCTGGTTACCTTGTCGTGTTTGAGAGGAGATGGAAACTTCCCTAATTCCCTCAAGGAGCTGGAAGGTGGGGTTCACACCAGGCAGCCTTTGCCCTGTGCATCCTCCCTCTCCTTTCCCATCAGGCTGCTCCCTGCCTCGTGCCCCTGCTGTGTGAATCCCACAACACAAGGGCAGAGCAAATCACACCCTCCTTCATCCCACAGCCTCCACCTTTGCTCAGCTGCAGGGCTGTAATTATGCCATTAGTGCTGGTCAGACTTTGTGCTGTAAACGTGCTCGGGGAGCTGGGGAGTGCAGAGGAAGGGAGAAGCCAGAGCCAGGGAGAGAGGAAAGGCAGCTGCTGCTAAATTGAAGGCTGTTCCTATGACACCTGGAGGCTGCTGGGGTGGTGTCAGCCCTCTTGGAAGTGAGCAGGTAAACACGGAGCCGTGGCTGGTTCTGGGAGTGCTTTGTCTCCCTGCTCAGCTGGTGGGACCTTGCAGAGTGCTCGGGGCAGGGAGGCTCTGCTGCTTCCTGGCTGCAGGCAGGGTGTGCAGGCAAACCTGGACAGCTCCAGCCTGACAGGTATGGGGAGGCTCTGCAGGGCTTTGGGCTGGCAGCTGAAGCAGTCAGGGATGTCTCCCCAGAGTCATCTTAAATTGTCTGACCTGTCTTTCTCCCTCAGTCTCTCTGCTGAGCTGTAGGATCCTTCTCATCTCCTGCTCTCTGCCTCAGGTGGGCTCCTTGCTCAGATGCTGCACGAGCCAGGAGTGTAAAAACTGCTCTGCCAAACCTGGAGGTGCAGCAGAGCCAGAGCCAAAGCTGTCAGGAGTTCTGCAGAGCCCTGACAATCGTTCTTCACTGGGACTTTGGTCATGGGAGGCAGGGAAAGAAATGTGGGGATGGAAAACCTCTGCAGCAAGGGGCTGCACGGAGAAGGTGGGGGAAGTTTCTGCCTTGTGCTGCCTCTGCTGCACTCGTTGCCTCAGAGGCAAATTATCAGTTTCTTCCTTGAATATTAACAGCTGCCAGGTAATGAATTCCCCCTCTCTGTTTTATAATGGCACTAAAATTGGGATTTGCCTTGGTTTTCTCTGTAATTATCCAATGAGGCTGTGTAAGTGAGAGGGAGGCTGGGCAGAGCTGGCTCTGCTGCCAGCGAGGGTCGAGCCAGGGGGATTGGATTTGGGAATGGCCCTTCCTGAGGGGCAGAGCCAAGGGATTGAATTTGGGAATGATCCTGAGGGGCAGATCTGAGGGATTGGATTTGGGAAAGACCCTTCCTGAAGGGCTGAGCCAAGGGATTGGATTTGGGAATGGCCCTTCCTGAGGGGCAGATCCAAGGGATTGGATTTGGGAATGATCCTGAAGGGCAGATCCAAGGGATTGAATTTGGGAATGATCCTTCCTGAGGGGCAGATCCAAGGGATTGAATTTAGGAATGATCCTGAGGGGTAGATCTGAGGGATTGAATTTGGGAATGGCCCTTCCTGAGGGGCAGATCCAAGGGATTGAATTTGGGAATGATCCTGAGGATCAGATCCAAGGGAATGAATTTGGGAATGACCCTTCCTGAGGGTCAGGAATCTCCCTGTGCTCCCTGGTGCTGGCAGGGCAGTGTCTGTGTGGATCTGTGTCCCTGCCCTGCCTGTCTCTGGGATATTCCTGTTGCTTGCACTCCCTGTTTCTGTGTGTTGCCCTTGTTTTCCCTCCTCCCAGGCTGAGGTCAGGCTGTGGATCAAAGCTGAGCTGTGCAAGGGAGATGGGAGGCAGGATTTGGACAAGCCTGTGCCTGTGCATCAGCCACACTCAGGGGAGGAACCCACGGGCTGTGCCATCAGCAGGAGGGGGTGTCCAATCCCTGGGATCTGCAGGGGTGACACCAAGGACACCCAGGCTCTGGGTGCTTCTCAGATCCCTCAGGATGAGGGTCAGGGGAAGGTAGGAAAGGCTCCATATTCCATCCTTAGTGTGGAGGCCAGCTCTGGAGCTGGAAAACTGTCAGAAAAAGCCTCTCACCAGAGGAATGAGGTAAGAACTGAGCTGGGTGCCCAAGGTCACCCAGCAGCCTCGTGCTGGAGGTCTGAAGGTGTGTGAGCCAGGCTGGAGGTGACAAACCAAGCTCCCCAAATCCATTCTTCTCCCCTTGACTCATTGTAACTGAGTTTGCAGTTATTGGCACTTTGAAGCCATAATTGAGGTCTGCTTTCCTCCTTGCACAACCTTTCCTCCCAGCAAACTGTCAGCCATCAAGTGGGATGAGACAGTAAGAGAGATGTTACACTCACCATTTCCTAGAAACTGTCACTTTAAAGAGAACAGCCCTGAAAAAAAGAAAAAAAAAATAGGATGAATTGAAGCCAAACCCAGAGCGATAAACCTCCAAATGTTTGATTTCTCTCAAAACCTGGAACTTTTCATTCCTTTCTCGGGTCTCTGCCATGCCTGGGGCATTTTGTACCTTCACAGTTCCGGCCTCTGGCATTTATTAAACTTCACATGGCAGAGGAGCTTTTAAAATATCATAGCCCAGGTTCTCTTTGGATGTAAATCAGCCAAACTGGGCTTAAATCCCTGGAGCTGGGGTGACACCAGATGACAAGGGGGCCTCTGGTGACTCAGGGCTGTGTTTGATTTTCTGGCACCTCCATCCCTGAGCTCCCAGCTGTGGCTGGTGGGGTCTGGCAGGGATGGATCCTGCAGGTCCCTGGGATGATGGGATGGGCTCCTGGTCTGGCAGGGATGGACCCTGCAGGTCCCTGGGCTGGGATGGGATGGGATGGGGGGTCCTGGTGTGGCAGGGATGGATCCTGCAGGTCCCTGAGCTGGGATGGGCTCCTGCTCTGGCTGTGCCTGCTGGGGCTACACAAAGAATCCTTTCTGTACCAACAACCTGTGCTTCTCTTTATGGAAATTGTATTTAAACCAGGAAGTGCATGCTAATGTGATGTTTTCTGGGTTTCACTGAAGGACAGAGCTGTAGAACCAGATCAGTTTTGTCTGAGCCTTATCTCTGATTGTGGCTGTTTGCAGCTGCTGGGCAGGGCTGGAGGCTCCCCCAGGGGACACAAACACAGCACAGCCTTGGGGCAAGTTTGGGTTTTGTCTGTTATTGCCCAGCTTTGGGGAGGCCAAATCACCCCCAGAGAGCAGCCACTGAGGCATCCTGCCCAGAGGCCACCAGGCAGCTCCATCCCTGGAGTTTGTGGGCAGGGAGGAGGATTCAAGGAGGCAGTGACAGGCAGTGACCTCCTCAGGGGACAGGCTGTTCCTTAAGCCACTGCTTTGGGACAGACATGGACCCATCAGTGCAATCCTCTCCTCTGGATTTAGGGTGGCCTTGGGGTGAGCAGAGGATTTGGGGTCTCTCTGAGCTGTCCTGGTGTCTGTGTTTGGGGTGCAGGAAGCTGAGGGTCCTCCATGGCTGCAGGAGAAGGATGGGAACCCAGAGATGAAGGAAAGTTCAAGGGCTTTTTCTTGGAGCTCTCCTGATAAACCCTGCTGGGGCAGCAGGAAGGTTCCCTGTCCCCAGATCAGTGACAAGGCAGCTGTGAGGGGCTTAGAGGGGCAGGCAGCAATTCCCAGCTGGACAGGAGGTGGCCCTGGACAGGAGGTGGCCCTGGAGAGCTGGACAAGGAGCTGTCCCTGGTTTTGGCCCTGGCTGCAGGCTGGGCACAGGTTAATGTGCCTCTGGTTAATGTGTCTGTCTCAGGTTAACGTGGCCTCTGCTCACACCTCACCTTCAGCATCCCCATTTCCCATTAGCAGTGCTATTTTTAAGCCTCCCAAGGCAGTTAACACCAATTAATCTGAAAAAGCCCAAATAATGTTTTTTTTCAGAGCCTCTGGCTGCTTCCCCCTCCCTGTGTGTCCCCAGGAGCTCTGGCAGGGCTGAGCCCAGTGAAGGGCTCCGTGTGCAGGGAGGGCTGGAGAGGCTCCCCAGGGGGATGTGCAATTAGAGCAGGGCCCCAAACCACCCCATGGATCCAACATTCCCATCCTGGCTGGTGCTGGGTGTGCCACAGGGGAGGTTCCAGCTCCCTGCAGTGCCCCTTGCAGAGCAGTGGTTGCAGCCCTGGCTGCAGAGCCTGGCACTGTCTGTGCTGGCACAGGAGCTGCCACTCCCCTGGCACCTGCAGGGAAGTCCCAGGAGGGTTTTTTTTGCCTGTATCTAAAGGCACTGGGATCCCAGAGCTCTCTGGGCACTGTCATGTGGAGCAAACCCCAAACAGGGTGCAGTTCCATCTTGTCCTTTGCAGGAGATGCTTTTGGCTGATAGGAGAAGCTGCTCCTGCCCTTTGCATGTGATTTTTGTCTTGCCTGTTTAAACCCTCCTGAGCAGGGCTGTGTCTGACCATGGCTGCAGTGGCAAACCCACAGCTGGCAGCCCCAGGAGAGCCCTCCCTGCCCCAGCAGGGCCAGGATTTCGTGTTTTGTGGGGTGCCTTGCACAACAGGGCCTTGATCTGGAACGCGGCCTTCAGGCACTGCTGGGCTGAGAGTAAATAATAATTAATGTCTGGGCGTTTGCTGAGGCAGGGGTGTTTGTGTGCAGGCTGGATGTGTTCTGGGTGCTGCTGTGGATGAGTGTGCACAGCTCCACCACCAACTTCCCCCCATCCCCAGCACCCCTGGGGAAGGTGCTGCATCTGCTCAGCTCCTTCTTTTAAACATCTCTGTGCTCAGAGCAAGTAGGTGTCTAAATAAAAGTCTGATTCAAGGAAGCAGCACAGTTTTGGCAATCCAGAGACGAGCAGGCTTTTTTTTGCAAAGCTCTTTCAAAGCAAGCTGTCAGGAGGTTCCAAAGTGAGGTGCAGGGGATGGGGGGAGCAGGGCAGCTCTGCAGCTGAAGTGTTGGGTTGTCTCCATCACCAAAAAGGAGCTCACCTGCCCTGCTCCGTGGGGCTTGGATAGAGAAAGTGCTCCATATATTAACCTTGTGCTAATTAACCAGGAATATGGGTTATACCCTTTCAACAACGGAGTTATTTCAGCTTAGCAAATTAGTGCTGCTCAGCTGAGACTGCAGGGCTGAGCGTGGCCCTGGATCCACCTCTCTCCAAGTGCAGAGGAAATCCCTGCAAGGAGCTGGAGCCAAAGCCCTGTGTTCTGCTGCTGGGGTGTGTGTTGGTGTGCACAGACCTGGGAGAGAGCTACACCCCAAAAACTGACTGCTTGTTGTCATCCACCCCCAGCCTGAGCTGTTCCAGGCAGCAGTTCAGGTTCACTCCCAGTTTTGGTGTTTAAGGTTTTTGATGGGCCAGACTGACCTCTGGAGCCTCTCACCTTCCCCAGAGACTGACCTGCAGTGACAATGCTTCTGCCTCGTGTCCTTGGTCAGTAAAACCAGCTCCAGGTGCTAAATCCAGGCTGGTGTTTCTGTTTGATAGTGCCAGGGAATCCCAGCCTGGCATGGTAAATGCTGTCAAAATCCATGTGGAAAAGTTGCTCCACTCACTGCAGAGGGCTGTTTGAATACACAGAAGAGAAACCAGAAGTAATTCAATCTCAGCAGCAAGGGCTGGGCTGACCTGTGATTTCAGGACAGGTTTTTGTGTAGCTGAAAAAGGAAAAAGTTTAAATCCAGTATTAATGTGGTTGTGGCACAAAGTGGCCCAGTCTGGTCACTTCCAGACAGTCAGAGCAGCCCTGCAAGCAGCAGAGGTGTCAGTAACACTTCAGGCAGAGACCCCCGAGGCTCCCTCCAAATGCCATCAGAACTGATATTGTCACCTGCTGCTGATCCCCAGGCCTGGGTTTGAGCCCTGTGTTTGAGCAGGACACGGTCCCAACAGGTCAGCACTTACTGTGTTTCGGAAGGAGGGAGCGTGGGTGAGTTATTTTGATTTTGTTTGGAACAATAAAACCCGAGTTATTTGAAATCTTAACAACAGGACCAGCTTTTAGCACCGGCGTTTATAGGGATGAGTGGGCGAGTTGTTTAAAGGGAAAAAAAAAAAAAAAATCTTTGAAAACAGTCCAAGAGAGGGTGATAATTTCATGCTCCAAGGGAAGCTTGTGCACATCCTGGGCCTGGGCAGGGCTGTGCCAGGGGCTGGGCACAGCTCAGGGCAGGGCACACGTGTGCCCAGGGCACGCTCAGCTCTCCCTGAGCTCCAGCCTGACGTTGTAGGTGGTGTCTCTGCAGATCACAGATGTCTCACTCGTTCTCCTTTGCTGCATCCTAAACTCCGAGGGAAAATGTCATTTCCTCGTGTTGTTCCAAGCCCCGGCCTCCTGTGTGTGGGCTCTGCCCCTCTGTTACACCCATTTCCTGTGTTTGCCCCCAGAGCAGCTGCAGATTCCCCCTTTCAGAGCTCTCCCAAAGTGTCTCAGCTCTTCAGATCAGGGGCAGAGTCCCAGTCCTGGTTCATCCCCCTCTTGCTCCCCTCCATCCATGGATCCCCAGATCTCTCAGCTGGGGCTGCAGCACCAGCACTGAGCTCCCAGGAGCTCTGCCCTGCCCTGCCCTCCTTCAACCCTCCTTTCCCTCTTCAGTCAGGACCAGGTACCAAGCCAGGAGTCCTGGTCTCAGGTCCCACACAGTTTCCATCTTTCTCTGGAAATTACTGTGTGACTCCTGGAAATGGTTTTACTGGTGTGGAAAAACATAGGCAGTTCCCCCAAAGCTGCATTTTTTTTTTTGTTCAGGTTAAAGCAATTTCCTACTTTTGCAGTGAAAAATGGGAGTGAAGGACAAGTGTGGACAGAGAGCTGAGAGTGCCAGTGGGGCTGTGTCCCCCTGGTGCCCCTTTGGAAAAGTGCTTTTCTCCCCAGTGCCCCATTTCACTGTCAGAAATTCCCATTTCACAGCCATGAGGTAAGAACAGCTCTTTGGCTGCTGCGTGGCATTTCCATCTTTCCCTGTTTAAAACCCTGTTGCAATTAGAAATTTCCCTCAGTCGAGCAGTGTTACATTTAAATCGAGAGATGCTTATGGCTGAGCAGCCTCGGCTTTTGCAATAAGACAAAAAAACCACACACATATCTAATAATACGAGGAGCAGGAGGACTATCAGGAGCTAAAAATGGTCCTTCAGTATTTTGGTGCTTTAAATCTGAGCGATCCGAGTGTGTCTGTGTGTGCACGGAGCGTTTGCTGCCGGTGCCTGCGGAGCCGGGCGTGTTTGCAGATGTAGTTTGGGAGAATCGATCCCGATCTATTTTTAAGGTAAAGTGAGTGTGGCGGGTGGGAGGTGAGGAGGTGGAGGGAAAGCTAAATATTCACGTAGCTGCACCGTGTGTTTAAGAGCATCATCTAATAACGGGGAGGATCGTGGCAGCGAGGTGAGGGGAGAGAGAGAGGAGCTTTCTCTGGAGCCCCCCCTCTCATCGTGCCAGGGCACGGAGTGGCTCGGGGAGGAGGTGGCAGCGGGGCTGTCGCTTTAAGCCTCAGCTCGCAGCCAGCGGGTCACTGGAGCCGGCGACGTTCTTCGCATCGCTCCGCACCGATCCCGCTCCGCGCACATCCCGCTCGGCGGCGCCGGGAGAGCCCCGGGCAGCCGGAGCATCCAGCGCCGGCAGCGCTCCTGCCCGCGGATGGACATGTGAGAGCCGCAGCCCGGGGAAGAGCTGGCTGCTGAGGTCAGTGAGCGAAACTCGGGGTTTGTTTGTGTTTCCTCCTTTCTCCGGAACGAGAGGCTGGATCGGGAGGAGCAGGAGGAGGAGGTGGATACGGAGGATTCACTCAGGCCGGGATGCGCCGCGTGTGCTCGGGGGTTTTAAAGTTTTCAGGTAGCTCCGGTGTGAACTTTTTATTATTGGTGTTTTTGCAGCCGCAGCGGTGCTCGGGGCGTGCTGTGTCTCACAGCAGAGGGTGGGCGGGGGGTCCCTGAGCCCGGCTGTGCTCACGGAGGGGACACGGGGTGTCTGTCACCAGCCCTGCCTCGCAGGGGGAGTGTGGCAGCAGCGCCCGAGGGTTGGCACGGAAAGGGAAGGGAAGGGGTGTCCTGAGCAAAGACCTGGCGAGTTTTACAGCTCTGCTGCCTCTGAAGCTGGCGAGGAGTGGAGGCTCCAGCTGAGGAACTGGTGGCTGGGGACAGGGACAGCCCCGCTCCGGAGCGCTGGGACGATTCTCCAGGCATTTCACCTCCTGGGAAAAGAGGCTGTGCATTTCAGCCAGGGATTTCCTTCCACTCCTCTCCTCCAGCCCCCGCTTGTCTCTCTGCAAACCTCCCCCTCGGTGCCTTTCTCCAGGCGAGGTTGGGAAGTTCAGTGCCTGATGTTTTTGGGGTTTGAGGTTGTGGCCGTGCCAGAGGTGCAGCCCCCACGGTGAGTTCTGTGGGGTGGTGCAGGATAAAGAAGAGCCACGTGCAGGGGACTGACAGACAGCCCTGGATAAGGCGCTCCCGGCACTGGTGGCCACCAGCAGCACCAGCCCCGCTCCTGCCTGGAGTTTTTGAGGTCGGCTGCCTTGCAAAGAGCAGAGGTAAGGAGCGGTGACACGGCTGGTTCACAGGGGAGAGGCAGATAAGGCACAGCACGTGGGAATGGATCACTGCCAGGCCAGGGGCAGATAAGAGCCCGCTCGAACAAGGGCACAGATTTCCAAGGACTGTCCACAGGAGAGAATTCAGTCCTGAGGACTGATTGATGATCCTGTCCCAGCTCTGTCACTGTGGGACATGGTCAGGTCACTTCATCTCCAGGTTGTGTCCTCCCTGAAATAAGGTGGAGTTGTGGGCACGTTTAAATGCCGAGGCAGCGCGCTCTGAGGGGGTGACAGTGAGAACTGCTGTGTTATCCCTGCTCATCCCTGACCTGGGCACTCACCAGACACCTTCAGGCAGCAGCTCCTCAGCTGGATCTGCTGCACCAGACCCACCAGGCTCCATCCACCACTGGGTCCTGCCTGCGGGTCCCAACCTGCTGTCCCCTCCGAGGGACAAAGCCGGAGTGAGCAGCCCTTGAGCCTGACAGCTCCGTCCTGCATTGGGTCAGGTCTGCAAGAAGCTGAGCCTGGAGGAGAGGAGGGGAACCCAAGGCAGGTCAGTGCCCTGGGGACACCAGCAGTGAGAGAAGCTGGTCTGACAAAGGGACCAGGTTTGGCCCTTTGGGTGGCTCATGAATGGTTTGGTTTGGTGGGCGAAGCTCCCTTGGAAGGCGACGTTTCCCCCATGTTTGGGTGACCATGGAATCGCTGAGGGATGTGCCATGGCTTGGCCAGCACAGAATTACCTGCTGTGGTGCTTGGGGACCTCCAGGGCACTGTCCCAGAGCAGATCTGACAGCCTTTGGTGGGGCTCAGCAGTGGTGTGGGAAGAGCTGATCCGGGGCTGCAGGAAGCTGTGGGAGAAGCCGCCAGCAGAGCGTTGGGTTGAGGGGATCTCTGGCAGCAGATGTTGGTGTGGTGGGGGGCACAGCTGGGGCTGAAGGGGGTCTGGGCTGCTCAGGTGCCACAGAGAGATTGGCACAGGGTGCTGTTCCCAGGAAAGGGCAGTGGGAATGTGTCAGAGAAAGGTTCTCAGCAGAGTCCCGGGTGGGCAGCGGGTCCAAGGTGAAAGCCCTGCAGGGCATTTGTGGGCTGTGGCTTCAGGTGCTGGAGTGGTTTAGCTCTTGCAATGAGGCTTTCTGCCTTTGTTTAATTTAAATTCAGGCTTTCCTGAACCCGAGTGAAAATGGCAAAGGGAATTGAGGCACAGGAGTCAGTTCTGGCTTTGTTTTGCCTTGCCTGGGATCGCTTCAGCCTCACCTGCACATCTGGAGTGGCGGGACTGAGGGATTTCTCCAGGAGATGCTGCTCCATGTCCTGCACCTCTGGGGCAGAGCTGGGCAGCCCAGGACCTTCTCAGCCCAAAACTCTGACAAGGTTTTATTTGGTGAGAGAGTTTATCAGAGAGGGAAAAGGGTGGATTTGTGCTCCTCCACAGGATGTAGCGACCTTGCCTTGGGGCTCCTGAGGAGCTGGTGGGGCAGGGAGAGGGGACAGTGGCAGAGCAGGCGCCTGTCACTCTCTGCAGCTGCTTTTTGCTGCCTTTCCAGCACCTCGGCTGTGGTTTTACACATCCTGAATCCACCCAGGCAGGTTAAACAGCCTGTTCCTCCGCCAGCAAGGGAAAGTGTGCAAAAGCTTGGATGCCTTCCAGTGGCCCGTGTGAGGCGAGAAGTTCTGAGTCCTGGGAGAGTCCTCCTGGCCACTCTCAGAAAATGTGAATAAAGCTCTGATCCCCATGAGTGGGACCTCCACCTGCTTGGGATGGTGCCATCCCTGTCCTGCCCGAGCTCAGGGAGCAGGAGCACAGGTTCCACACTTGTCCTTGTCCCTGTGTGGGCAGAGGTGGGAGTGTCTCTGTGCCCGTGCTGAGGGCGAGCTGTTTGCATTCAAATTTGCCCTGGGGTGATCTCTACAGTGCCAGCAGCCTCGGGCTCCCTCTGCCCCGTGCAGATGGGGTTGGTTTTACGGTTAGTTTTTGTCTTTGTGACGGTGGCTGGCTGCCACAGGAAGGTGCCAGGTGGCAGAATTTGGGCAGTTGCGGTGCCGGAGGCAGAGGATGGGGGATGAGGCCAGGCAGGGACATGAGAAGTGATCTTGGGGCTGCAAACCAAAGCTGGTGCCCAGGAACCGTTTTGGGATGTGGCTGAGTGTCTGTGCTGTGGCAGGGCTGCTGCTCAGCCCCGGGAGGGGATGCCCTGGCTCCCGGGCGACCCTGGCTGTGCCAAGCCCCGGGCGAGCACAGCTCGGGAGCAGATGGCGAGCCCCAGGGTGTGATCACACCTCCATCTGCAGCTCCTGCCTCGGGGCTGGGAGCTGCCTGGCAGGGAAGGAGCCAAGCGCTCCGTGTCTTGTCATATTTGGGCATTTTAATTAGAGAGGTTCAGGCCCGGGGCAGGATTTGGCTGGAGGGAGCCTGGTGCCCGCAGGTGCTGCCCATGGGCCATCCCGGGCTGGCACAGCCCTGTCAGCGCTAACACGGCCCACGGGCACCGACCTCCTGCCCCTGGGGTGCCACTGGGAGGTACCCAGGCACACAGCCAGCCCTGTCCCATTCTCTGGCTGCTCTTCCTACTGATTCAGGGCATCCTTTTCTCTCCCAGGCACGTTGGGAGCAGGATCCTGCCACCCTGAATTGCAGGGTCTCTGCAGGATGTGCCCCGGGGGGATCTGCTCTCTGCAGAGAAGGAGCTGGGGGCTCTGCCCATGCACTGCCAGGCTGCTCCTGCCAGCTGGAACTTCTCCCTGGATCCAGGACTGCTCTGATTTACTCCGTGCAGTCGTGGAACAGCGGGAGGGAGGCTCGGTGTGAATGAACCGCTTTCCTCCTCTACCCTGAAATTTGGGTCACACAACCCAGCATAGCAGAGCTGTGAGAGATGGAGTTCACCCTCAGTTCAAGCCCAAGCCAGCTTTGATTTCTGAGGTGCAACTGTTGCTGGCTCAGAGGGTCCATTGGAGCTGTGGCTCCATTAGTGGATCAGCACGTGGCAGGCAGGAGGTGAGAGGGGTTTTTCCCCTCCCTGATCAGCTCCCACATTGCCAATGTTCCTCTCTGGCCCGCTGCTAATTTTGACGCTGCCCTAAATAGAAGCTGAGTGCATCTCATCTGCTTCGCTTAGCATACAGGAAAATTGTTTTCCTTCATTTACCCGATCCAACTTGTGGCTTTAACCCTGTCAGCACAAGTCTCTCCCCATTGCGGAGCTCCCGAGAAAGGTTTTGTCTGTCCCTGCTGTGGGGAAGAGCTCTGGTGAGAGCAGCACCGTGTGTGGTGGGATTGGGAGGGCTCCCAGGCTGCCCAGAGTGGCCACCAGCAGAGCTGGGAGAGGGACTTTGCTTCATCAACAGCCAAGGGAATCCCTTGCTCTGCTGAAAACCTGGCTGGCTCTCCCCGTGCCCTCTCCATCTCTCTGGTGGGATGTGCAGCCCCTCAGGAGGGACCCAGACTGGCTTCTGCTAGAAAATAGCTCAGATAGACCCAGTTCTAAGAGGTTTTGGTTGCTTTCTGTTGTGGTTTTTTTTCCAGCAACTGCTGGGACCAGCTCGGCGTGTAGGGAATATCCCCAAGCCTGGCAGATGCCCCTCTTATCGCTGGCTAATTTTATCTCCCATTCCAAGGGACTCCTTGGAAGGATCTGTTGTTCCTGCTGCTCTGTCTGCTCCAGATCAGGACACACAGCCCCTCTCCCTGCTGGAATTGGCTTGGAGAGGCTGCCTCCAACGCGAGCCTCCTGCAGCACGACTTAAATAGATCCCTGTCCAGTGCAAGGTGCTCATTTGGGGCTCTTGTGCAAGAGCTGGTGTCCTGAAAAACTGTAATTTTGTGGCATTTTCAGCTGGGTGAGTGCTACAAGTGCTGTGCTGAGGACACAGGGGCACCGAGGGGAAGCGCTGGGGTGTGAGGGGCAGTGGCCTGGAAAGGTTGGATTTAGCTGGTGGAAAAAGCAAACCCTGAGCTTGGGCTGAGCCCTGGCTGGGCACACGGCAGCATTTCAGCCAGGGTGGCTGCATGGTTCCCCTCATCCTGCTCTGAGCCCAGCCCTTCCCAGCCCAGAAGCTCCCCTGGGGGCAGTGCAGGGTGAATGCTGCCCCCTTTCCTCCCCTGTTTCCCGTTCAGCCTCCAGATCGCTCGGGGTGCTCTGGATGCGCTGCAGTGACAGCGGCTGCTCTGCACGGGGCTCATCCGTGCGCTGGGCTCGGCTTTGGGCTGTGGCAGTGCCCGGAGCCTCTGGGATCAGAGGCACCAAGCAGCAGAGAGCCCAGCAGGCTCCAGACTGAGGGGCTTGGCACGGCAGGGGCACAGCCAGGAGCCTGAACAGGGCACGGCCATTCCCGAGGCTGCGCTGGACAGAGCGATTGGACTCGGGGACTCGTTCGGGCTGTTCTGACTCTGACTTCTCCTCTCTCTTCCCAGAAAATCAACCGGACCCCTTCGGACGAGGAATGCTTCTTTGACCTGTTGAGCAAGTTCCAGAGCAACCGGATGGATGATCAGCGCTGCCCGTTGGAGGAGTGCCCGGCGGAGGCTGCGGAGGCGGCGGCCACGCGGGTCCCTGCCCTGGGAGAGCGGATATGTGAGCACCGATGCGTTCCCCGGTCCCTGCTCCTGTGGGACGGATGCTGCTCCTGCGGCGTGCCCAGCTGTTGCGGTTTGCCGTGCATCCCGTGATGTTTTTCCCTGAGCTCTCTGAACTTTAGCAGTTCCTCGGCAATCTCCGTCATTATTTAAGGGAGGAAAAAAACATTCTTATGTAAATGGTTGCCGAGGGAAAGGCTGGAGAATGGGAGCTAAGGTTTGGGGAGGAAATGAGCGAGGGAAATGCGAAATACGCTTGGATTTTTTCAGTGTGGGTCTTTAGGTCTTGGATTCTGAACGGGGAGGTTGGCACAAGGACTTGTGCCACTTCCAGTGCCTCCAGGAGGAAGATGGTGATGGTCATTGCTGAGGGAGCTTTGTGAGAACCTGGGGTCTGGGACATGCAGGGGCCGGGTCAGGCTTTCTCAGGCAAGTTAAAATATTGCCAGTTTTTGTAATAGCGTTGCCATGGAGGAAAAACTTCTGGATTTTGTTCCGTTCTTGGATGCAGTGGTGATAGGTGCTGCGTGAGGACAGAGGAGCCAGAAGGATGGATAAACAGAGGGAAGCTGCTCAGGCAAACAGCTCAGCCCTGGGAAGGACAGGGATAAATTGAGGAAGGCACCTGACAAATAGACAGGGCAGGAAAGGCAGGGCTGTGTTTGCACTTGGGTTCTGTGGCTTTTTCAGTGTTCAGCGCCTTTGTTTAACCCAAGCTGGGGAGAAGCTCTAAAACGCACAGATCACCCTCACACGCTTAATCACCAGCACAAAGGGCTCCAAACAGTTATTTAAACCGGTGGATTTGTTCATCATCAGTTTCCAAATAAATACAAAGTGCAAAGTGGAGAGGAGGAGACCCCTGACACGGCTCCCGGAGCCGCAGCACAAGGAGCAGGTGCTGGGCCAGGGGCTGAAGCAGAGAAGGTCAGGCTGTGGCAGGAAGGCAGGTTGGCTGTGAGGTGAGAGGGTTTTTATCATCTAAAAATAAGGTGGAAATGAGTATTGCTTTGTCAAGAGAAGCATTTCTGACACTCGAGTGCATTTGGCTGTAACAGCTGTGTAATTTAGGAGATGGGGTTGAAAATGCGGAGCTTTATAAAGATTGCACGAGCAGCCCCACGTTCTGTTTGGCTCATTTGGGCTCTGAGCCTTTTGGATGTGTTATTTTCAAGGATTCTTTGTGAGCTGAAGGGGAGGAAACTCATCCCTGCGTCAGCACTGAGGTTTTCTTGTGTTTCTGCAGCTCCGTGAGCTGGGGCTCTAAGAACTTTTTGTGTTGGGAGGCTCAGAGCAGGCTCTGCTCCAGCGCTTTGTGCTCAGGGAAAGTAACACCACTTTGGCTGCATTTCTGAGTTTTCCTTTGCTTGTCCCTGTCTGAGTGCAGTGTCTGTTGTTTGGGAGCCTTTCCGTGCCCAGCAGCTACAGAAGCCCACGGGCTCTTTGCAGGGAGCACTGCCCAGAGGTGTTTCCAAAGGGTCAGTGGTGGATAGATGGCATGCACTGGTTCTGGACTGGGACCCCCAGCACCAGCACAGCCCAGGCTCTGCTCCATGGGATGAGAAGAAGCAGAGCCCAGCAGTGTTTTGCTGGTGCTGACGCAGGTGCTGCAGCCCGTGACAGCCACACTCACCTCAGCAGTGCCTCTCCTTGAGCAAACAGCCCGGGTTTCTGGGGGGCCTGGGAAGTGCTGCCAGGTGAGAGGCTCAGCCAGGCCTGCACTTTGCTGATGGCCAGTCTGGAATTATTCCCGGCTGTTGAGACTGTGTAGGTGCCTGTCACAGCCGCAGGAGCCCTCAGGAACCCTGTCTCACCTGTGACTGCCCAGCTCTGCCTGTGCCTCTTGGCTCCAGATGGAAACCAGAGTGGAAGTGGCAGTGCTGGAAACAGCAGGGATTGCACCCAGCCCAGGGTTCAGCCCGGGGCTCTCAATGTCCTGGGCTGAGGTGGCACCTTCAGTGGCCTCCAGGAGCTGGCCAAGCCCAGGCAGGAGCAGGGAGCCCCTCAAGGGACCCAGCAATGGGGGGTGGGTTCTGCTTGATCAAGGCACCCGATTCCCCCTCTGCTGCCTGCGGGGTTTGTGTGGGTTGGAGAGGAGTTTGGGAGGGGAATTTGGGCTCTGCAGCCCAGGCAGGGCAGGCAGAGCAGTGACCCTGCCATGTGCTCCTCTCCCCCAGCACACTCCACCCTAATGACATCTCCACAGACAGAGGAGTTCTTCGACCTCATCGCCAGCTCGCAGAGCAGGCGCCTGGATGACCAACGTGCCAACGTGGGCAACCTGCCCGGCCTGCGGATAACCCAGAACAACCTGGGCCACCTGCGTGTGGAGGGCGACGCCCAGGAGCCCGGAGATGAGTTCTTCAACATGCTCATGAAGTGTCAGGTATGGGCACAGGGCTGGGGGAGCTCTGCCACCTCTGCTCCAGCCGCCTCCTCCATGGCAGGGCTGGCCTGGCCCTGCCCTGTGCTAACGCCCCTCTCTCCCCTGCAGTCGTCCAGGATCGATGACCAGCGCTGTGCCCCCCCAGACTCCATCCCCCGTGGCCCCACCATGCCCGACGAAGACTTTTTCAGCCTCATCCAGCGTGTCCAGGCCAAACGCATGGACGAGCAGCGCGTGGATTTGGCCGCAGTCCAGGAGGCGGCTGAGGAGGAGCAGCAGAGGCCTGCTTCCACCTAAGAACTGGGCTTTGCTCTGGGGGGGTTGTTTCAGCTTTAGTTGGTTTTTTTGAAAAGGAAAGAAAGAGTAGGTGGTTTCAAGCCCGAGCGCTCCTGTGCTCCCAGTCTTGTCCCAGGAGCTGCACCTCCATCGTGTTCCGGCAGGAAAGCCCAGTGGATGGGGGACAGTTTTTAAACAAGGGGTTTTTTTAGGACACTCAGCCACTGTAACACTGGGCACAGCACCTGGAAGACTTTAGCAGCCCCTTTGCTGATCACCTAAAACCCCAGGAACTTGGAGGAGCCCACAGGGGGTAGTTAACTCCAGCCTCGATGTCTATTATTTCCATAACACTTTTAATTTTACAGGGAAAGGGAAGAACACCTTTTCCATTTTGAAGTCCTCTTGTCTTCCCTGACACAAATGGCTCTGGATCCTTTCCTGGAACATCTTGTTCAGCTTTGTTCCTTCTACAGGAGAAAAAGAGCCCAAGTCCTTTAAACCTCACTCCACCCCAGCTGCATCGTGGTCCCACACACCTGAGTGTATTTTAGGTTTGCTGAGGACTCTCTGGAGAGCCCTGAACATTCTGTTTCCAGCTGCAGCCCTACAGGACCTCCTGAGCAGGGGCAAAGCCTCGCTCACCCTGAGCTTTAGTGGGATTTTTACTTCTGGAGCCCAGGCAGCTGTGCAGCCCCAACTACAGCCCCGTGGCAGGGGCTGTTCCTGGGCAGGAGGAAGGAGGTCTCTGCCCAAGTGTTCAGCCCATGGCAAACAGGGACAGCTCCTGGTGCCACTGAGCTGAGAGTGTCCAAGACAGAACCTGTGTGTGACAGAGCCCTGCTTCAACAGCCAGCAAAGCTTTCTGCCCGTGGCTTGTCCCTCCTCCCTTCTGTGTCCAACAGCAGCTCGGGACAATGGCCCTTCCCTCCTCTTGTTTCTCCCCAAACCAGCTCTGAGCTGCTCCCAGTGAGGCTCTCTGGTTCTGTCCACCTGTCTGCATCACTGGAGCCCCAGGAGAGCCCCAGCCTGGGGGGCTGACAGGGAGGTCACATTTCCTGTCATTCCTTCCCCTTTTGGACCAGCTGGAATAGCTGGAGGATGGGAGCAGGGACCTGACTGAGGAGGTGCAGTGTTTTTCCTTTGCTTGACCAGAGCCTATGCTGGACTTCAGAAACTCCAGCAGCGAGTTGAGCCGAAGCAGCAGCGTTCCTGCAGAGAATAAATCAGCACTTTCTCTTTGAAATGCATTTGATGGAAACATTCCCAACCAGCAGTGAGGTATTTTTAGACCAGTGATGCTGCTCATGGGCATTTACCCTGCCTGCACTGACCATGTGGAGTGGTAGCTGCAGTTTACCTGCTACCTGGGAGCACTCACCTGCTGCTTGGCCCAGGCTGGGCCTCCCTCCTGGGGCTGGGCAGAGCTCTGGAGAAGGGAGAGCAGGACCTGCCCACCCCCCCACCTGCCAGCCAAGCTGGCATTTGTAAAAGAGGAAAACATTGATGATGATGATGATGACCTGAGCAGCTGCAGGCTCAAGCCTGTGCAGCTTTCCAGCCAGGTGGTGAACTGGAATCTGCCCATTAAGCTTTCAGAGGTATTATTGAGGTATTATTTGCCATATACTTGAATGTATGAGCTTATTTATTTTTTACATGTGCATTTGCTAATGTCATTTTAATGGGGAATTTCCAACCCACAGGTACTTGTTTTTTTCTAAAAAATAATCTGCCAAATGGATTAATATATTCGAAATGAATACAGCTCAAGGGGAAGGGGTGGGGGGAATTGTGCTTAATAAATATTTGTGTCTAAGCTTCAGTGCAAATACTCATTTCCATTATTTCCTGGCTGACAGCAGGGTTAATCCTGGCCCTTTGGAATAGGGATGGGGGTGGAAGGGGGTCTCTGGTGGCAGACATCACCACATGTGTTAAGAAAAGCATTTTGCACCCACCTCCACATCTCTTTACACTATGAGCACACAGGTCTCTTGGCAGCCACCACCATCCCAGCTCTGCCTGCCTGCCAGCACTGATGTGGCTGTGGAGGGAAGGCACAAAACCCTGAGAATTCCCTGCCCAGAAGTTTCCAGGACAACAGGGCAGACAGAGCAGCCCTACATGGCTGAGAAAAGGCCGAGGAGAGGCTGAGCTGTTCCTTTCAGGCCCCGTCTCGGTGCCACCCCGGCGCCTGGCCCAAAGCTGGGTTGTTCCCCAGAGCCAGGGGACAAGGGCAGGGAGTGCTGGGCACAGCCCTGGCACCAACCCTTGGAGTAGACACAAAGCAGCAGCACCAGCTCATTCCAGCACAGCAGGCATGAACAAGCTCTTGGACTGGGCTAGAAGGTGGCCTGGGAGCAGCAGTTTGGATCCTGAGCCCTGTGAGGATAAAGCCAAGTCCCAGCTGGGCTTCCCACGCCGGGCTCATTTGTGCCTGGCCAGTGCTTGTCCTGATCAAAGATTAATAAAGAACCACCAGCTTGTTCTCATCAGGTGTCCTCACACCTCTGGGAGCCTGGAGACAGCAGCTCTGTGCTAGAAAGCTCTGTGTGTGTCACTTGGGGACAGAACCATGCCCTCAGATGTGCAGAGGCTCAGATTCCCAGGAACAGGTGATCCCTGGGAGTGAGTGATGGTCTCACCTCCCATCTCTCCATCCTGAGCAGCACAGGCTCATCCTGAGCTCCTGTGAGCAGAAGGCTCTGGCTACCACTGAGTCTCCAGAGCAGCCTGCAGCGGTGGCTGCTGTGCTGAATCCTCTCTCCCACGCTGCCAGGCTCAATCCCACGTCGGGAAGAGCTCTCTGATGCTGACATCCGCTGGAGAGCCGCGGGACTGCCGGCCCGGGAGTTGCTGCTGCTGCTGCAGCTGTGGAGTGTGAGTTACCGGGAGCAGGGCTGTCCCCAGTGCAGGGCAGGTCCTCTTCATGAAGAACCCTAACAATCCAGCAGAAACACGAGATCTTGCCCTCTCCTACCCAGCTGTACACAAGCAACCAGAGGCACTCACAAGCCTGGAGAAAGGAACTCAGGAGAAAAGCTGCTTGTCCTCACTCCCTGCCTTTGGCTACAGCAAAGCCCTGTGCTCACCTGTGTCCCCTTTCCAGAGCAAACCCACTGCCCCACGACACATTTTTCAGAAAAAACATCTTCCAAAGGGAACAAAAAATTCGGTTTTTTACCTGCAATCTCTTAGCAGCAAATCCTTTTGTATTATGTGCAAATTCCCTCCCCTGCTGTTGGCCTGAACCTTCAGAGCAGCAGCAAGAACTGCCACTCTCCATGCTCAGAGCTGGAAAGGCAGCCCCAGAGCACAGGGACTGTCTCTGTCCTGCCTCCAAAGAGCACCTGGTGCCAGGGGCACTGGGACAAGGAAATACGAAATCTATTAACAGCCCCACAGATTTTGTTACATTTTGCTACATTTTTTATACTCCAACACAGCAAAAACTGGCACCACCTTCGTGTAGCTGGGACCAAGTAACAGGTAAAAAAAGGTAAGGAAAACAGTACAAAAAAGCCAGGTTGTAAATGAGTTGTTTCCAAGGCAACACAGATCCTGCAACAGCTGCTCTGTTCCACCCCATAAAAGGCATCAGCACCATGGAAGCAGAATGCTGATTTTCAGATTAAAGGTAATAAAACAAGCACTTTTTCCAGCAGTGCTAATAGGTGCCAGCAGCCCAGCTCAGGGGGAGAACACAGCAGTGCTCTGAGATGCAGGACAAGCTGGCTGATGAAGTTCCTGCCCCTGTTTCATCACCCTGCACTGACACACCCACAGGAACATGACAACTTTCCTGGTGCTCTGACCCAACACTTATAATGCAACACATATAAAATTGTTATGAACGCTCCAGATGAAGGAAACTCATTAATATCTGCAATGCCCTCACTGAATCCTTGGCTGATGAAGTGCCACAAGCACCTGGAGATGCCTGGCTGAGAGAACTGGGTTTGCTCAGCCCAAGACACAAAGGCTGAGAGAGGTTTTACTGCTTTCTGTGGCTCAATAATTAGGGGATCCATAGAGGTTGTGGGACCTCCACCCGTAGAGGTATTCACAAGATCCTGAATATCCTCCTCTGACAAGCAGATTGGACTGGAACCCTCCAGAAGGCTCTTCCAAACTGAATTAGTCTTTGATTGCAAGTTCAAAATGCTAAGAAAGCAGCTCCAGAGGAAACAAGCCCTAACAAAGTGCAAGATGATCACCTCAGTGCCTGATCCACCACTACCCGAGAGCTGCGTGCTGACAAACTCCTACATCTGTCATTTATTCCATTTTAAATTTCTAACTCATCTTAACACACTGCAGTAGCACTAATAAGCCCTTCAATGTCTGCCAAGACAACTTTCCAGGTGCTCTTCCCTCTCCCACCATGCCCCACAACTATTAATTTTGCCTTCACACCCACATTCCCCCTCGCCAACAAGGAGTTGTAAAACCCCCATGCTGGAGCTCCAGTGGGATCAAAATACAAAACTTTCAGCCCTGACATGAGGGGCACAGAAACAAAACCCTGGAAGATGTCAAAGAAGAGATAAAAGCAGCACTTGACTGCAGAAAGAGCAGGTGATCTGACCCTCCTGCAGGACCAATTTGGCTTTAGAATTTTGGGACCCATCTCCTCAGGTGGTATCAATTGCCTCCTCTCCTCAGTTGCCACACCTGGGCATCCCTAAAACCTCCAGCTCCAGCTGCACCTTGCTAGGTCAAACACAGATGGACAGAGAATTTCTGACTGCCTTCCCAGC
This sequence comes from Drymodes brunneopygia, assembly GCA_013400955.1. Classification (NCBI taxonomy): domain Eukaryota; kingdom Metazoa; phylum Chordata; class Aves; order Passeriformes; family Petroicidae; genus Drymodes; species Drymodes brunneopygia. The sequence goes on from VZTZ01001187.1 coordinate 219,344, forward strand.
AGGGAAAAAAGCCAGGCACTGGACTCTGCTGGGGCACTGAAAATTGCCTCCAAGTCAGCAAAACAAGCACCAAGAAAAATACCAACACCGTCTCTAAAGACATCAGCTTGATCAAAGGCAAAACTACACAAGGCAAAGAGACACAACAGAGAAAACCCAACACCTGAGTTTATTTTAAACACAGACAGTTGAAATCAGGGAATGAAGGGAATGAAGGTGAACAGTCTCTTGCCATGAGCAGTATGACCCAAATCTCACGTGTCAGGTCTGTCCAAGAGGCCACAATCTCACGTGTCACATCTGTCCCACAGGCCACAGTCCCTCGTGTCAGATGTGTCCCACAGGTCACAGTCCCTCGTGTCAGATGTGTCCCACAGGCCACAGTCCCTCGTGTCAGATGTGTCCCACAGGTCACAGTCCCTCGTGTCAGGTGTGTCCCTTGCTGCCAGCCTCTGGGGGGGCTTCCTTGCTGTCCCCCTCTGCCAGCTGACCTTGGGGCCCAGGCTCAGCCGAGTTTTCCAGCAGCAGTTCCAGGGCTTCCTCCCCAGCCACACGTCTCACCTTCTCCCCTTTGGCTGCCAGGATCTCCTCGATGTTCCTGGACAGCGATTGGAGAACCAACAGTGACACCACAGCAAAACCCCAACACAGGCTCACTGCACTCCACCCTCAGGACTGACACTACACAGGGAATCACAGGAGCATCACCACAAAAACCACCCAAATTCACCACAGAAAACCACCCAAACCCTCTGGGACTATTTTCGTCCACTAGGATCAATAATTTAGCAATTACAGCTAAACAGAAGCTTTTAAAGGTATCTCGGGAAGTTAGAAATCACTGGAATTCCACAGCAGCTCAATCTACACTTATCCAAGGAAACCCAGCAGTGATGTGATAAAGCCTGAGGGGAACAGCAAACCACCTGCTGGCACCACTAAGGATCCCTGTGTATCCCACAGCTTCTGCTGCAGTTTCACAGCAATTTATTTGGATCCCAGACAGCGACAGGCAAATTATAGCGACAGAAAACAGAGTCAGTGTGTTTTAAGGAACTGACGGAAACTCTGTTTTTGTGGGAGCCACATTTTAAAGCATCACTGAAAGAAGGCATCAGCTCAGGCAGCTGTCCCTGGGAGCAGGGTGTGAGGAGGATCCTGCAGGCACACTGCACTTACTTCTTTCCCTGCAGGTCGGAGAACCAGCCCAGGTTATCGGCGATAACGTGGTGGTTCCCGCAGCCCGGACAGGTCACGATCACCACCCCTCGGTGGTAGGCGGCCTTAGAGATGGATTTGGCTGAGCGTGTCTGGCACACCTGGAAAACAAAGTGGATTTTATGAGCACAGTAACTGCAGTTCCTGGGACTTTTAGGACAAAAATACTTTTACCGTTACAAGCTTCTTCCTTCCCTCATCTCTAAGTATCCCAAGTCGGCTCCGTCATGTTATGATGTCGTGAGTTCAGCCCGAGACACAAGGGTTGAGAGGTTTTACTGCTTTTCGTGGCTGCCTAATGAGGATCCACAGAGGCTGTGGGATCTCCACCCTCAGAGATACTCACAAGACCCCGAATATCGCCTTCCAACACGGAGTTTGGACTAGAAGCCTCCAGAAGAAGCTCCACTGAGACAGTCTGTGCGAGTTTAAATCTATGAAAACAGCTACACCAGGAACCCCCCACCACCGCGGGAAGGGGCTTCTCTGCAAGCAGCGCCGGTGCCCTCAGCGCCCCCACGCCCACCTTGCAGGTGTACACCAGGCGATAGTGCGTGGCCTGCTGCGGCCCCGGGGCGGTGCAGAGCGCGCGGGCCGGGCTCCAGCGCAGTCCCTGGACGGTGCAGGCGGGGCGAGCAGGACCCCAAAGCGGCCCCGGGGCGGTGCGAGCCCTCAGGGCGGGCGGGGGGCGGCGGGGCCGCCATGGCGGCCGCTCCCCGAGCAGCGCCCTCAGCGCGGCCCGCGCCGCGCGCTGCATCGCACCGCGCATGCGCACCGGGCAGGGCCCTGAGGCGCCGGTGGCCATCTTTGGTGAGGGCGGCGGCCATCTTGGGTGAGGGCGGAGGCCATCTTGCGTGAGGGCGGCGGCCATGACGGTGTGGGGCAATGCCCTTCATTAACCCGTAATTAACCAGCAAGCTCAGCCCNCCAAGGGCCCTTGGTGTTGTCCCCCTCTCAGGCGCCCTCGGTGTTGGTTTTTTTCCTTTCCAAGGGACCTTCGCGTTGGTGCTGTCCCCCTCTCAGGAGCCCTCAGTCTCGGTGCTGTCGCTGCCCGAGGTGTTCGCCCAATCGGCCTCGTGGTGCCGGTCCTGTGAGGGCGGCCGCCATCTTGTGTGAGGGCGGCGGCCATCTTGGGTGAGGGCGGCGGCCATCTTGGGTGAGGGCGGCGGCCATGACGGTGTCGGGCAATGCCCTTCATTAACCCGTAATTAACCAGCAAGCTCAGCCCGGCCCCTGCCTCACACGCACATATTTAAACCTGTTTATTAACCGAGGGGACATCAGAGCCACGCAATAGTGTCACTCGAGCACTTTTCATGCTTGGATGATTTTAGAATCTAAACAGTCCATTGAGAGCGAAATTGAGAGGCATAGCCATCCTATATAGGTTGGTGTTTCCCTCAGAGTTTGGCTCATGAGGAGCTTTTGTTGTTGGTTTTGTCCTTTTCCAAGGGCCCTTGGTGTTGTCCTTCTCTCAAGAGCCCGCAGTGTTGTTTTTTTTCCTTTCCAAGGGCCCTTGGTATTAGTTTTGTCCCTTTCCGAGGGCCCGTGGTGTTGTTTTTCTCCCTTTCCAAGGGCCCTTGGTGTTGTCCCCCTCTCAGGCGCCCTCGGTGTTGGTTTTTTTCCTTTCCAAGGGACCTTCGCGTTGGTGCTGTCCCCCTCTCAGGAGCCCTCAGTCTCGGTGCTGTCGCTGCCCGAGGTGTTCGCCCAATCGGCCTCGTGGTGCCGGTCCTGTGAGGGCGGCCGCCATCTTGTGTGAGGGCGGCGGCCATCTTGGGTGAGGGCGGAGGCCATCTTGCGTGAGGGCGGCGGCCATGACGGTGTCGGGCAATGCCCTTCATTAACCCGTAATTAACCAGCAAGCTCAGCCCGGCCCCTGCCTCACACGCACATATTTAAACCTGTTTATTAACCGAGGGGACATCAGAGCCACGCAATAGTGTCACTCGAGCACTTTTCATGCTTGGAGGATTTTAGAATCTAAACAGTCCATTGAGAGCGAAATTGAGAGGCATAGCCATCCTATATAGGTTGGTGTTTCCCTCAGAGATTGGCTCATGAGGAGCTTTTGTTGTTGGTTTTGTCCTTTTCCAAGGGCCCTTGGTGTTGTCCTTCTCTCAGGAGCCCGCGGTGTTGTTTTTTTTCCTTTCCAAGGGTCCTTGGTGTTGTCTCTCTCTCAAGAGCGCTCGGTGTTGGTGTTGTCCCTTTCCAAGGGCCCTTGGTGTTGTTTTTCTCCCTTTCCGAGGGCCCTCGGTGTTGGTTCTTTTCCTTTCCAAGGGCCCTTGGTGTTGGTTTTTTCCCTTTCCAAGGGCCCTTGGTGTTGTCCCTCTCTCAGGAGCCCGCGGTGTTGGTTTTTTCCCTTTCCAAGGGCCCTTGGTGTTGTTTCTCTCCCTTTCCAAGGGCTCTTGGTGCTGTCCCCCTCTCAGGAGCCCTCGGTGTCAGTGTTGTCGCTGCCCGAGGTGTTCTCCCAATCGGCCTCATGGTGCCGGTCCTTGGGCGCCCTTCTCATCGCTCTTTTTCTGCAAACAAGACCAGACATATCATTTTTAGAAGGTGTTTTCTGCAAACAAGCAGCATTTCGTGCCGTTGGTATGTATCAGTCCATTTTGTAGTTCATTTTATGCCCTCTATAAATTAAGCTTGGGGACAGGAAAAGGGGAGATACAAATCAGGGATATTTCCAGGTTAGCCCTGCTTACTGCAGCCCAGACCTTCGGTAACGCTCAAAGCAGTCCTTCATCCTCCTCCTCTCCTTTTCTGCCAGCTCCTCGTTGGCCAAGACACACTCCTTGAAATGGAAAAAAAACCAAATATTAATTTATTTTTCCTCAGATCAGATCACTGTTAAAACCAGGTCGCATCTGAAGACTCAAGTACAGCAGGTTCTTTACTGTGTGTGCAGAATGGAAATACTTTTGTTTCACATGGATTTACTACATTTATTCCCTCACATTTGTAAATTTGTGATTCTTTTTTCTCCACAAAAGTAATTCTGCAGACAATTAAACTGGAAAGCATCCCCACCCAGAGATGAAGGGCAGAAAGTAAAGAGAAGAAATTTTTCTGCACAGACGGAGAAATATCCTCTGTTAATATTTTGCTGTTCAGAGCTCACCCTTTTTGGAGGGTGGATTCTGCATTAAGTGCTCAGAGTTTGGAAAAGCAGAAGCTGCTGACTTGCTTCTCCAAGCTGGCAAATCCATCATTAAAGAGAATATTAAAAATGACAAACCCCAATCATACTAAATAAGAGCCCACAAAAATTCTCTTACACTTGGTGATTTTGGGGACAGATTGCTCTCTCGAGGGCTGAATTCCTGGTTTTGTACTTCCAGGCAATCTTCTGAAACACGAAAAAAATCACAGCTTTAGCCAGAGTTGCCATTGCAAAGTAACTTCTCCCTCCAGCAGTTCTTCAAATAGAGCAGCTGTGATGTAACTTCAGAGAGCCCACAGCAGAACTGAAACCAAACCCAAAGCACTCAGAACTCCATCCTGTGATTAATCACAAGTCACTTTTCATTTTAATTGAGCCCTGAGTCTTGCCCCACCACACCCAGAAAGAGACAGAGCTTTCTGCTTTTTATTTAAGCAGAAGCTCTGCTCAGTGCATTAAAAATAATATTCATGTCAGAGGCCACCATAAGAAACATATTCATCATTATTTTATCCACAATTTGTCCCTGCTCCCCAAGTTGTGAATATCATGGCACTTCACACCAGACCCTATTCTGGAGAAACTCCAGGTGTTACAATATGCATTTTTGAACTAAGCGAGGTAGAATAACAAAAAAGCCTTTTTGGACCAGTGCTGTTTAGTTTTTGTGAAAAATCTCCCATCTCAATGAATGAAAAGATCACTCAGATCTTCCAGGAGAGCAGAACAGAATGGACCATCCTCTCCAGAACTCTACTCAGTGTTTTCCCCTTACTTTTAGCTGTCTGTGTGTCTTCATCCAGGTGACTGTGAAGAACAAGCTGTGGGGCAGAAACAGAGCAAGAACATCAGAACTGCCCCTCAGTCTGTAGGAACAGATCAAGGAATATAAACCCCAGGACATGCTAGAACCAACCTCTCCCTGCTGCTGCCAGCAAACAGCAGACTGAGCCAGGAGTTCCAGATTCACTCATGGATTTATTCTCTATGAATAGATCCAGCATCCTTTGGCCTCATTTATACTTTTGGCCCCCAGACAATGTAACAATCACTCCCTCACTGAAATTAGGAACCAAGTGAAACTCTTTACTACAGATGGCCCTAGGATAAGACTTAATTTTGCCTGTTCTCACACAAGGGAAACAATTAGAAGCAATTAAAAATAATTCAATTCCCTTGATTTGCTTAGACTCAACAAATCTTGCTGACTAATGCCATAACTGTGTCCTACACTTAGAACTTCAAGACACTGGGAGATTCTGTCACTGTTTTGCTGCCTCTGGACTTTTTGATGTCACTGAAATGAGCCTGAGCCATTGAAAAGTGCTGATACCTGGAGAACTGAGCACAGGTGAGGGATAGGAAACCATCCCAGAGGAAAGTGAAAGGTAAACAAGGCACCCTACTCACTTCCTGGGAATCTCTGGAGGAGGTGTCATCCAGGTCAGAGGTCTGAAACAAAACCAGTATGGATTAATCATTCCTCATCCACAAGGAAATGACAGCAAGGGAACACACAGGAGACTGAGAGCTCCAGGAAACACAGAAGTGTGGACTTGCTGCCTCCTCCTGCTACACTCCTGTCTGGCCACTCAAGAAAGTACACAATTAATTTTATTAATTGAAATATATCTAATTTAGTTCCAGAACACTTAGCTCCCCATTTCATCCAAATGGCTCACACCCAGTCTCTAAATAAAGTCACTCTTTGGTGGTTGAGGAACCCCTCATCACCTTTGGAAATGCTCCAGACACAAACACAGGTGGTCTGAGCTTGCATCTGTCCAGCTTTTCCATGCCTGGAGGTCACAGAAACCATCACATCTTTCCTATTCTAAACTCAGCATTTGCATGGCAATGGTTTTAATTAATTTTGATGGTGGCTCAGGCAGGTGGTCACTGCCTGCTGAGCTGGAGCTGCCCAGGTGCAAAGTCTGGAACAGCCACAGTCTGACCCCATCCTCAGCTCCCAAATCCCATCAAGGGGAGGAGAATATACCAGTGTGGGCAGCTCCAGCTGCAGCCTTTTCAGCTTGGCCTCAGTGGCCAGGAGCTGACTCTCCTTCTGGAAGAGCTGCAGCTGCATCTCGTCACATCTCTCCCCCAGCTCCCGGATCTGCTTGCGGTAGGCGTCCCTCTCCACCAGGTTCTTGGAATACTGCATGTGGAACTGCTCTCGGGTCAGCAGAGCCTGTGCACAGGGACAACACATGGCATTCACACAGCAGCACGGGCAGGGTGCCACTGTCTGCCCAAAAAAGCAGTGAGGAATATTTTCTCACCTGGTCCCTCTCTGAAGCCACTTCCTCCATCTGCTGCAGGACGGCTTCAATCCGTTTTTTGTACATCTGGGAGTCCTTCCTCAGAGATGTGCACTGTAGCTCCAGCACCTCTTTTTCCTCTGCAAACTGCTGAGACAAGGTGAAAAGCACAGAGCCTGAGCCAAACTGTCCCCAGTCCTGCTCTGTGCTACAGATTGCTCTGCGGGGTGTCTGAGCTGTCACCTGCCACACACAGAGTGCTGAAATACAGGTACCACAGTAGGGATTGCTGCTGAGCAGCTGCTCTGCTCCACAGGCAGGACACTGCAGGTGCTTCACCTGCCTGCCTCATCCATGACCCTCAGCAGGAATTGGAACCTACTTTGTCTTGGAGCACCTTGGCTCGGCGCAGCTCCTTGCGCAGGCTGTAGATGGTGTTTACCAGTGCCCGCCGTTCTTCCACGATCTGGCTGCAGTCATTCTCCAGAGCCTCCTTGGAGAGGCTCTTCTCCAAGTTCTGCTCCCTGGCAACCTGCAGGATAAAGGGAGAAGTGAGACACAGCCACCAATCTAACTCTACATCATTTCTCTCCCCTGAGGGCTCTATTTGCTTTGGGAGAACAAGGCCACAGCTGACCCCCCAGTTTTCACTGCAGCCCCATCACTGCCCTGGCTGCTACAAATAATCCCTTGAGTCCACACTCAACCACCCCACCAACCTGGAGAGTGTTTTCCAGCTCTTGGTTCTTGGCCAAGAGCAGCTCCTTCTCCTGCTGGATCTCCCACACCACCTCGTGGCTGGGGCGCTGCTCTATGGCGTGTTTCAGCTTCATGGTGTGCTTCCTCTCCAGCTTGCAGTCATCCTCAGCCTTCATGAGGCTGTGCTTCAGGTGATCGATCTACGAGAAGGTTCAGAGCTCAGCAGGAGCAAGGAAGAAGCTCTGGCCTGCAAAACCAGTTCTCAAGCTGTTTCCCAGACAAACATGGGGCAAGTTTCTCCCCAGCTCTGTTTTCCTCAGGAATTTTTGTGCTCTGGGGATCAGAGTCCTGCCTGTGTGCTAACAGGTACATGTTCCTGTGGTGCCTTTGTGAGAGCAACCTTGAGTGAGGGACAGGCTGGTCATTATTCACAGCACAGCTTGTAAAACACGGGCCTACAGAGCTGAGCTAGGGACCACAAACACATGCTAGAGAAGATGCTCAGTGCTTCATGCTGGATGGAGCATCCTTGGCAGAAACAAGGTGCTCAGCTCAGCCTTCCAGGGCTCAGGTAAGAAGGGGGAAGCTGGAGAAGCTGTGACTGACCTCCAGCAGCAGGTCCCTGTTCTTCATGAGGGCCGTGCTCTTCTCCTCGCTCTGCTTGGCGTAGCTCAGGGCCAGGCTGTAGTTCTCGTCCTTGCACTTGCGCAGCTCCTTGCTCAGGCTGTCCCTCTCCTCCTTCATCCTCTGGGCTCGCTCCTGATGCTTTCTGAGCAGGCTGTCCCTGACCCACATCTCCCTGAGGGTGTCCTCCTTGGAGTGCAGCCACACCGTGAGCTCCTGTGCCTTGCGCCGCTCCTCCTGCACCGCGCTCTGCAGCTTCATGATCTCGTTCATCAGCACCTGGCTCAGGCCAGACTCCCCAGCCGTGTCTGTTTGGGGGGCAGGGGTCACTCTCTGCTGTCCTGGCTGCTGCCAGGCACACACAGAGCTCAGCTTCCCCTCCATGTCACTGCAGCCCTGAGGATATGTGATCAGATTACCCCACGGTGCCTCTCTGCACCACAGAGTCAGACACAACAGGCAGAATGAAGAATTCATCCTTCTGCTTCCTCCTCCCCCTCCCAGTCCAGCCAGTGGCACCAGGGTTCTTCCCAGAACCCTTCCAAAGCACGCATGGGGCAGGGCAGGGAGTGCTCCCAACTGCACAGCAGCACCAAAGGAAGAGCTGTTGCTGAGAACACAAACATTACCTATGATCATAGAGAAAACCCTGCTGGGCTCTTTGCCAGTTATTTTCTTGTACAGCTGGGGATAATAAAGCTCAAGGCTCTCCATAAATGCCTCAAAGCCCTTGTGTCCTGTTCGCTGAAGAATGTCAAGGAGAGCACCTGAAATCACAGGAACAGGATATTCTATTCAGTTACTGCTCTCTTTAGTTATTTGTAACATAGCAAAAAATGGCTTCACTTCCTCCACATACAAAACTCCCTGGGATCAAATCACAGAATAAATTAGGTTAGAAAAGACCTCTGAGATCATTGAGTCCATCCTATGACTGAACCACCTTATCTAGACCATGGCACCAAGTGCCACATCCAGGCTTTGCTTAAACACCTCCAAAGAGCGTGACACCACCGCCTCCCTGGGCAGTCCTTCCAATGCCTAACTCCCCAGACAATCCCAAAACAGTGGCCTAGAAACTACACAGAAGTATTTGAGGTGCTCCCACCTGCCTTCCGCTTGCGCATGACCAGGCTGGGGTCATTGAGAACCTGCTCCTCATCATCAGGGCTGAGCACTTTGCACTGCCGCAGGTACGGGGTGATCCGGGAGGGGTCGATCACTGAGATCAGCTTCACACGGAAGTTCTCCAGGTTATTCCAGCAGATCTCATCATTATCCTCTTCCAGCATGTCAGCGATGAGGGGAATCAGCGAGCAGCGCTGTCCTGCCTGGGAAAAAACAACCAGAAAACAAACAAGCAGCCCCTGAGCCTCTCAGAGCAGCGTGGCAGTGGTGGTGAAATCAAGGATGTTCACAGACTGAGAATGCAGAAGTGTCCTAATCAGCTGCTGCCTCTGCTTTATGAGCAGTTCACTCTTCCTTCTCCTCCTCCCAGCATTTGTGATCCCTGTGTTCTGTCTGACCACACAGACACCACATCTGACACCCACAAGAGCTGACACCTTACCTCAGAGCTGTAAAATAAACTTTTATCCCTGTTAATATCAGCCATTCTGTATCACCAACCTGTCACAAAAGCTTCCTTGATTCTCCTCCTGTGTCCTGGCTCTGAGAAAACCTGCCTTGGGTGCAGCCTCCCTCTGTATTCTGACCAGAGAGAAGATGACTCCAGGAACAAAAATGGTTTGAGAAAAAAAGGGGGAACTACTCACCTATACCCTGAGACGGGAAAGGGAAGGAAAAGAAAAAGAGAGACAAATAAAAAAAGGGGAAGCCAGAATGGGTTATGGGGGAGGAGAAAGATGGTAATGGCACCATGAGTCAGCAGCAACACACAGGCAGTGATTTTAGATTAATTCTGGTTTTGTTTTCTAATCTGTCCCACTCAAGTACCTGCTGGGGTCCAGAAAGTTTCCTTGTGCGGTGGTCAGAAAGACTGAAAAGAATGAAAGTCACAGCCACAGGTGTGTGCAGCTCATTTCAGGGGACAAAACAAGCCTCAAAACAGGAAGAAAGGGGCTCTTCAAAGGCTTTCCAGCTGTTAACATCTTTCTCCAGGAAAAGAGGTGGCAGCAAGAACTCACTCTTGGTTTAGAGTTCAGCTGAAAAGGATGATTTCTATATTGATGACTCTAATTTTGGATGCCCTCAAGCTTCCAGCATACTTACAAGAAAGGGAAAGGGAATCAAGTCTTGGCAAAGCAAGAACACAGCCCATGATTCCCAAAAGCCAGGCTGTGGCCCTGGCAGCAATAAAGGAATGGCCCAGTGAGCAGCATGGAGATGATGCTGAGCATCACCAGGAGACCTGAGCCTGCCTCCCCCCCTTCCCACAGCCCTGGAGCTGAACCCAGAACTCACTCAGAGTGAGTTTTAAAAAAGCCTGGAGAACACACAGGCTTCTGATGCCATGGCAGCATGACACATGTTCCCATTAGCTTCCCACTCCACTCTTTGTTCTGCTTTCTAAGTTTATGGAGAGTTTTTCCATGTTACCATTTGGAGTAGGGCAGAGATGCTCAGGGATTCTTCCAGCCTGTGTTTCTTGTCATTAAATTAGCTTTACACTAAAAAAAGATGCAGTACCTGTGTCAGCTGGGCCCTTGCTGAAGGTAATCAGAGTGTCTGTTAATTGATCAATTTAGCCTTGGGGGGTTTTATTCTAGGGACAAATCAATTTAATCCTGAAAAAGGACAAAGAGAGCTGCTGCTCATACAGTTTTTCCACAAACAAATTACAAGAGCATCTTTTAAGCAGCATTTGCAAAGGGCAACAATCATTTAGAGCACAGCTCACCTTTCTCACCAGCACCCACGACTGTGCAGCAGCTCCTGGCACAGCTGAATTTCCTGGAAAACTGATCTCTATACTGGCTTCTGGAAAACAGAGTACTCTGCAAGAGGAAAATCATTCCTATTGCTCCATAAATGTCTTGACACCAAATGATAGCAGCATTGGCACCCAGTGACCCACCATACCCAGATCTGCCTGAAGAGCCTTCATGGAAAAGCTGAACTCCCAACTCCCCACTACACTCAGGAAGTTCAGTCAGTGCAGTGGAATGAAGCTTTCACAGCACTTTCCCTCTAGATTTTATCAGCTTTGCCTCAGCTAACCTTGCACCTCTCTGTGAGACAGAAATTGCTGGGTTATAAATGAAGAAACAAGTTTTTTTTAAAGTGATTTGTGATGTCTGTACAGGGCAGGCTGTGGAAGAATCAAGAAAGAATCCTAATTCAATCCTGCAGTTTTAGGCACATGAATATTCATTCCCCCCATTCTCCCTGGTTTTCATGCAGCCTGAAAACTTCATTTTTCTCATTAGCAATCACTCTCATACACACATTATTAAAAGCACTGTTTACCAGGAAAAAAACCCCACACAGAATACATCAGTAATTTTTAACTGAGAAAAATAAAACATCTATATTTTCAAATACTTAAGAGTCATTTTGATACAAAACTCATCTGCTGCTTATTGTGCAGTATTCAGTCAGTTACCAAGCAAAGCCACTGTCACAGCAATAAAAAACATCCAATTAACATAATCTGGACATGGATAAACATTCACATAAATAGAGGCTCACACAAGAAGGAAATAAATAACCAACATTGCTTGGTTCCCCAGATTTCCAGCAATATTCCCCCTCATAATCTATGGCAGGTGGGAGTTTGAAAGAGCAAAAGTCTGTGCCTGAAAGATTTCCCTCCAGCCAGTCTCCTTTATTCTTGCACCTTGCCTAGAGATGCAGATTTTTTTGAGGGATGGGAAAGACAATCCAGCATTTTCCTCTTCCCCAGGTCCATCCAGTCAGCGTTGGAAGTGATAAAAGTGAACAGTGCAAAGATTATCTCCTCCTGCCATGCAGGAAGGCAGAGCTCATTCCAGTGACCCCTGTAACAAAGCACAAACAGCTCCCATCAGTCACAGCATTTTCACAGGGAAGTTGCCCTTTTGGAGGTTCTAAAATGAATTTTCAAGAAAAAAAAACCCTCTCAACCAGTCTCATCTGAGAGCCACGTGGATCAAACACTGCTCATGTTCACCCAATGCACCAAAAGCCTCAGCAGATATTAGGATATTGCCCATTTGCACCCTACAGAAACTTGGCCTGTTTTCATTGTAGAGAAATGAAGGCAAATAGGGGAAATGAACTCCAAACCCCACAAAGTTGCTCAAAGATTAAGTATTAAAGAAAAACTCCACTGTCAAACCTGTAGAGTGCTACCAACTAGGTGTATACTAACTAGGGTTCAGGGCATGAACTAAAAGGATGCCAATGTTTGAATTTCATGAGTTTTATACATAATTTTATCACAGAGACACCAACTTTGCCTCTCCCCAAAATATTATCAGCCTTGGGCTGTGATTGATGACGACTGTAGAACTCTGTGTCCTCAGGGAACAAGAGCAGAGGTAATTTCAGTCCTTTCCTGGGGTCATGATTCATTGTCTGAGCTGAACCACAGACAAACGTGGCTCAGCTTCTCAGCAAGAAGTACAAACCACTGAGCAGTTACTGACACATTTCCTTCTCATATCCTCCTCCTCTTCCTGAAGCGGGCACTTCTCCTGATTTGGGGAGCTCTGGCCTCGGCCACATCAGTGCAGGAGCCCAGGGCAGACTGAGCAGGGCTCTCCTCAGCCCTCATGCCCTGCAACAGAAGCAGGAGAGATGATCAACACCACGAGAATTGCAAATAACCCCTTCAGCCACCTTTTTGTTTTAGGGAGCTCAGCAAGATTTCTAAAACAATCTTTCATTTCTCTTCAAAATGAAGCAAGGAATAACATTCTCTTACCAGTGTCAGAAAGCACAAAACATCAGTTTTCAGAGTGAAAACAAAGGCCTGATTTCAAAAATGCAAGAGTGGATGCAGCAGATTATAAACAGAAAGGGGAAGGGAGATTTGATACCCATTTCTGTGAACTGTCATGGCAAGTTGAAGGTGCTACATAAACCCATGGGCTTTCACCCTCCCAGCTGAGCTGCAGAGCTTTTCCTTTCATCAGCTGTAAAACTGTGGTTATTCAAAAGGACCAAATTTCTGCTACACTTCAGAACAGTGGGGGCCTCCCCCTGGATTCCAGTGCAGAATTTATCTGGCAGTGACTTTCTGCTTTTAGCCCCTGGCACCTCGTTTTTACCTGATTTAGTAAATCAGCAGCTTGGTCTCCAGGCTCATCCCCAAGTCTCCAGTCCTCCTGTACTCCTGTTAATTCATTCTCACAACTCTCTTCCTCAGACACTTCCTTCTCACTCTGCCACTCCTCGTCATCACTCTCCTCGTATGGATTCCTGCTGGCTGACAGAGTTGTTCTCACTTTGGGAGGAGGCAGAGTTGCCAGGACAGCTGGGAGTGTGAAGGCTGCCAGGAATCTGGCTTTCAGCAGGAGGTAAGCAGGGTTATCACCCAGTTTCTGCTGCACCAGTTCTCCAATAGCACGGAAGACATCCCCAGTGCCCCCATCCCCACTGGCCTCAGAGGGCAGGAGAGAGGCTGCCTGCTCTTCCAGAGCTGCTTTCTGCACCAGGAGCTTGGAGAGGGTTTTTACATTGCAGAGGAAAGGTGGCAAATAAGGCAGCCTGGTCTGCAGTGATGGCACCTGGACCCCTCGTTTCCCACTCAGCCACTCCCTCACCACCCCCTCGTCCTCCAGGGAGACCAGGCTGAAGTCAAGGAGATTCTTCTCTGCACTGGAAGTGCTTGGCTGGGGGGGAGCATCAGCACTTGGGGGTTTGGAGGCAATGGGTCTGTTCCTCAGTGCCTGGGCACCAGAGCAGCCAGAGGTCCCTGGGACATTGTTGTGAGGAGCTGCAACTCCTGGCTGGGGCACAACTCCTTGCCTGAGGGTGTCTGGATTGGAGGATGATCCGTTTGTTGTGATGGGGTCACTGCTCCTTCCCAAACTGGTGAGATTGGGCACAGGCTGGGAGTCAGAGCCCTGGGTGCTGGCAGGGGGCTGTGTTTGGGGCAGCACCATGGCACACAGGACTGGGCTGGCAGCTGGAGGGGCAGCTGGAGCTGCAGAGGAGGCTGGAGCCACGGAGGAGCCATCTGAACTTGCAGGGGTTACAGCAGAAACAGTGGACGTGGTGCATCCAGAACTCACTGAGGTCACAGGTAAGAGAACTGTGGACTGGTCATCCTTTCCCAAAGGAACTCCTGCCAGCTGGGAACTTGGCCCTTTTGTCTCTGCACTGCTGGGCTGAGGTGGATTTGCTCCAGCTGGTACAGGAGTCTCTCTCACACCAGAGGCATTGCCATTGGAAGTCACAGCTGTCTGACACTGGGAAACACCCACCACAGTCTGCACAGCACTGGGGAGCAGAGCCTGGGGGGTTACAACCCACGTGAAGGGCAGGATGCTGTTGGGAATCACAGGAGAAGCAGCTGGTGAAGTGACAAGAGCAGGCAGGAGGCTGACTGGCCTCTGCTGTGGCCCATTACCCTTCAGCTCACAGGTGACTGGTGTGGAAAGGGACAATTTGCTGGTGCCAGACTCCAGGCCAAGAGGCACCACTGTGATCTGGTGAGGCACAAAAGCCTGGTTCTGCAAGACTACTGAAGCTGAGCTACTGGCTGTGAGCTGACCATTGCACCCTCCCTGGTCTGGGGCCTTCTCTGCTGTAGCTGGATTCATGCCTGGAGAAACCCCTCCTTCAGGGCTGCTTTCCAAAGCCTGCTCTTTTAGTTCCTTACTTGACTGTAGATCTGTCCCTTGGGAGCAACCAGGGCTCTCCCCAGTTTCTGGCACTGCTGAGGAATGGTTTTCAGGCACAGGAGCAGAAGCAGAACCTGCAGCAGAAGTCCTTGTGGGCACTGGTGCAGCCCCTACTTGGCTCTGTGTCCCAGCAGCTGCTGCAGGTTTGCTCCCTGCTTGTGCAGAGGGAATGATTTGCTGTGCTGGGTGCTGGATTATCAAAGGCCCTGAAACCAGCACCTGGGGGGCAACCAGCACTGTGCTCTGCATGGCCTTCTTGGCTTGGGACTCCCTTAATCTCTTCTCTCGCAGCAATTCTGAGACAGTTCTGGACTTCTGCCTTTGCCCCTGGGCTGGGGGAGCTCCCTGCATGGCTGGGGCACAGCTCTCCAAGGCACCAGGGGGAGTGTCCCGTGCTCTCAGGGCAGGAGGTCTCCTGGCAGCATTCCTTGGGATGCCCCGTTGGGAATTCCTCTGAGAACAAGCTTGGGATGAGCTGCCTGCAAAGGAGAGGAAGTAAAATTACAATGAATGATCAGTGTTTTCAAAAAAAAGTCATTTCTCAAGCTATTAAACCTCAAGGAATGGGGCAAAATTCCTGTTTGTGGGAATTCCTACAACACTACAGTCTTGATTTAATCAAGCCATGCCCTGACAACTGAACAAGGGATAACTGCCCCCAGAAATCAGAGATGGGCCAGGGATGCACCTTAACATCCCACTGAACTGGTCCAGTGCCACTGGTCCCCCAGCCCCACAGGGTTTTTTCCAGTCCTTACCAAAGGGGAACATATTTAAAGATCCAAGAGCTAGCAAAAATGAGCATGAAAATGCAGGTTTGTCCCCAAAGCTCTCCTTCAATTAAACTGATGAGATGAATTAATAGTTCAGTGATTAATTATGTGAAAGTTCTTGCACATCACAAAAATAAATGTTCTAGTAGGTACCTGAAGAAGTCTCCGTATTTTGGGAAGCCTGTAAAAAAATTATATTAAATTATGCTTCTGATAAATCTAAAGATGATTAAAACAGCACAGATGTGAATCAAAACCACACGAGCCAACTCCTAAACAACTGGCCATACAGCCAGCATTTTATTCTGCCTCTGAACCAAAACAAACTGCTAACACACACATAAACTGTGTGGCCACACAATTAAAATGCTTATTTTAGTCAAGACTTCAGTGGGAAAAGCTTAAAAACACAATACCTGCTGAGGAGTCCTTGCATTAGCCTTAAGGAGCTCCAATTGCTTCCTCTCCTTGATAACCTTCATGCAGCCTTTGGTATCAATCTGGAAGAGCTGCAAGGTGACAGCTTCATTAACATTTGATTGAGTTTTGTTTTGGTGGGGTCAGTGACAATACAAGGTAGATGGGATATGCCTCTCATGCAAGATTCTGGAGATATTTTGCACTTACAGAAAAAGCCCTGGCAGGATCAGATTTGGATGCAGGATTTATTAAGGGAACTTCATATGCAAGCCATGAGGGCAGATTAATCCAGTAATTAGATTATTTGTTTAAGAAACAAAGATAAACCATTTACTTAAGCCTCAAATACTGAAAAATAAAGACTCCCACTGTTTGAAAGCAGGTGATGCTATTAAGACAGTAAAACCTACCTGAATGAGCAGTGTAAACAGAGGAGTGCTGGTGACACTGACTGACTTAACCTTCTCATGAATAGCAGCAGCTGGAAAGAAACCCAACATCACAATCAGCTGGGAATTCACTTAGATGACACCAGAAATTAGGGACAAAGGCAGGATGGGTCCCCAGTACCTTTTGTGTGGTGGAAAGCCATCCTCCCAGCCTGCAAGGTGCGAGGCAGCAGCACATTGCCCACCCAGGGGGTCACTGCCAGCAGCAGCTTCCTCTCCAGGCTCAGCCTCCTCCAGTACTCCCTGATACGGCACCGAGCTCTGCCTGGCAGCTCCTGCAGCCCCTGGGCATCCTGGCCAACAGCTGCACCCACTCCAGGGGGCTTGGCTAAAAGCCTGTCAGGAGGTCTGAGCATCTTGAATGGAAAAAAACCACAATTAAGAGTTCCCGTTAGGAAGGTTCTGCCATTAGTCCCAGGACAAACTGTTCACAGGGCAGTTAGGAAAAACGGTGAGCTTTTCCTCTTGGGACTACAGTGCAAAATCCATGATTATACAAAAAAAATTTCCTACTAAGCACAGCCTGGCAGTGCTCATGTCACAAGAGCAGACAAGAGACAAGAGGCACTCACCAGTTTCCTCTGGAAGCTCGTATTCTTCTTTAATATTGTTCTCACATCCTCCAGGCTAACCTGCAGCACTTGTTTTCCACACTGGGAAGCCTGAAGATGAAAGCACACAAGAAAAGACAGAAGGGAAAGTCACTCACAGAAAATTGCTAGCACTGGATATGCACAGCAGGTACAAGTTTCCCACATTCCTGCTGCTGAAGGTATCTTATTAAATTAAATCAACCCTCAAGACCTTTACTTTTAATCTTTGTGCATCATCACAGCACCAAATGCCTATTTCATAAAAGCTTCTGTGTGAGGAATCAGCCAAAACCCAAACATCAGAATTTACTGGGTAATTACCTTTATGTTTTTTGACTTAACAGTACAAGGGAATGAACACCAAGATATTATCTGCTCACCCCCATCCTGCCCTTACTGCAGCAGCTGCACTTCCCTTCTAACCCCTGATCCAAGCCCCCATCCCAGCTCACCTTGGCAATCACTTCTGCTGCATTCCTCACCACCACATCTGTGGAATGGGGCTGTGCAATGCCTCTCAGCAGAGTGTTCAGTTCAGTTGATTCAGCAGCAGCTCTGTCTCCATCACAGGCTGCCCTGGGAATGTCACTGCAGCTTCTCCCTGCACCAGCCCTGGCAGCAGAGAGGAGGGACTGGATTTGGTATCTCTCTCTGGTTGCCTCCTGTGTGTCTGTCCCTGTTGGTATCCACAGGTCAATGCTGGGGACTGCCCACTCCTGCTTCCTCGTGGTGCTGGGCATCTCCTCCTCTGAGCTGTCTGCCAGCTCCAGCTCCATGTCCTCCTCACTGCTGCTCTCTGAGGGGCTGGTGCTCTCCTCATCATCGTGGCGCCGTTTGTTCTTGGTCTAAACAAGCACAGACAAGTTTTGGTCAGTGTTCACCCCTGGATTGCAACTCTCTCAAATCAGGAAGCCTCCTTTTCCAAAGGAAACAAGATTTTGGAAACAAAAAGGTTTTGGAAACAAGACCATCTTCAACGTGGTCTTAAGCAGCCAGAATTTCTTGAGTGACCCAAACTGGCAGTACATGAGGTACAGACATGCAAACCTGCACATATCCCATCCTTACAGGCATTTCAAGGCAGGAAAGAATTCTGGATAATATACAAATATGTGGCAAATCAACTTCAGCCCTTCGGAACAAAGGCTGCTTTACACATCAGAAAATTAAACTGTGAACACCCACAACAAAAATCTTGACTGTGTGAAATCAATGTCAATTTTTCAATTGATTTCACAGAATTCCACTTTTAGTTTTCAGAAAGTTAATTGAAGAGATGGGACTGTGACACAGTAGGATTTCCACAATACCTTAGAGCCAATCATGAGTGTCCACTTGCTCAGGCACTGGGAGCCAGTCCGGTGTGGCAGCTCTGAAGCTATTTTACTCCAGTGACCTGAAAAGGATGCAGAAGTTGAAAAACATTATTTGTACCACAAACTGAGCAACAGGCCTCTCAGTGCAGCCATTACACACATTTTATACATTTCCCTGGATGAGAGACACAGTTACTGCATGAATGGATCTCAAATCCTCAATACCCACAACACACAATACAAAGAGTTGCAATCATCAGTACAAAGCAGAGCCTGCAGGGCTTACAATGAGAGAGGAGAAAACCTCAAGGACACCTCTAAACTTCTATAGATGAAGCCACAGAAACACCTACCCAGGCCATGCTTTTGAACCAGTTCAATCAGCTGCTCCTCTTCCTCCAAGCTCCACCTGCCTTTCTTTACATCCCAGTGCAATGCTTTTAAGTACCTTAGAAATGAAAACATTACAGTCAGGAACGTTCAATCCTGCTTGTAAAAATCACATCACTACTGTTTTTTTTGTTCAGCACTCCAAAGCTGAACAAAATGAGCATTCCTAACCTGAGTTTTCCCTTTTTGAAGGGGGTGGTACCTGGCCTGAACTCACCGATCCCGGCACTGGGCGTCGCTCCTGCCCGGCACCTCCGTCCGGATTTTGTACCAGTCCTTCTCCCCGTACTTGTTAACTGCTGCCATCAGCATCTGTGTGCACCAGACAGAACAAGAGCTGAAATCCTCACCACTATCAATCCCAACCTGGGACAGCAGCAGCTGCATTTGTTTCCTGTGCAAATCTCTGGACAAAACTCTTCAGGAGCTTCTAAGCCCTGTTGAGCTTAAAAGTGCCCAGCTTGGTCAGTTTTTGACTTCTCTGTGCCACTGCTAAAGCTCAGCTCTACAGCCATGCCACACCTCAGCAGTCCAACATTCCCACCCTGCAATTCCAGGCCCTGAGAATGGAGCTTACAGCATCTTCCTCTGGTGTCCAGGGTCCTTTCTTCAAGCTGGGGTCCACACTCTTCGTCCAGCGGTAAATCAGCTGAGCAGAATCTCTTCCTTCCATGTAATAAGCAACTAGAAATTAAAAGGTTTATTTAGCTCTGTTGTAATTAATGTTTCTTCCTTTATTTGGACAACAGTTGCTAGCAGTGATTGCCATAAACAGCACTTTAATCTCTTAAACAATGGTGCTCAGCCAGTTTCAGCCAGATTTCCAAGATGCATAAAGGTTCCAACAGATATTAAGTTCTTGCTGATATAATGAAATTTCCAGATAGGTACAGGAAAGGCAGAAATCACAGCTTCCACCAAGGAGGAGAGAATGGAAGAGTGAAGCACTCCAGGTGAATGGAAGGTTGGTCACTTACTTTTCTTGTATGGGATATGGCTTCCCACCCTCATCTCCTGAACAAGCTCTAAAAGCATCTGATCCTCGCTCTTGGTCCATTCTTTCCTTTTTAAATCTTTGTTAGAGATTTGGTATTTCTTCAAGCACTGGAAAGGTGTCCTGTTTGTCTTAATACAAGGAAAACAGAGAGAAGCAGGCAGCTGGTTATTTATGAGGACAAAAAGCAAAAGGGAAAAGCTAAAGTATCAAACCTTTTAGGTACTGTTCTTGGACACTCCTCAGAAAGCATAAATTAAGAATGATTAAGCATTATTTTTTAAACCTGACATGAGGCAAAGTAAAGCCAGAATGAACCAACTTGAGAGCTCAGACCTTACCCCCAGCTCCTGGGCAATGGTCTGCCAGTCCAGGTAGTTGTGTTTAGCAGCTATCTGCATCAGCTTCTCTATTTCCTCCTCAGTCCAGTCCTTTTTGTTGATGCTTGGATGCTCCCAGTTCTGCCAGAACCTCCTCAGTTCTTCTGAGCCACGTTGTCCATCAAACTGAAAGAAACAACAAAAATCTGTTTAGTCTCAGAGCTGGGATTAAGACACCTGGACAAACAGGAAAAACAGTATTTTGCATTCCATATATGTCTTATTGCAAGTTTTCCAGAATTAAATCATCAAATTTAACGAGTTGAGATCATTTAACAGTGAGCTTGGAGAAATGCAGGATGGAAACACTGGATGCAAACCAGGTCAGGTGATTCTCAAGAGGAAGGACAGAGAGATGAGAAGCAGTAAAACAGCTGATGCCTCAACTCACATGGATGTTTGAAATTTTGTCCCAGTCATGCTCATCGAATCTATTTCCTATTAAGTCACTTTCTGGGAGTTGGCTAAAGCAGAAGGTACAAAGAGGAAGAAAGAATCAAATTAAATGGTTGATTAAACACTTTGTCTTCTTGATCCTGCCTCATCTCATTCCTCCCACCTGCTCCTGACTTCCACAAGAACTGAACACTTGGATTAGCAGGAGAAACAATTAATGTCATATCCAAATACATTGCTCCAGATTTGTTCATGAGCAAAAGCTCCAAAGTACAAAAAATTTCAGAGCTCTCTGTTCCTTTGATAGTAAAGGAAGAACCATTTAAAGCAGCACCTCTACACTGGGTGCAGACACCACACTTTGTGAATCAAGGCCCATACACAATTCTTAGTAAAGAACTGTGGAGATGAGAGAGCTGCAGAGCCTCTGCAGAACATGATGTTTTACAAGCCAACACAAATAAATATTTCTCCAAATGTCACATTTAGAAGTGGAGGGAGAGAACTTTCATTTTTCCATGAAAGAAAAAGAAAACACCATAGAAAGACTTCTTACTTAATTGCCTCTATTTCTTGCTCCAAGTCTTTGATTTGCTTTTCCAAGATCTGTTTCTCCATTTCAGTCTTGATGTTCTCCAGTTTCTGATTCCAATAACTCAACCTGTTCAAAGACATTTTTATCACAACTTAAGAATGAGGTCAATGGCATCAGAAGACGTACAGCAGAGACAGTTTTCCAATCAGTACCATTCCTCCCTTCATTATTTCCACACAAAACTGTTCTCCCAGGTTTTCCCACCAGGTGCACTCATTGCCCAATTTTTGCCCCTTCAATGCAATCACTGACCCAGAACAGGTCTCAGATAAACCATTTTGGCGTTTACAGAGAGAACCACTGGTTGCTGCAACAGCTATAAAGACTGTAGCAGCTCCAGCACAGAAATTCCTTGCTGGACACACCATCAGGCCTCACCACAAATCACAATTTCAGCTTCAAGCCCTGCAAAGTATTTTAAGTTACACCGCAATGCCAACGGGAAGAAATAAATGGCTATAAAATCCCACAAAGACAAAAAATTAACACAGGAACTCGCTGGAGGAAGGTAGAATCTTCACATCCACCTTCTCCTCCTCTCCTGCTGAGAACATTGGATGAGAAAGAAGAGGATTTTGGGCAGTACTCACTTGAGCAGCTTTGGCTGGAGCAGGCGCTGCAGGCGGTCGCTCACCACGGATTTCTGCAGCAGCGTCTTCTCCTCATTTTTCCCTGAAGAAAACAGAGGAGCAGCCAGATCAGTGCAAAACCACTGCCAGAGACACCCCCTGCTCCCAGCACCCCTGGGAATGCCCTCCAGCTCTGCAGTGAGAGTTCCCTGCCTAAACCATCTGTCAGACTTGAGCAAGGCACAGCCTCTGGCTCGATGTTATTGGGATTTCCAAAGAGACCCCAATAAAGGAATCACCCTGGGAGCAACTGGAGCTGCAGGTGTCCCTTGAACCTCCCTCATCTGGGCACTAATCTTGCACCATCCTACATGGCTTTGGTGTGCTCACAAGAGCTTATGCAGCAGAACAACTCAAAAAGGAGTCATTAATGACTCACTGAAACAATTTATAGAACACCCCATTCCCTTTTAACCACTTTTTTGTGAGTTAATCAGAAGTGTTGATGTTGAACTGCAAATGGGAACACACACACAAACAATATGAATAGATATATTTGTTATATGAATATATAAATGTTCTAGCTCTTCTAGAACACTGAACAGCACCCAGACTTACTTACACTTGGCTGAATGCAGCTGTTCAAATGATTTTATGCCCTGAGCTGCCTTTTCCTTGGCATCTTCATTGGAAGGAGGGCCCTGATGAGGATTAGAAGGGTTAGATACACTCAGAGTGAGACAAAATTACTGTTTCTTCTTAAAACTCTAGCATGAACTGCTACAAAAATAACTGGAAATTCAAACTTGTGCAAACTGTTACACTGCTGAGTTATCTTTATTAACAAGAGCTCACAAATACGTTGTTTAAATAGAAATATTACCAGTCATTGCTTGTATATATTAATGTATACATGGTGATAGTTGACACCTTGGCTACCACAAAAAACCAGTATCTCCTTTTGCTGATGGCCTTTTAAAAACACATGAAAAAAAGTGCTAATAATTGCCCCAGAAAATGTAAAAAAATACAGAAAACCTCAGAAACTGAGAAAACTCAGTTTCACAGACAATCAGATTTCAGTGAGTGTTTTAAACAGCAGCATGGAATTGGGTCATGGAGATGAAGACAAACAAAATTAAGTTAAACCCAAGAATGTTCAAGCCCCTGGTGGCTGCAATTCCACTCCTCAGAATTCACAGGGCTGAACAAACACTTCCAAAAGAGGGTCAGTGACAAGTGAGTGGAAAAAGGTTTCAGGCTGAGGAGTGACATTCAGTTACACAACTGAAATGAGAACAATTTTAACACATTACAATGTGCATCCATCAATCTGGAAGCTGTTTAGATTTACTTACAATTCCTGTTGTTTTATCCTTAAAGTATGGCTTCATAAAATGACCCAAAAACACATTTGCTGGTAGATTTCTGCCATCTCCTGCCTTGGCTGTTTTTGAACCATCGAGCTCAGACATGATCTCCTTCTGCAATACAAGGGTGAGATGAACAGCATCAGTGACTGCTCCAAATTCCTGATTTCAAAGAGCAGGGGCTGAGCCCTCACAAACACCCCAGGCAGGGTTCAAACCTGCAGCACCAGACTGGAAATCAGTGCAAGAAATAAAGGCAGGATTTAGAACTTCCTGAGTTTGCACAGTGCAGATGATTTAAAACATGAATAAAATACTAACTTGCCACAATAAGCTAAAACATAACATGCAAAACACCGATTTTTGGTTGTAAGAAAGCACTGAAATATCAGCCAAATAAACCATGTGAGTCCTGAGGGCTGGAGGGGAAGGAAGGATGGCAAATGGCAACCCAGAAAAGCCCAGAAATGAACATTTCAGTGCTGCTTTGCTCACCTGCTGTTCTCTGTTTTGTGCAATGAGCAGCACCACTTCCTCAATCTTCTCCTTGATAACTTCCTGGTACACATGGTTCATCTGCAGGCAGGTTTCTGGATCCTGGGGCAGGCTTTCAACATCATCNACATGGCGGCACCGCCGCCGCCGCTCCGCGCTGGCCCCGCCCACAGCCCGGCTCCGCCAATCGCTGCTCAGCTCCNACTGCTGTCTTCTTCTACTTCCATCTCCTGGAAGCAAAAAAGGCATTTAGAGAGAGAAGAGAGAAACAACTGGTTTAAAAGAGGCTCTGTAATAGCTAATTCTGTAACTCAGCACTCTCTCAGCTGAACCTGCTGGGTGCCAGAGCCCCTGGGACACAGAGCAGGGAGGCCTCTGACCCTGGCACCTGGGGTAATCTCTGACACTGAATAACAAAGTCCTGGGCAGGAATGCCCAAAATCCAGGTTTTACTGAGCACAAAGCCAAGGCAATTGCCTGGATTTCCCCAGAGCAAGGGGAAATTTCCCTTCCTCCTGCTCCCTTCAATAGACAGCTGGAATGATATACTTAAAGAGAAAACAGTTACCATTTCAGCATGAGAATCTTCATCATTGTCATCTTCATCATCATTATCTGTTAGACAAACAAATTACAAAAATGCTGATTGTAGCAGGATAAAAGGAAAGCTTCAACTCCCAAACATTTCAATTAAAGCACATAGGATAAAGCACTAGAGAGATCTCAGACACGACCAGCAGCAGGTTTGGATACTGACAACATTGTCAAGTAAAAAGTGTTTCTAGTATACTTATGTTTTTTTGTTTCTTTGGGGGTTCGGTTTTTTTTTGTTGTTGTTGTTTAATTTGGTTTTGTTTTGTTTGGTTGGTTTTGGTTTTTTTTTGTTCTGGAGAAGGAAGAAAAGAGCAGCTCTGCATAACTACAGCAATAACCAAGCTGCATCGTGGTCCTGCACACGAGAGGCTCCCGGGAGTGCAGCCAAGTGACCATTCCAAGCCAGCAGAAGCACAAACTCTGCAGCAGCAGCCCCAGGTGAGGTACAGACTCCTGCCAGAAATCACCCAGAGCCGCACGATCCAAGCACGGCCGGGTGAAGCCTCCCCGGGCAGCGATGCTCGAGTTGCCACCGATCCCTCCCGGCGGCGGAAAATGAACTTTAGGAGGCGCAGGAGGGCCGGGGGATGGCGCGGCTCCCACAGCAGCTGGCGAGGCCGCTGAGGCCCCGCGATTTCACCGCTGCCGGTGTTCGCTGAGCTCTTGGCCGCAAAGGCAACGCGCAAAGCGCCGGTACCGGGGAGCGCCCCGAGCCCCCCCGCACGCGTACCGGAGCTGAGGCTGGGGTCGGACAGGGCCAGCTGGATGTCGGCCCCGCCGGGCTGCAGGCTGCGCTCCAGCTGCTCGATCTCGCGGCGGATCTTCTCGCGCTCCGCATCGAGGTCGCGGTCGAGGCCGTGAGGGGAGCGGAGGGGCCCGGCCCGGCCCGGCCCGCGGGACATGGCGGCACCGCCGCCGCCGCTCCGCGCTGGCCCCGCCCACAGCCCGGCTCCGCCAATCGCTGCTCAGCTCCCG
>VZTZ01001188.1:0-32859 GCA_013400955.1 Drymodes brunneopygia
GCAGCAGATCTGAGATGAGTCCCTGATGAGCCCTTTCTGTGTTCTTGCTTCACCACACATGTGCCACAGCCATGGACCAGGAGGGAGGTGCAGAGAGTGCAGCCCAGTGATATGACCTAGGATACAGCTGTTGTCTCCCTCTCTCAGAGCTGTGACACGGGGAAGTCCTCTGATACACCTTCTAGAAAAACATGTGACAACCATAAAGTAAGACAGGAATGGTACTGTATGGTAAATCCAAATCTTTGTCTCTCAGAAAATCTTTCCTGACTCTACCTGCACAAGACATTATAGAGCCAATCATTGCTGCTCACAGTGAAACAGGAGAATCAAGAGAATCATGAGGGTTACATAATTTCCCTTCCACGCTCATTCTCGAACTAATTTCAGTGTCCTTTCACAGGTAGTCACATAGCTCTGTTTACTCAAACCAAACAAACTGTTAACTTGTCTATTTTGTGTGAAACACCTCTCCTTAGTGCACATGTGGACAGTCCATGTTCTTTTACAAAACAGTGGTGTTTTCCTTTCCCACTTACTCCCTTCCTACCACTTTCCTGCTACGTGACTCACACTCTTGCACAACTGCAAGACTGCTGCAGAAGCCTTAGAAAGGACCAAGCATCCAGCCCTCAGTTAGCACTTTTTTTTACTGTCATTTCAGGGTAATGAATGATGGCATTAGCCTGGTGGTAATGAGTGTAAAAAGCCTTTTCATGTTCAATTCATCTTTGTCAGAACTAAGATTGAGGATGTTGAAAAACTTTGCTCCTCCCAGCCACATTTCCCAAGGTGCTACAATCCATGAGCAGAATTACCCCTTGTTTTTGAAAACATGGAATGCAGTCTTTTTTCATCTACCTGTGTCAGAAACTCTCCTTTCTTTGGTAGAAAGTACTTATCCTTAGAAACATATTCAAGTCTTGAAACCAGAAAGCACAGAGAGAACAATGAAAGAGCAGCAAGCAGACTCTTCTGACCTGGTTTATAACAATTAATTTACATAAACATTGGGTTATTTCAGAAACACTAAGAAAAGGTTGTTAAAAAATTATAAAAGATATAATTTGCCTGTTCCCTGAGTTACCACTAAGAATGGAGATACTTACAGGCATCCACTCGCTGGAGATTTCTCATCCTGATGATCCTTACAGTCAACAGGTAGCAAGGAGAGGATTCTATCTGGAGAGGAACAGTAAAAAGGGGGTCTGAATAAGCCTTTGGTGGGAGAAAATGTCAAATGTGCAAACTAACTGGGTGCCACAAAGCACAAATACAGTTGGTAAAACTTGGGTCAATTATCTCACTATTTTGCAGATGAAGCTTCTGCTGTTAAGAATGTCTTAACATTTTATATGTTTCACTGTCTTTTGTTTTGTTATTCTGAGACTCCAGATTGCTCATCAGAGCAGAAAAGAAAGGGATATATCCCTGACAACTTACACAGCCTGTGAGATGCTTGCAGAGCCTCTTGCTCTGAAACTGCTGAGTCTAGTTTATAACATACCTACAGTAAGTCTCTTGAACAGAGTAAATGCACTGGTGAGCACCATGATGAAGTTATCAAAATGCCATCAGTCTTAGTCAAAGTTACAGTCAATCTCCTTAGTAACCACCCATAAGGTCCCATATCAATGAAAATGTGCTGTGGAGAATACCAGTCGTTGTGGACTCCCATGGGATAAACCTGAAGTACCACTCTTTAAGAGATGTTTTGCCTTCTGCTTCAAAAACATGGATTTCCTGCAATTTACAATTGTATGAGAAAAAGTGTAACAGTAATATGAGCTTTCGTAAATCACAACTATGAGATAAGCCAATGGCTGAAAATTGTCTCCAGAGGATTTAGGATCTAAAGAGTTAGGTATGGGTGGTCTTTGGAGAAAAATAAAGCATACTATCTTCCTCCAAAAAAAACCCTGAAGATTGAAAGTGCTTAACTTCCTTTGTTCCCTTTGACTATCTCAGCTTTAATCTTCTATAAAACAAGTCTCCCCAGGTTTTGAGGCTGCAGGGACCTCTTCCTATTTATTATTAGAAGATAAATGTGAGTTCCTTCTTCTAAGGAAGATGATTTCCTGCTGGCTCATTCCATAAACCTGCCTCTGGCTCAGAGCTATCTGCAAAAGGCTATTTCGACCAAGCCAATAAATAAATCAGCATTTCCTGTGGCTGTGACACATGGTTATTTCCTCACACTCCTAGAAATATTTCCACCTGCATAAGTGGTTACAGCGGATCCTCACAAATCATTCTTTTTGGCTATTGCTATTTTTATCAACAGGTTTCCTCTCATTTAGGAGCATCCTTCCCTTTCTATAGCACTTCAGAGACTTCCTATAACAATTATAAACAAATAGACAAAATAGATGTCAAGACAGATAGAGAAGCTGGAAGAACCTCCCTTAAACTACTTTTTTTCTCAAGAGAAGAGAGCAAAAAGGTCTTATTTTACAGATGGAAAGACAATTATGCCTCTTTCGTCACAACAAATTACTTTGCCAATATTTGATTAGAATCCTTTATTCTCTCTTCTAACATATCATGTGATGTTAAAATCTTTTTACAGAATTTTTAAAAACCATTGCTGTTTCCACCCCTCTTATATGTGTCTCAAGAATTCTATGGCTTTTTTCTTCTTTTAGTGCTTCTTCATGAAATTCAACCTACGAAATCTATTTACCTTCTATTTCCATTGTTCTCAGAAGAGAAAAAACCTTACAGAAGCTGCAAAATTTGCAAGCAACTGGTGAAAGGATATGTCCTCAGAGCTACCCCGTGCATAGACACTGGTTCAGAGTTTAGAAACAATATAGCCATGTTAATACAGTTCTACACCCTGTTAAATTACCCTTCTTCTCAGCTGGGTAATTAGCAAAGGTGGATCACCACACTCACATGTTAGGAATGAGCTTAGGCTCCTCAGCATATGCCCTAGAAGGCAGAAACTCATTGTTCCTTAGG
This sequence comes from Drymodes brunneopygia, assembly GCA_013400955.1. Taxonomy (NCBI): domain Eukaryota; kingdom Metazoa; phylum Chordata; class Aves; order Passeriformes; family Petroicidae; genus Drymodes; species Drymodes brunneopygia. Next base: position 2,965 of record VZTZ01001188.1, read on the forward strand.
ATCTGCATAAACATGGGGGAAATTCTCGCAGCCATTTATGTCCAGAGATTGCGCAAAGTGCTGCCAGCTCCTGGAACAGCTCCAGCAACACTTCCTCTGACAAGTGGCATTGCTTGAGTGAGAACCAAAGAATTCATTATTTGCAAAGCAATTTGTGATTCTTAGATAGGAGAAAACCTGGGTTGGTTTTTTTTGCCATCTGATCACCTTCTTCCTGGTTCCCATGCAATGACGTTCTAAGGTGTTAGCCAGATTTTCCCTATCTGGCATGGGGAAATCAATTCTCAGAGATGCAGTATCAACAAAAGGATTTACTGAAATTTTACCAGAAAAAAAAAAAATACGTGGCTTAACAGAAGCTACAGAAATCAGGATCTGTGCTTGCACTAAAGGAGAGGCAGATGCCACCAGCCAGTTACCCAAGGAAAAGGCAGGAGTCAGGTGTCAGTCGTCCTGACAGCCCTGGCACCTGCCAGTGGAGGTAGCAAAGGCAATAGAGTAGAATTCACCGGGTGATCAGGCCTTGCTAGTTCTTCTGCTCAGAGGAGGATTTGCTATTTTAATTAANTACGTGGCTTAACAGAAGCTACAGAAATCAGGATCTGTGCTTGCACTAAAGGAGAGGCAGATGCCACCAGCCAGGTACACAAGGAAAAGGCAGGAGCCAGGTGTCAGTCATCCTGAAAGCCCTGGCACCTGCCAGTGGAGATAGCAAAGACAATAGGGAGACTAGAATTCACCTGGTGATCAGGCCTTGCTAGTTCTGCTCACAGGAGGATTTGCTATTTTAATTAATTCCAGTAACATCTTATACAAAAGAAATGTATTTAAATAGCAACTGTGACAACTATAACATGATGTACCAGGGTCTAGTTATAGAGACAAAGAAAATAGCAGTAATGCATGTATAAAACAAATGACAGAGGTTCTGTTATTCTGTTTACTTAACACCTATTATGATATCTTTAAAAAAAAAAAAGGCTGCTGCTACGTAATGAGGTTCCAAATACAGAGAGGTTTCTACCACAGCAAATTGTAAATTTGTCAGCTTGCCTTCAATTTAGTCCTTCCCAACTTGTGCGCATGTGTGTAGCACAGCTGCATGCAGTACAGCACTCTGAGGTGCAAGTTTCTCAGAAGTCGCAGGGAAATGGAAGTTTTACTGGGATTTTCCAAACAGCAGCTCCATCTGATGTAGAGCAGACCACATAGACTCTCCTTCTGATTTTACTGCACTTCCCATAAAAAAGAACAGCATGGTATGATACTTGGCACTAAGTTACTATGTTGGTATAAGTAAGGGATTCCTTTGTCACATGAATGATCCCCACTTTCTCCCAGCTGAGGAGTAAGAATTTGAAAACAGAAATTTCTCTGCCATGAGCACTCTGGTGATGCAGTCTGTCTGCATTCCTGGAACATTTGTGCCTCTGCAGGTCTATACTAGCCCTCATTAAAGTCATGCTTATATTTAGATGTAGGTATGTGTGGCATGTATCCATCTCAAGAAGCACTGCTGTAAATTACTCCACTAGTTTAGCTGTATAATACATCCTGTCACATCACAAGTGGCTCTGGAGCTCTAAAATGGCAGGACTCCTTGATGAGGCAAGAGTCCATGAGACCAGAGGGTGACTCTACTTCTTTACCTGATTTTTTTTTAACTTGATTTTCTGTCAGTAGCTTGCTTTCTTCAGCCTTTAGGCTTCTTCATCTAACAGACTCTGGGAGCATGGACAATTGCTAGCTATATTCTTCCATCTTTTGATATCAATAGTATGAACACTCACCCCTTCACTTATAGACTACCCCAGTCACACAATTCCACAACAGTACAGTCAAATGTGTCCTGGGTGAACACTTTTCAGGGTTTTTTTAGTGTTAGGTGCTTGGTTTAGCATAGATGTTCCATCAGACAGCAGAATATTGTTGCTGCATTCCCAAACAGAGACCAGTCATCCAACAACACTAATCCAGAGAAGAGAATTTACTCTTGAACCTTCAGTAGCAGTCAGCACATTCTCAGACTTGATTGTTGCTCTTTTTAGACTGGTATTTATTCCAAAGCAGTTATAAACTAACAGAAGAATAATGCAGAGATCCTGAAATTCATTATTCAGTTTGTGTGTGTGAAAACTGTATCACCATCAATAAGCAGCTGTCCTCCAACCAGGTACTCAGCTGCTGCTTTTCTACATGAAATGTGGAATGTCTTCCATCTGGTCTCATGAGTAGGCGATCATTGTCATGCTGGGTGCAAAACTGTGATGAGGAAGCAGAAAAACTGTGCCGTGGTGTGCTGGTACCATTAGCCATTTCCGTGCAACTGCACTGCATACTATTCCACAAACTATACTGCAAACATCAGACAAGATTTAAAAATAACTTTGGGACTATCAATTTACTTTTACAATGGCTGAAAAGGCCATTTCTACACACCAACATGAAAAAAATTGTGTCATCCATGTAACCCATGAAAAAAACCTTCCTCTCTAGCCACACATTTTTCCTGCAATCACACAGTAATAATTTCTCCATATGTTTCTATGACATCTACTAGCTCAGCAGCCTTTCCTGACAAGGATAACTTCCTTGCCTTGTCTAAGGTATTCCTGCATTCCTGGCGCAGAGAAGCATTCTGCTGAGATGAAATCACTCCCAGGATGTTGCAGGGCACTCCTTTCTTCATCTCCAGGTGCTAATTTAACTAGATGGTAGCCAGGGACCAAATCATTCCCTGCTGATGGTGCATCTAGAGCTCGTGGTGTGTGAAAGTCTATCTGGAGCTGTCTGAGAGTCAGGTCTCCTTACAGAGTGTCTGTGAGTTTTTTTACAGTCGCAGTCAGGATGCTTCAGGCTGTGAACATCACTCACCAAGCCCTGCCCCAGCCTGCTACAGCCATGGGATGCTGTGGGATGTGCCGGGATCCCCCGTGGCAGGCTGCCCAGACCGGCTGCTCTTGGTCACTGCTCTGAAGCTCTTCCTCGTTCTTGACAAAATCAGGCTCCATGATGGAAAAGATGCTCTAATTGCTTCCTTCCTTCCCCTCCTCCAGGCTGGGGAGGGCACCTAACCCGAGGGCTGTGGGGCTATGCGTGAGTGTGCTGATGATGCTGGTGATCACTGCTGCCACCGCAGTGCTTTTCACAGGCTGTGTGCTTCCTGGGTTTTATTAGTGACGTATCTTCTTCTAATGAGACCACCTCTTCACCAGGATTAGCAGAAGTCTTGGTTGGATATTGATGAATTAAAAATGCCCACATCCAGATAGAAAAGCCCCTTTCAGGCATGCAGTCACAATAATCCTGGTTCCAGAAGGGAAAATTTTTCCACGTCCACAGGAGCATAATGGGTATATTCAAGGTCACAAGAATTGTATCCTTCAGATGACTGCTTCTTCATATATATATCCATCATGGGACTCAGAAAAATTTTGAGGAATAAGACTATGCACATTATACTGTGCTTGAAAGACATTTCCAAAAAGCAAAACTTGAAATACTGATCAACACAAGATGGATACTCTCACTGCACTCTCCCATAAATGCAGAGATGTATAATTATATTTAATAAATAAACACATTGTTTATTATTTCTATTACTTATTATATAAATCTGCAGAGATATTTTATTTGATTGACTCAGGCTAGTTGCATGGCCCTTTCAGTACTGTTAACATTACATTCACCTTTTTGTGTTTGCAGATGTTTAACAATTAGACTTCTTCAGATTTTGAAAAACAGGTCTATTTGAAAACTTCAACTGTTCAACTGCATGTTCAAAATTATTTCCGTATGTAAAACTATATCCAGAGCAATAGGATAGTCCATCAGTTAAAAAAAAAAAAAACCTGTGCCCTTTTATAGTGTTCTGCCCTCCCCAAGCAGAACAAAGATGACAGAAAGAAAACTAGGCTGAGCATGAACCATCTGAGGGTTGAGACTCCTTACACCTGATTCCAGATAGCTGTAAAATTAGTGTTTACATCTGACAGTTGTTGAACATTTCTGGATTCTCATCCTAAGGTAAACATTACCACAGCACATGCATCGCACTCTTGAAATCTCTTTCTGACTACAGATTCTCAAGGGCATTTTTAGGTCTATCTCAGGTACAGATGTTTTGCATTTTTTATGGCAAATATGGATTATACAAACCACATTTAAAAGTTTTGACCTGATGGACAGTGGCCTCATTTGATTTTATGAGGTTCATTTTTGAAGTGGGAGGTGTGCTGGAACATGTAATTTCAGCAGTCTGTATTTTAGGCATCCCCATACCAACACTCAGGTGGCAGAGGAGGCTCCTGGGCTCAGAACAGCTTCTGCAGCTGAGCAGAGCTGCTGCTGGAGCCATGCTGCTGCAAGCACTGTGGGGTTGGGGGTGGCTCAGGAGCTGTTGACTCCTGCCTTTCCAGTTGCTGCTGAGCCTGGGGCTGGAGCTGTTGGTGATAGCAGGCTCTGGCCCCTGTGGGAGTCAAGGAGCCCATGGCAAGGAGCCTGGTGCCAGCGGGGACCCAGCCCTCTGCCTGCCTCAGCTCCTTTTCTCATTACCCAGCCCGACCTGCACCAGAAGCAGATGTCACAACTTGATCCTAATCTTGCTCTGCAGTGTGGCAGCTCCCCACTCTTCCCATGATCTCAAGAGTGGCTTCCAGCTTCCAAAATCCAGCAGAAGCTAGAGCTCCTGCTTTGCAGAAGGGTGAGAGCTTAACCTGCCCTTCTTCTGTTAAAGGGCTGCAGCTGTCCCAGCTGCAGAAACCCTGAAAGAACAAGGAGCCCATGTCTGGCAGGGAAATGAGGTATGACTTGACCTGAGATGTGATGCATCTTAGCCTTATTAAAGCATGGCTCATGATGAATTTGGAGCTATGTACCCAATTGTTCCCCTCCCCTTCCCTCACGTGCATTATTATATGAGACCTGCTGCAATCCTGAAATATTTTGGTATAAACACTGATGTCTAAAATACCAGAGCTGGCTCTGCCTGTTGCTTTAGCATGGAGCTAAGTACCAGCCAAGAACCAAATAATACAGATTTCTTAATGCAGATAAAAATCAGCATGTTGGTGTAAAGACATGCAGTTGCTGGCAAATGCTGTCATAGGTTCTGACAATCCCTCTGAGCAGGCAGAGACACTCATATTTAAGTCTCCTGCTAGTTTCAGTGATGAAAAATTAATATTTGAGAAAAATTTAGGAGGAGAGGAAAATGTATATGAATCCTTCACATGAACATAGGATTGTTGATGTTGCCAAATAATAACCATTTAAGTGCATGGGATGGCATGTGGAATTCTGAACACAGACAAAAACAGTGCCTCTGTAACTACATGCAAGAGCAACTCAGTCCATCACCAATGCACTGTCATTCAATTTTGGAATTTTAAAATGTAAAAAATAATCTTTCGGTGTGAGACAGGGCCAATATAGTGGTCTAGAAGAAGGTTATGAGTATATCAGATGATTCTTTTTGTCCACTACTATCACATCTGTCCCCTTGAAATTTTATGACCCTTAAATGTCTTTGATCTAAGTCTATACCCTGAGCACACAATGGAAAAACAAACACATCACTGTGTGGGATTAAGAAATGGAGACAAGAAGTTACTTGTCATATGTAAAATTATCATAAGTAATTGTAACCCAGGAGCTCAAATCTTTTTCTTTCTCTCATCATGCTTTTAAGTTCCTGACCCCTTGTAAGGAACAGATAATATACAAAAAACTGATCAATAATTTTTTCAGCCTGTTTTTACTATCTACAGAATTCTTCATCCTAGACATGGTCCAGAATTTTAGTGTCTCCCCAGGCTGGAGATATTAGACATTGTAACCTAAAAATTAAATGTCACAAAGACCCTAGACTTATTATAGAATATATCCTGTGAAAATACAGTATAATCTTTTAACACCACTAATTTTTATTATTTTTAGTAATAGTAATCCTAATACTGGGAAAACACAATAGCTAAACTTTGAAGAGTGCATGTGAAAAAACAGAAAGTATTGTGAATATGAATAAGAATTTGTTCAAATTTGTGAGCACCCAAATTGCAGTGGAACTACTTGGTAAGCAGCTTATCACAAAGCTCACCTGTCTGCCTGTTCACAACATGACTTCCACTTTCAGATAAAGCTACTTTTCAGCTTCATTTTGCCTCAGTAGAACTTGTCTGCATGCATTATAGCACAAATTTTCACAGAACTATCTGCCTCAGAAGCAGGCACTTCATGGGACAACATTGTTATATGAATCACTCTTAAACTTCTCTATCGACAGATAGGAAATAATGCCCAGACTCACTGCACAGCAGCAGAATGAGAACTCCCATCAAAACCAGTAATTTCTAACAAAGAAAGAAATCTTTGACTGACACTCAGGCACAAGAAATAGCCCTAGCACATTCAAGCATCACTCCTTTTACAGAATCCCACTACAGTTTCTTTCCTGATGGAGCACCGAAGTGGTGAAAGATCAGGGCTCAATAATCCAGAACTCCATCATAAACTGCAAGGATGGAGATCACACTACCAAAGCCATTGAAGCAGCACATGCCTCACTGTTACTTTTGGCCCTTTCAGTTACAAAAAGTATTGTGGACTAGAAAGCTCACCAGTGGATTTCTTTACAAGGAAGTGAGAGATTAAAATACTAAATATTCAGCCTGCTCCAAATAAACTGTAACAAAGGAATAAACCAAGCAATTATGGAAACTGAGCAACCTGGTCTACTTGAAGGTGTCTCTGCTTATTGCAGGAATTTGGAACAAGATGACCTTTAAAGGTGCCTTCCAACCCAAACCATTCTACGTTCTATGAAAATCAAGAATATAGGAGGAATAAAATTATTCAAACAAAAGACTTCGGGGCATTTCCCTTGTAACACTCAAGCTGCTGCCATCATTCTTTATTTACCTGAGCCTTCTCCCCTTCTGAGAAAAACAAAATCCTTAGCACTCTTTGGTTCTAAATTCTCTTGTTCTTAATACCTTGAAATCACCTTGGTCTGGCCCAGTACCATCGTCTTTCCTGTTTTGCCATTGACCATCTCCCAAGGAACCGAGGCCTGAGTTTCCATCCTGAAGAAAGAAACAATAAATGATAATGTTAAAACAACAGCAGCAGCATTATCAGGATAGATAATTAATTTCTACGTGCAATAATTTATGATGAAACCTCGATTAGAAGGGCTGTTGGTTACACCCAGCTGTGTTACCGCACTCAGATTAATGAACAAACCACCACATGTTTTGGTGCACACTGGCACAAAATCCATCTTGGAGTACCCTTTCAATGACAAAATGAAGGAAGACCATCGCAGCTGTAAGATACCCAAAAGGTATCTCTACATTTATTCTAAGGAAAAGGTTTGCTTATTGTTTTGAATGTGATCTTTTGGCAATCTGCTCCTGCTCTTAGCAATATACCGCAGACTAAAATACCTCAGAATATCTTCTGGAAGTTTGCACAGAATGTGAAACACTGCATTTGCAAAATTTTAAATCTAACGTTTCGATCTTATTCAGGAAAGAGAAGTTCCAAACTACTTCTACAATGTAGGGCTCCCCTTTTGAAGCACTTTGTAGAGCACCATTAAAGGACAGTTTCTACAAAAAAATGTTGAAAATATTCTGTTTCTATTTCCAAAGCACATCCTGAATTACTGTGCCTTCATCCATTCAGGGAGCACACAGAACAATGCATAATGTACTACAGTTAAAACTAAATGCAAATCTTGAAACAATGCAGAGAATGCAAAGAAAAAGGAAAAAATTCAAAACAAAAAAGGGCATGTGTAAGTGAAATTCCATTCTCTATTCCTGCTCTCTATCCTGTCCTTATCCCATTTTCAATAACAAAAAAAAATGGGTTTGACACATTATACATGTCAAAATCTTGCTATTTATACAGAAATATTAAGTTTTTAATAAAATTAACATTTAATAGCAGAAGAAAAAAGGCTGATAATTCAGTCCCCTAAAGAAAGTTTCCCTCCCTGTTCATTTCCCCCCTTTCTTATCTTTTTCTATCCCTATACTACTCTGACTTTTTTTCATTTTGTCTATGAAGATGAGATCTTTGGCTCCAGTGGATTCAGGAGTACTTCTGCCACTGACAGCCTTGAAGAGAAAATATCACCTTAAACTGCTTCAGGCAGAGGAACTGCTTTATAGTCCCATCAGACAGCAGATTTTCACACCAGCTTGAACACAAACACACTCACAAAGAATGATTTTGTTTTCTGTCAAATGCAGAAGATCTTATGCGAAACTTTAAAGCTGTTTTCTTACCTCTAGTGCATTTGATGGCATCATGGTCTGCCCTTTATTCATACAATAGAGTGCTTCTGGCACCTCCATTGGCAGCAAATCTTGAGACATATCTGGCTCCTCCATGGGCAGGAATCCTTTACACATGTTTTCAGGATCTACTCCTGGCTCCTCCACTGGCACGAATCCTTTACACATATTCTCAGAATATACTCCTGGCTCCTCCATGGGCAGGAATCCTTTACACATGTTCTCAGAATATACTCCTGGCTCCTCCATGGGCAGGAATCCTTTACACATGTTCTCAGAATATACTCCTGGCTCCTCCATGGGCAGGAATCCTTTACACATGTTNGCAAATCTTGAGACATATCTGGCTTCTCCATAGGCAGGAATCCTTTACACATGTCTTCAGGATCTACTCCTGGCTCCTCCATGGGCAGGAATCCTTTGGACATGTTTTCAGGCTCTACTCTTGGCACCTCCACAGGCAGCAATTCAAGAGACATATTTTCAGGCTCTACTCCTGGCACCTCCATGGGCAGTGGTTCTAGAGACACATTTTCAGTATCTACTCCTGGTACCTCCACTGGCAGCACTTCCCAAGACATGTTTGCAGGATGTACTCCTGTGGGAGTCAATGACCTGTTATTTTATAAAATGACCTGAGGCCCCACCCATCTCATCTCTAAGTAAAGGACTCCCCTCCCACTGCTGAAGATGGTGGAGTGCCACGGATAGACTGCTCCAGGGAAGGACCTTACAGCACAAGCACAGCAGCCAAAAGGAATGTGGTACTTTCCTCTGGCTGGGAACCTCTCCCAGCCTGTGCCTACCCTATGGGTCCTGTGCTGCTGCCCCCCNTCAAAAGGAATGTGGTACTGTGCCTGCCCCATGGGTCCTGTGCTGCTGCCCCCCTTGTCTCTGTGTGAAGAGTCCCAGCATGGAGGGTGCTGCCACCAAGGCCTGCTCCTTCAGACCCACTTCTTCCCTGCCCTGAGCAGGGACAGCTCCTGTGTGGGGGAAACTGGACCCTGAAAAAGGCCTGTGCATGTAAAGACCTGGTGGTGACTTTCCTGCATGGTGACACAGCCCTGTGCACTTTGGTCAATGTCTCCCCATTGGTAGGGGACCTGAGCTCAGTGCCTGCAGAGGGGCAGAGCAACCCCTGGGGAGAGCCATCCCCACCACCTGACAGATCACTGCATGGACATGCAGCTCCCAGCTCCTCCTGGGCTGCTCCCATTCCTTCTTCCCAGGGGAGAGAGGCCAAGGTGTGGGTACAGGGCCAGGGCTTCGTGTTGCAGAGGTGAGCTGTAAGTAGAGGAGGTGATTGACGGTTTGGGAGCAGCAGCACTGCATTGAGTGGGAGGTGGATGCTTGCAGGGGGTAGCAAAGGTCTTAAAGTCAGTGCCTACAGCTCCAGACATGACCCAGGACTACTGCTGAACCCAGCAGTACCTTAAATACAGCAAAAAGGCACAAGGAAATATCTTATTGCTGTGCAAAGAAGATAAGAGTTATGCTTTTATACATTTTCCAGAGAAAGGTGGTTGAACTTTAAATGACAGCTGTGGGAAACTCATGTCAAGATGAACAGAATACAGTATCCAGTGGTTAAGTTTTATCACTTTTATTTCAGAGAGATTTGTTCAACCAAAGAGCATGAACAAAAGAGCAGATGAACATCTCCAGGCTTACCCAATGGAAATTACCATCTTCAAACATAGAAAAACAAATGAATAACAAACTCAAAGCTCCAGTAACAGTAGGCTGTGTCATAGCATCTGCATTCCCAGCATGAAAAGTAGCTCTGCCCATACTGGAAGTACAAGAGCATCTTTTGGCCTCAGGTCACGGACACTCTGAGCTACATCCTGGAGAACTCCTTTTGCAGCTTAATTTAGAGAACAGCAATTTTTTTTTTCCTGGTCAGAAAAGAAGACCTGGTTGACCTTGGAAGACCTGCCATGGGACACTAAAAATACCAGGATACTTGTCATTAGAGCAGAACAACTTTCCGAAGGCTGGTTAGTTCAGAGAACTATTAGCATAATTGATGATAAGTGATAGAAATCCCTCTAAAGCTGGTGAACCATAAGAAAGCTGAGATTCTCTGTCCTCTAGAAGCCTGTGGAGAAGAAAGATAGATTCTGTGTACAGACTTCCATGTCTGCTGAGTGAATTCCCCATTACAGGCACACTTGGCTATCTATAAGGGTCTTTACAGCCTTCAGCATAATCAAGATACTCCGCTCCCATCTGAGTTACACCACAGGGAATACCACAAAGAAAGAGAACTGCAAGGTTCTCATTAACAATTGAACTAGTGCCATCTCATTTAAAATCTGAATGTACAAAGCCGGATGGTTTCAAGTTGGAGAATGGAAAGCAGATGCTTCAAGTGAAAATATTTTATTTCTTTACATTACATATTTTAATAATTTAAGGATAGATGAAGGAAAATAACCCACCTGTTTTAAAGATCTAATTGTAGTTGCCCTGGCAGCAAATGGCACACTACTCCTTTAGTGTGGTAATATCACAGTCTATCTACTTATCACAGAGAATGTGCCAAAACCAGCACAACCTTGTACTTCTCTGCTGCTTAGGTTTCTTACTCATCCTACAACACAGTTTGTAGAAGCATCACCCCCTTGGCAAAGGTACCTGTATTAATCTGACTGCAGAGACAAGCTATGGAGAAATGAACCTATATGACAAATTTTTCAACAAGTTCAAATGTAGCTTTTTGATTTCTTTTAATCACAGTTTTGGACTGAACCAAAACCAGTGGCAGCCAGTGTCCTCCTAAATGCCTTGCAACAATATATGCTTGCCTAGCCTTGAACAGGCCAGGCAAAATGAGTCTGAGATTATTCTAGCAAGCTGGAAGCACAACCAGGACTGGCTGCGACCACCTCAGTATTCTCAGACATATAAATACTTCTATACAAAAAACAGCACTGGAGAGCAGAGTCAGATGGGAGATCTGGCTCAGCTACATCCTCTTCCTGCAGGAGAGGAGTGGTGTCTTAGGCCATCACTTCTGCAGTTAGTGAAGGAAGGAGATCTGGAGCAGGAGAGAAAACTCACAGGAGACAGGATCATTTCTGCTGTTTGTTATCTTACCCCTGAAAAGAGTAAAAATGAATCTTCTGGGAAATAAATTTTAAACCAAAAAGTTTAAAAGTACCAGAATGCATTCTCGTTAAGATCATACTGAGAAAAGTATGGCACTTTATATCCATCATATAGAAGCATCAGCATTTGTTTGCATCTAGCTTATAACTAGAACAAACCTCTGTTACTGAGAGGTATTCCTTTCCCAGTGGAGAGGCTACCATCATTAATGACATCCTACATCATTGCACCCACAGTTAAATACCTGTATTCATTTCTTTTATGTTACAGTTACTGATGCACTGGATAAAGCCCAGAACTTACCATACCAGTCTTAGAGCTGCCTAATTGAAGTGTAAATTTGTACTCTGTTTTATCTCTCTCAGATTTTATGCATGTTACAAAAGTACAGTCCTCAGTGGTTACCTGTAGAGTGAGGAAGTCCTCTATGCCTGGAGTTTTCTCACTTCGGGATGTTTTTCTGTACTTGGAGAAAGTTACCCCTCACTACAGTTCTACAAGAGCAGTTCCCAAAGTTTTTTGAATCACTGTTCATTGTCCACATTGCTGCAGACTACGTGCAAGTTTATCACATCCCCATGAGCTAAAAACCAGCACAAGTGCAATTTGACCAGCACAGTGCTTCCTCCCCATGCCCAAACCCAGCTGTGGGTTACAGGCTATCAGCTCCTGCACCAGCAGAGATCATGGACTAGAGATTAAGAGTGACCAGAAAAGGTGTTTGTTAAACATCTGTGAAGAGTTTTCTGAATTATCTTCTGTATGTGGGACCAAAGCATTTAATTGTCAATTAATTCTAGGCCATCATATCATTTGTTAAATGTCAAAACCAAGTTATATCCTATATTTACAAAGTAGATATTAAGTTAAAAGAAATGCGCTGGAAGGAGGAATTTGGAGCATGTGTTGTTTTTAAGACTGAGTGTCATCCAGCTGAATAGCAAAAATTGCAAAATTGAAGAAACAACTTGCTCAAGATTTAAAAGTACCTATTAACATATGTAGAAACTTGCAGCTCCTTACCTGATAGTTATCAGTCTCTAAGGATGCTCCATTTCCTCAGCAGAAGAAAGGGAATAGGAAGGGAGCAAACTAGTATACAGATTATTAGCTGAGAGAGAGAAGGCCGCAATAAACAGTAGTTGGCAGGAAAAGTTAGACTGCTAAGGGCCAAGGAATCATCTTTTCCCAGTGTTTAAGGGCAGAAAAAAAGAAGAGAGAGGTGGGAGCTAGGAAGTACTCACAGTGTGCATATCAGATGTCTGTAAGCCCAGATGGTCAAGAACCTCAGCAGTAAGATTTAGTGCCATGACATTTTCTAGACTGGAGATTTTTAGTTGCTATTCTCTTGAATGGACCAGCCAATCAAGACTACTTTGAAAAAACTAGAGGAGTGATATACATTTATCTCCATTTTAAATGTTTGTCTCAACCACCTTTTAGTTCCTGATTTCCTTTCTTTCCCTCTTTCTATTCCCTGCCATATTTTCTTTATGATTGATTTCTTGGATTTCAAAGTATATGTTTTCCTTCTTTGTCCATCACAATACCTCGTAGCTAAAATGCCATTTTTCGCTTTTTCTTGGGTATTATAATTTGTTTTTTCTTCTATCCTTTCTCCCTCCTTGCGTTTTATACCATCTTAATTCTTTCGTAATCATTCTTGATCTTTCCCCTTTGTCTCACATCTCCTCTGTGATGTACTGTAATCGTGCCTCCAGAAGCTTCAGGTTTCAATGGTGGAGGTTTAGTAATATTTGAAACAAGCATGAGTTCTGCAAGCATTAGGGCAGCTGAGATCAGGCTGTGACATCTGGATGAGACACCCAGCTGCATGGAGAAATGGGGATAAGCGATAGTGGGTTGGAGGGACTGCAAAGGAGACCTCAGGACCCAAGGAGGAAAAAACAGGAGACATCCCAGAGTTTTGATATCATGAGCTGGAGGTGTGGGAGGAGTGCTGGAGAAGTACTTTGTGAACACTGCAGGAATGCAGGGCTTCAGCAGGAACCCTACAAGGGGGAGATTTTCAGGAGGAATTCAAGGGTACAAAGGTTCAATGGTATGAATGACACAGAATTCTCTGCCATTTTAACTGCTGACAGCATACCATGATCAGGGCATGAGGAAATAAGGCCCTGATGGCCTCCTCTGCAGTGTTATCACTCTAGTAAGACAATGGGATATTGCACTTTTAGCACAGAGTTTCTAAGACAGGAGTCCTGTTCTACCACCCACATTCTCCTGGATCCGCCGTGGCAAACACATTTCCCATCATTTACATGGTGCAACCTGTAGTCTCACGAAAGACTAGCTCACTTCCCTGAGAGTGTTTGCAATAATCTCTTGTTTGATCACTCCTTGCACTACAGAACAGCACAAAATGCTGCTGCCAACAGTCCCACTAGTTCCTGTTTCTTCAGTGGCACTCACCCAGTAGGACAGTCTGCCTTGTGAGGAGTTAAAGAATCCCACTGCTGCTTTCCTTAGGTTCCTGTGGTCTGAGTCACCTCACTGAGCTGCCCAGTTCTTCATGCACNAGAGAACGCCTCAGCGGCAAACAGAGTAAATGGGGCTACCCATTCTTAAACCGGCAAACAAGGGAACGTCAAGGGAAGCAAAGGGGTGTAGTTAAAGGCAGGGATGGAGAGAGAAGCAGGCTTCTTGAAGTTTGGTGTCATCAAAGACTTGGATGGCAGGGGAAGGAACTTCATTTGCAGCTCTTGAAGGTGGCTGAAACCTCAGCTGCAAGATGGGCAGTTGGGAGAAGTAGCAAACACATGTGTCACTCCAAATGGGGTTGTCATAATGATAACCAGGGAAGCCTGGGAGGAATCTAGAGCTGGGACAGAGGAGAGGCAATGCCGAGAGGGACCAGATGACTCAGCAATGGAGATCACAAAGAGGGGAGCCCTTGATGAGCACCAACAAGTAAACAGCCATTTCAGCAGAGCAGAGGTTTGAACCCAGGCTGCAAATTGGATGAAGGTGTGAGGGCCTGGAAAAGCAGCCAGGGTAAGGACACAGCACCCCTAAGGGGGCTGAGGTCATCGGAGGCGAGCATGGGAGACTAAAGACAACAAAGGACAGAGGAAGACAAGGCATAAAGGAATGACTGAAGGAAGAGAGACAGATGATGATAGCAAGAAGGAAGAGAATTTTTCAGCCTTTTAGAAGTTCATACTTCATTTTGAATTAAGAATTCATTTTCTGTGTTTGCTATGATACATTATTCATAGCTCTGTGTTTGTCAATACATGTTACTTCAGCACAGACAAGCTGCTGCATTTTATTTAAATTTTAAGTAATTAGGGTAACCAATACTGACTGAAGCATTATCTTTTTATTTTAGATTAGTATCTTTGTTGTAATGAAACAGGTTTACATAATATTTGTCTTATTAAAATCCTTCCTAAAGCAAATAATTATTTTGGTCTTCATCTCAAAAGTAAGCAGTTTCAACAAATTACCTTGTGCTATTTATAATAGTTGCATATATCCTATGTTGCTTTTAGACAGGCAGGGACTGAGAAAGTCATGCAATTACCCATGAATTACTCATGGATATCAGTGTAAAGCATTTAGCTTGCCTTCTGACCACAAAATCTGTCTCTCAGTTTTTGATGTTTTGATTCTCACAGCATCCCATCTTATAATAACAAGAAATACTGTGAAAACTGCTGAAATTAACAGGACATAGATACTGAGCTGGATCATCTAAATACTATAAATATTCACTGAAAAGTAGAACCATGGATTAGATAGTTATACCTGCGCTGGAACAGCTGATCCTGACTCACAATATGGCTTGAAACACAGTTGTCTCCAAGACATTTTCAAACACTAAATACTGCTGGTGTAATAAAACTTCTAAATTCTGAAGTATAGAAAATGTGTATTTTCCATGTGAAATCTCAGATTATCTTTTGTGTTTAGCTTGGCATGTTATTTCTAGCAAAATTTCTTGCTGACATTATAGGAAAATATAGTTTTCATGTTCTTTGAAATTGTCCACATTTATAATGTATTTTTCTGTTGCACTAGATTTGGAATAAATTAAATATCTGGAGCTCATTTGTCTTCACATACAATTTCTAGTAGTATAGCAAATTTTGAAAGAATTTTTACTGCTGTCCCAGATTCATGCATTTAAAAAACTTGTCAATAAACCCAATGTTTCCTGTCCTTCAATTTACTGCATATGCACATATATTCATGAAAAAAATGTTCACTGGCAGTGAAATCCAACATAAAAAAGCACAAGTCTAATCATTATTTTGTTTGATTGGTTGATCTAGGATCACCATGTGGTAGAGAAGAACAACAGCCTGAGACAAGTCTTTACTTTCTGAAGTCTGCTATGCTCATTTACAGGCAGCTCTTGATTCCTCTCCAGAGAATAATTTAAAAAAAAATCATGCAGATATCTTTCTGAAACTCAGGAGAATGTTTATTTTTTGTGCTGTCATTTCTGCTCTACGGCTGAATTCAAAGCCTGAAGGATCAGATGTTGGTTGTTCTGAATGTTGTAGGTGGTCAGTTCTATCAGCTTGTCAAACTCCTCCCCTGTGTAGGTAAAGCTGTTTAAGCAGTAGGGGGAAGAAATGGTGGAAACATCCACATTGCCCTGTGCCATCTCAGCAGGGCTGCGCTCCACACCTGACAAATAAAGAGAAATCATCAGTGGGGTATAGATAGGGTCCCACCTCCCACTTTCCAGGTGAGGCACAACATTACTCCTCGTTCCCTTGGCATTTGCATTTCTCTCCCATGGGAGGCATAGCTGGGGAGGGAGGAAATCACGCTACACCATGTCTCCCATCCCACAGCCAAAGGGCTTCCAGGTGGTGGGAGAACCATCCCATGGCTTACCAGGCTCTTTGTATTTTCTGAAGGAGTCATTCACTAGCGGAAAAAACACCACAGTTGGTGCCTCAGGGGTCTCTGTGTCTTCAAAGATGTAGCATTCCTTTAGATTTTTCTTCTCTTCTTCACTCATGTGGATTTTGGGAAATGGGATTCCCTGCTTTTGAAAGTATTTGGAGGCTTCTTCCAAAGGCTGAATTCAGACATAAAAGAAGAAAAGGTCAGAAATTCTGCCACACCCTACCACTTTTCCTAATACACAATGCATCCATTGAAAGACCTTCACAAAAATTTGGGAGTGGGGCTCGCTGTCAATATTTCTTCTGTCCTCATATCTTATGTGAGATATTTAGTACTATTAACAGAACAAGTCAAGACTCAGCCCCCAACTTGCACTCTTGATTGTTGTTCTACCTTCTCCTTCTCCTCATTAGCCTTTATCTACAAGATAGGTAAAATGTCCATGACAATGGGAAGGGTGACCTAACAGCTTAGGATACAGAAAGATGACTCTTCTGGACAAAATCCTGAAACAAGTAGAATGGTCAAGAATATGAAATAGTACAGTTTTTAAATGCAAAAATTACAACTGTTTTTTTGACTCAGCATAAAGTATTTTAAAGCCTCTGTCTTAGATGGTTCTGAAAAGTGAAGTAAGCAAACAGTGACCTGGGAGCAAATATCATCTTGACTGAAATATTAATCTTGCAGGTGTGTTAGCAATTTTTGAAAGTAGGATTTTGCTTCCTGAATCTGGTTGACATGTATGAAAATTTTAGTCTTCAGGAATTTCTGCCTTATCAATATCTAGTAACAGGAATTATAGACCAGGTTATTAGCTGGTATTTGCAAGAGCAAATATTGTCAAAGGACAATTTTTTTCCACAATTTCGAAAAACAACGAAAAAATCCAGTTACTGTTCTGAAGACAACTGGAAAAATTACTTCTAATTATACTGCATGTGGATAACTTTATATGAATATCACAAGACAACCAAAATGAGTTCATCAGTAGTGGTAACTAGTACCAGATAAACACTCCATGTGAGTGTAATCTAGATAGCTAAATGGAGATCACAGGAGCACACAGATCTAGGAGATAGAGCTGTTAGAGGGTTAATTCAAATAAAATATTTAGAAAGCTGATATTACTTCTGTTCTCAGGGGATTGACCAGCATCACTTGCAAGACCTAAGCATCTGCACAGGGAGCTGTAGACAAAGGATTGTTTTCTCTCAGAATCAGTTTATTCTACATAAATTATTCTGAATCTTTAGGAGTTAGGGAGGGCTAAAAGGCAGCAGTCGTTTATCAAAGAAAATAGACTGTTTTTCACACCAAGGTCTGTGATCCAGAAGAATAGTTCAAGTGCAGGACAACATCCACTTTCCTCTCTGGCCTCATGAGTGGTGGATAGCTAATGTCAATGTATCCCGCTGTGTCTGCCAGGCAGATGAACTCTGCTGTTTGTGTCAGCTGGTTGGGGAAATTCTCTAGCACGGTATCTAAAAGGAAATATTTGTTACGATGAGTGATTCACTGAAGAAACAGTACATCTGTTGTTTGACTAATAAGGAAAAATTGGTAAAAATGCCTCTTGGTTCTCCATTACGTTTACTTTTTCCATAAGACCCCGGCACGCTACAGATGTACAGCCTTCACACATAAAAGAAAGACCTGCTCCAGGTAAAAAGAGTTCTTTTACTTTTCGTGTTGCTGTTTTTCCACCCCAAATAAGCAGTAATTTTCTTTCCCTGGAGTCAAAGAAATTCCTGAAGCTGATTTGACTGTATGAAATTTAAACAGTTACCTTGAAATATTCATTTCCAAATGTTCATTGTCTGTCTTCTCTTCACTGATGGAAACATCAACCATCTAAGAAGGTAAAAAATTATATTCAAGAATGTTTACCTTTCCATTTACAGAAATTTTTGCTCTGAAGGTATTCATCGTGCAGCTGGAACCCCTTCAGGAAGTTGTAGAACTTTGAAACCATCACCCGCTCTGTCAGGATACGCCGAATGATGCCCACGATACCACACTCAGGGGTGACCAAGTAAGTCTCCAACTCATGTCTCCTGTCTGATGAAGAAGGCTCTTCTCCTTGAGGATAGAGGAGGTGAGCAAATTGTTTTTATACAGTTCTTTGCAATACTTAAAATAACAGAAGGCATCCATATTAGCTAGGGAAAAGAAGATCCTAATAAGACATTGCAACATACAAATAAATCAATGTCAAAATAGGAATAAGAAGAAAATCAATCCTCAGTAAAGTATATTCCATGAGAAACAGAGCGGCAAAAAATTTCCTAAAGCTGGAAAGTGATCTGCTCTTTGATAGAACTCACAGATTGGTTCCCTGTGTGTAGGTTAGGGTAGGTTCAGAATCTGGACCTGTTTCTTTCAAACTTATTAAAAATCAGCTTCGAAAATAAAACAAACCAAAACCAAAACCAAACAAAAAAAACCCCAACAAACCAAACCAACAAACAAAATAAAACAAAACAAAAAACAGCTTGTTTCTAATCCAAAACAAAACAAAACTAAACTGTCAGGAGACTTAGACATCCACAAAAGAGCAGAAAAAAAGAGTTGTGCTAAACAGCACCTCATGAGATTGGGAAAGAGAGACAATGACTTTCTAACACATGCATTTATTGAGCTTAGGGTTTTGCAACACTTCCATGGAGAAAGTGATAAAAACTCATAAACCAAACTCACTAACTGCCTTTGGAAGGACAACCAAGGCCTCTTAGGAAAACACAGGTTTACTACAAGATCAAAGAAAATTGAAATGGAGTTGCACATAATTGATATATCCAAGTCTTCAATAACAATGTCTGAAAAGCACCAGTTGCTGAGGCAGACAGAGAACGCAGCACTAAAGTGTTTGTTACAACATGGAGGTTCACCAAAGGGCCCCTGGCAAAGACAATCTGTTTAAAACCTTCAGTAGTTTTATATTTGCATAAATTCAGTCTGAGAGAGATTAATGGAAATAATATTCAGAAAGGAACTAATGGAATAAATTCCGAAGGGAAATCTAGTTAGACGCAGCTGACAACATGAAGCCTCAGGACTTACGAGGCAACAGGCAAAAAGGAAACAGAAACATAACTAACCAATATCAACAGTGCTGTGTTGGGTACACCTCAGTGAGCGCCTTTGGGTAGGATCTGACGAATGCCAGGCATCCAAGAGGTTGTACGAAAAGACATTGCTCCATAGGCCTATGCAATGGTAGAGAACAGGGAAACTTCTTCAGAAACATTTTAATGGAAAATATCCCTTTAAAAAAATTATACCTCAGCTTTGCAAGGTGTATTGGAAAGCCTCGAGGTTTCCAAATTATCACCAAAACCTATATGAGGTTCTTTTCAACAACTAGAATTTTGTTCTCAAGGAGGACTCTAAATAGTTTAAAATGTTATGTGAGGCCTTCAGCCACTGTAATTCATTGCCACACACAATCCAACATTTTCCATCCTATAAGCAACTGTCATAAGTGAGCAAAACCATGCCATTTCCTGTAAAATAAGGATCTGGTCTACAAAATAGGTCATATACAAGTGGATACTCATTTAAAGGTTTGGAAGCTGTTCTTGGACATTCAAGAATTAAATGGTTACAGCACAGTTTGGAATAGTCAGCAAAAAAGTCCTATAATACAAGACATCTTTGCTGTACCTCTAAGATTTCTCTTTGCACAAGGTCTTTTGAGGGAGACACTTCTCCTTCTATTTGTTATTCTCATTCCCATAGTGCTTCTCCCACTTTTGCCATCCCACATAAAAGAACATCTAAAAATGTCTCCATAGTGTAGCAATCTCCAAAAGTCTCTTGGGTCTTGAAAAGTATCTCTTTTAAACACAGCTTGTTTCTAAAGTGGGACAGAAAGCCAAGAGCCTACTGTTTTACAGGAAGTCCCTGTAAGAATAGACTCACTTGAGAAATACTAGAAATGCATAATCAAGAAATCAGATTGGGGCTCTCTGGATCTGCACTTAGCTGGCAACCAGAGTTCATTTGCACATAATTACTGGCCAGTTTCAAGACAACCTCATCTCCCAACAGCTTGAGAAGTTTCTGTCCAACCCTGCTGTGAGAAGACAAATCCTCTGGTTTCTTCTGTCTTGGTGTCTTCTCAGTCTGTAACTCTTCTGGTTCCCTCAGCCCTAGGAGTTACACACTGCTCCTGCATTTTAATTTAATTTAATTTTAATTCTTTCAAACATTATTATCCTCTCAGAACTTGTTTATAATTACATAGCAACATTGCCCTAACCTTTTGCACTGTATTTTCTTAGTACCTATAATGGCTGAAGGGAGAACTGTGAAGAGGACTGGTATCTTTTACCAGGCCAACGGAGTTGAAGAGAGCAGACAAGCTCTCATTCCAGCCTTTCTTCTGGAAACATGAGGGTCCTGTATCCCCATAAGCTCATACAGTCTTTCGAGCTCTAGCCACTGCTCCTACGAAAGACCTTTGCTCTCCCTGCAAATGACACCTTGCTTTTATCTTTAAACTATCATGCTGTAACTAATAGCACATTTAATAGTAGCCCAAGAGGGCATTGCATGGGGCATCACTAGATGGCAACATTGCTTTAACTCTCCACCTTATCCTTTANCCTGTGTTTTCTTCTGAGTCTTTTCTCTCAGACAACTCTTTCTTAACTCATGACATCACTAAGCTCTTAGCATAGCTAATAAAGCAGTGAGATTTAGTGCTTGTGTGACTGAGCACAATCTTTTCTTTCTTATGCCCGACTACTGTGTCATGTTTTGAACAATATGATTCTGGACTCCTCCTGCATAATATAGATATTCACAGCTTCTCTAAATACCAAATAAAGAATACTACGTGGTGTTGCTGGTTGTATGGATTTTTCACTTTATAAGTTAACCATTTTTTACCCATGTCCTTGGTGTCCTGTTGTGTTGCGTGCTTATTTACATGTAAAATACCTGTTTAAGAGCAGATGGACTTGTCTGCAGATAACTTTACCTCAGGAACCAATGTACAAAGGGGTATAGCAGTTCCAGTATTAAGCAAAACTAAAACAAGAATTGCATAAAAACTGCAAAGCTGTTTTTCATATGTAACTAGGTGCTACCCAGTTTACTGACTTAAGAATGATAAATTTCAATGATTTATCATGATAGCAAAATAACAAAGGACTTAGAATACTATTAAACTTGCAAAAATATCAGTAGCAGTTCACAAAACTACTCTAAGTTGCTGTATTTTATAATAAACTCAGTAACAACATTGCTTTGGCTCCTAAGATCATGCTGTTCATACACAAATTTGATTTTAGGATTTCTGTTTCAAAATACAAAGGTTTTTCACATGGAACGCTGCTGCTGGTTGGTTCAAAATGAACCTAACCTCTTCAAGCAGCCCTGAAACTTCAGGCATGAGCATCACTATTCAAGACAAAAGCAACAGTGAATAGAGTGATTTGAAATTTCCTCTCAGTACTTTCAGCCTATCTCCATTGTCTAAGGAATTCAGTCAGAGGTGAGAACAACACAGTGTACAATTGGTTTCAGCCTTGCATAATGCAGGGCATTGGTTGTAATATGCAGGGTTTGCATTATATTAAAAATAAAGTACATTTTTATGCAATTCAAATGTTTGCAATGGAGCACATCACCTTTCATGAAGCAGATTCGGGACTCAGGAAGCTTCTTCATCAGGCGACCCATGAAGAACTCACTGCCAAAATCCTCTGCACGAATGAAGGCACCATATTTTAAGAACCCGACCTCATAAGGGGTGAACTCCACCCATTCTGCAGAGACATAAAACAAACTTTTAAATCTCAACCTTATCCCTACTTCCCTGCTGGAAGGGCTATGAAAAGGCAAAAAGGCAGCTGCAGGATAAACCCTGTCTGTGGGGTGACCACAGCCTGGCTTTCCTCAGTGTAAAGAGTTATCATTCAACTGGTGTCAGCCACTCACTCAGTAAAATTTCGCAGTGCCATTCATTCAGAACTTTCCAATGACCCTCTCCAGAGATAAGATAAGTGAAGATTATACCAAGAGGGGTCAGCCTGAGTTACCCCACATGCAGAGCTAAGGCTTGTGAGTACCTTGGCTGTCCTTAAACACCTCCCCAAGATTTCTCCTGCCCCATAGAAGATGAGTTCTTCCCATAACCTAGGCACAAAGACTGGAAATGGAAAAGGAAGTTAAGGAGGAAAAGAAGTTGTTTATAAATGCTATGGGTCAGCTGTACAAGAAGTTGAAGTACTGATAATGCAGACAGTTTAAACACCTAATGAACCCATTTTTGCCATCACCTTTGAACTCTGAAAGGCTGTAATCTTCTTTGATGTTGAGGATCATGTAGATAGGTAGGGGATTTTGACCCTGACTCAATGCCTCTTGCTCATCTGAGAGTTTGTGGTTATTTTTCTGTGAATTGATGAAAGACAGAGAGGAAAATCAAGGGACCTTCTTGGCATAGTATATGAGCTTCCATGAGTACAGCAAAATACCTAAGTGTTTCCCTTTTAATTTTGCTATTCTCTTGACTCATTTTGTGTCCAAACATTTTTTTAACCAAGGAGTGATCTAAACGTTTATACATCCACAGAGGCTTATTTAATTACAGAGTTGTAGGACACTTTTTAAAAAAAATGGTCTCCTGTTCTTTCTCCCAAATACATCCACTTTACATGAAAATTTAAGTCCTCACAGGGATGAGTAGAGGAAAATAAATCAAGAGCATGACTNCTAAGACAAGAAGAAATGGACTCAAATTGTGCCCAAAGAGGTTTAAATTGAATATTAGGAAAAATTTCTTCACTGAAAGGCTGGTCAGCATTGGAACAGGTTCCCCAGGGAAGTGGTGGGATCACCATCTGTAAAAGTGTTTGAAACTTGTGTAGATGTGGCACCTGGGGACATGGTTTAATGGTGAACATGATAGTGATAGGATAATGGTTGGACACAGAGGCTTTTCCAACCTTAATTCTAAAAACCCTTTGTTAGTCAGCAGAAATCATCATAACGCTGGCATGCTCTCAGGTATCTGTCCCTGGAGCTTCATTTTCCATACAATAGTATTCAGTAGCTGTGAGGGAAAACATAGGGAAAACTTTACCTCATCGCCTAAGGCTTTTTCTAGCAGAAGCCCCCAAAAATCAACACTGGAGATCTGGTATCCCTCTTGCTTCCGCAGTTTTAGCTCCTTTGCATAGTATTTCAAGTTCTCCAGGGAAAAGCAGCTTAGCTTGCACTTGGTCATATGTCTGCGGACTTCACCAATTGGTCCTGATAGATCCTTGTGTGTCCAGTCAGCACTCTGATACAAATGTGACAAAGTCCTGGGGAAAAGAAAGGAAGTGCATTGTCATGTAAGAGAGAAACTTTCACTTTTTAGACTTAGATTTGAGGTCCACATCAAATGAACTAGCTGAGGTTCTTTAAAAGCATCATTTGGGCTTAGTTTATTATTGAAAATATTTTTTGATTTAGAGGAGTTTCCCAAATCACTAGTGAAACTTGAGGATTTGAAAAAAGCCCCTCCTTGCTACCAAGGTTTATGCACAAGGCTGTGATTTGCACCCTGGTGACTCAGTAGGAAAGATCCTAGAGCTGAAACAAAGAATCAAGGAAAATCTTGCTCCCTGTAAGCAGCACCTAAGCCATTCCCTGGCTTGGGCAATGTGCTCCTAATGCAACAATAAAAAAAGCTCAAGACTGAAGCAGTACACTTTTCTTTACCAAAATGAAGAGAATAAATATCTCACACAGCAGGCTAGAGAGGTGATGAGTGATGCCTTCGTTCAGAATCTCCTTACCAAGTTGAGCCAGATGACCCAGTGATGTATGAAATAGCATCCAAGAGACCTAGTCTTTGAAGACCCAGCAGGCTGCCTAACAGAGATGTCAGTGCCCAGGCGCCACCTCCTGTTGTCATCACTGCTATAACTGGTACCTGTTTGTCTTAGTTTAGGGCAAATTTTAGGAGGAAACTTCCGAGGGGGGTCTCTTCTAGGAAAGCTAATTTTAGCTACCTCTTTCCCACACTGGTTCAGGAAAAGACTTCCTTAGAGAAAAGTGGAAAAAACTATTTATTTAATAAGTAGAATATTTATAAGCATGGAAAAATTGAATTATATAAAACAATGAAATTTCTCTTTATTTGCAGAGATGGTAGAATTCAGAGAGTNGATGACCCAGTGATGTATGAAATAGCATCCAAGAGACCCAGTTTTTGAAGACCCAGCAGGTTGCCTAACAGAGATGTCAGTGCCCGGGTACCACCTCCTGTTGTCATCACTGCTATAACTGGTACCTGTTTAATCATCAACACAGCAGTGGTAAGCAGCATTCTGATTACCAGCACAAGTGATCAGAGCTGAGTGAAACGTGGCATTTCAGTCCCACAAAAAATTCCAACATTTCACCACTTCCCCAAGGAGGGAAGAAAAAAAATGAAAACTGTATTTTGCTCAGGAAAAAAACAAAGTAACGGATTTTGAGGATTTTGATCAAAATCAATCATTTTTGATTGTAAATTTTTACATGCTGGCTCATCAAAGCAGCTCAAAACTTATTGTTTCAAGGCATTTCAATATTAGACTGCATTTTCCTTAGCAAAACATCTTCTCATGAGAGCTCTATTTTGATAATAAGCGGAGCTCATCCTCTCTGTAAGTCAAGCATAATAGCTAGAATACATTTCCTACAAAGTACCTAGAGTACATAATTGCAGTGATGAAGCCTAATTGTATGGAAATATAAATTGTGTTACAGGAAGACAAATTTCTCTAAGAAACCCACTGAGAGAAGATGAGCCAATTGACATTTTCCCCACACATTTCCAGGCAATTGCATCAAAGAAATATTCAACAATTTCTTAACTCAGATTCAACATTTCAGGTCAAAGCAAAGTATTCTGATTTGGATTTACCTGACTATAGGGAAATATTCTCTTGCTGGAAAATCTGAAAATAGTAGTTAGAAGTACCTCCCCTAAAATTCTTATACTGAAGAAACTGCTGGATTTTTTTCATTGAAACTACTGTACCAATGAGAAACAATGTAATAATATGATCAGTTTGTGAGCAGGGGCATAATTTATAATGTCTAAAACCATGCTGTCAAATATTACCTAATATGCCTTTGGTCCACCTGTCCTGGACAAAGAAGAAAACACAGGTGAAAGAAGGTTAACCACCTCTCAAGTTGGTTCTTCATTTCTCAAGTTCCTGATCACAGACCATGCTCCCTCTCTAAAGCACCAACCATCCCCATGCCAGCATGGACATGAACAAATACAAACCCTAGCTCAGACAAGAAGATGAGAGAAAAAAATGTTGAATGTCTTTGTTCTATTTGAGGAACTACAGCTGACATGATGAGCACCAGAGGAGAGAGTCTATAATAAGACACCTTCTCATCAGCCAGTATTATGCATCATTTAAACGGTTAGATTTTCTCCCTCCAAAAATCTGATAATATAAAATACATTATGGGGTCTTGGTGACTGAATGATCATCTAAAGCAGTTGGACTATCCAGGTCTATAATGCACAGATGAAAAAGAAATAGAGAAAAAAAATCCTGATTTATGGCATTATGTTTTCTGGAGAAATGTGTATCAAGAGGGTTTGATACCATCCTGGCTCTCACATTGCTTAATCTGAAGTGGAAAATGCAGAAAAACATTCCTCAGTGCTTTACATGGTGCAGTGAATGTATCAGGGCTAGTTGAGGAACAATATGCAGAAAGCTATGAGCATAACATATTCCTGTTACACAGCATGTTACAGTCCCTGTAGTCCTCCCCATACCTCATGATCTTGTAGGTCTTGTTCTAAATGTAGCACTTTTTTCAGAGCAGAAGCCACAAACTTCTTCCTTTTCTGTAGGAAAATTTTCTCCTCCATACACAGATCAAACTCCAAGCGAACATCTAAGTTTCTGGACCTCAAACAAAGTCCAGGGTTAAATAGGGTGTGAACAATCACTTAAAATTAATGTTGGGATCCCTACTTACAAGTTGCAAATCTATTATTAGTAGGCTGCTACTGTGGCCCCATAAAAGCACATCACAGTATAAATAAGGTAAAGAAAAGGCTGGTAAACTGCACAAAGTAGCAAAATCTTACAGAAAGAATTAATTAATTTATTGATTTTCAGGAAGTGTCTAACATAAATACTGCAATCCATATATGGATACTATAAACAGTGGAATATTTAGGATTTCTTGCCTCAGGACCTCCAGATTTTATAAATACAAATACTCTGTATTTTTTACAAGTAAGGAAAGTGAAGTGTAAACACAACCTTTTCTAAATATATAGCTATATAGATGTTGCAACCAGAAAACATTATTCTCCCCATCTAAACTGAACTCCTATATAGCAGCACAACAGGAAAATTCACCTAGCACAGTTAACCACCTTCTGGACATGGCTAGTGAACATAGTATGAATACGTAAATATAATAATTGACTAAATACTTTCTCCCTTAGTTACAGATATAGGTAAGAAGGCAAAATAGAAACTTTTTTTCACAACCACAAACCCAAAGACAGAATTTCTTACCAGTCATTTGACTTCACATGTAAATTGATTGTCTCATCCTAGGAAAAAAAACCCCACAATATAAACACTGGAGAGCATTTTACATTCTTTCTTTACCATCAGCTCTGAAGCCCTTCTCTTTTTCTAAAAGCCACATAGAGCCACAAAGCCATAATAATCAGAAAATCCATCTAAGTCGTAGAACTTCTCCAAGCCCACTTTATTTTCATTATATTGTTTTATACTAAAGATAAAGAGAGCGGTATACATATACAGTAAAATCCAACACCATCTCTGCCAGTGTGCTCTATCCTGCCTCATCGTTTACATTTGCTCTGATCTGCATTAGCCCCCAGGTGGTCACAGAAATCCCTTTGTCATGTGTTTGGCTGTGATTTTTTTGTTCTATTTGGTTCATATAAAAATATACAGGTCCATAATGTTAGGAATTGTTAGGAATCTAAGGGGACTAAGAGTTACATATTTAAACCCCAACTTCACACTGATCTAATTAACTCATGCCTGATGATCTTTGGTCTATAGCTTAACATGTATTCTAAGAAGTTGGTATCAATCACCTTTGCTACTGCCACTTTCTCACTGAATGGAAGTGAATCCAGAGGAATAGTGAGGGACGCATGGGAGTCTTTTTTCTCTTCACCTGAAGTACACTGAAAAAAAAAGTTATAATGTAGAAAAATATTTAATGTATACACCATAAAAAAGCACAGTCTCCAACTTACTTTTTTCAAAAGGGGTCCCTGTCCAGCAGTTTTCAAGTTTGCATCTAATATTTGTATGGCATCCAATTTTTGTATGTATCTAATATTTGTATGTTTTAGGGGTTACAATGCTGTTTCAGAGCTGAAGTTCATGAAAGATAGCTCCTAATTAAAAATACAAACTCTTTCCATTTGCCTCATTCAAGTGTAGAAAACCATGAGTTTACTGTGCTTACTCAAGCTAATGGTCACGTACTGAACAGAAATGAGGTTTCTTCTCTGCTAGAGCCATGCACAGTTCTGACAGGCTGTACTTGATGTAATGGAAGTTCAGGGGCTTCAGAGGTTGCCAGAAAGAGCCCAGTGACAGGGTCTGGTTCTTCTCATATGATCCTTTCACTGAAAACAAGAAGTCTTTTTCTAAAAAGAAATCCAAACATGAAAAATACACAGAGAAGTTAATGAATATGATCCCAGAACTGAACATTAAATGGTCTTTCAGAAGTTTATATATAAACCCTTCAACAATAGTTAAAAGCTTCCAAACTCTATTTATCCAACAAGGGAACAATACACAGAATAGGAGGAGAAGAAAAGCAAACAAGCAAATCGAAAACAAACCCCAAAACACCAAAAAGCTTATAAAGCTGCAGTAAATGTTTCAAAAACTCAGACATACAGGCAAATTGGACAAAATGTAAGTTGAGATAGAAATACATATTTTCTTCTATTTTACAGGACTCACAAGGTTCATTGTCATTCTAATAAGTCCCTTTAGTGTCAAAGTGCAGTTTTTATAGTTAGTTAGCACAGACACACTATAACTGTTGGATCTGTGAACCTGTATATACACTCCTAACCATCCAATTCCTGTGGTCTAACTGTAAGAACAAAGTAGAGAAATTACCAGATTTTGATTTGACAAAACAAAACAAATGGCAGACAAAAAAACAACACGTGCACCAAAAAATCCAAACAAACAAAACCAAAAGAAACTAAACGAACTAAAACAAAAAAAATTTAGAAAAAAACCCAAAACAAACAAAAAATGCAAAGCAACCAACCAACAGAGAAAAATCAGGTAACCATAAAATAAGGGGTTTTATGTTTCTAGTTTGAAGTCTAACCTGAAGGTTCCTTCTTTGTCCGTCTGTTGTCCACTAGGACTTCCAAGCAGGAAATTTCACGAGACTGTAGCAGGGGTGAACAATGAGAGATTTAAGTATACAAACGATGCCATATCTGAGTCACTTCACTGGTACCTGACTTTGGTCACCTGAGTCCCTGGGGTCTGGAAAACAATCCACCCTGTGTTTGTTAGGCTGATAAGAGAAAGACTTTGGCACTCTGAAAATGTGACAGGTTTCACCTGAAAGAAAAATTGTTGTGGTGGTTTTGGACAAGACTGGGAAGAGAAGGAAAATAACAGGGGGGTAATGGGAGTGTGCTGAGACCTCCTGAGGGTAAACTGATGGGTTGGCTAAATCACAGGAATGTCCTTGCTGCCCTGCTTTGGTGAAGCTGGACAGTCAACTGCTACCTCCCCTCTAAGTAATGACTTAAGGGCAGCTGAGAAAGCAACTTCCATATCATCCTGTGGAAGTGCAGAAAACAGAATGGCCATGAGGGAGTCACAAAAGAAGTTCCTCAAAGGAATGACACAGCGGCAGTAAGTCAATGAAAGCCCACTTCAGGCTTTGTCAATAGGCTTGATATCAGCCTGTGGTGGTGAACAGGTCTCTGGGTATCCCAAATGACTGCACATCCTTTCCTAACCCATCCTCCCACAGGGAGCATCACAACAGGATGGCTACCTGTGTCTGACCCCCATCTCCCTCCCCTTCAGCCTTGCCTGCAGTGAGGTGTTGGGGCACCTGCCAGATTCACCATTCCCATGACTATCATGAAAACAAAGATAGAAGAACAGTAGTTTAAAATTACCACTAATACACCATTAGTCACAAGCTTTTCAGGAGGGACTGGACTGAAAGAGAAAAGAAATGCAATCAGAAGTAGTATCACCTAAATGCATCCTTAAATGAACACCAACAAATAATGCTTTCCTTGAAGTTTGTCTTTTCCAGCATGGTCTTAAACATTGCACTGGTTTTTAATTTTGGGAGACATCTGAAATGTGTTTTCCTTTTTTTAAATCAGAATGGTAAAGAGTAATTGTAATAAGTATGATGACTGCAGTTCTTATTATCCTCCCTCTTCCAGCAAGTAATAGGATAAATTAATAACCAGGGTGATTCTTGGTAGAAAAGGAAGACAGAGTTTTAGCCAATATGCAGCTTCATCAACACCATCTATTGCTGTCATGCTGAGTATTTTAAACTG
>VZTZ01001193.1:0-95393 GCA_013400955.1 Drymodes brunneopygia
GACCCCACCTGGAATGCTGTGTATAGTTCTGGGGTCCCCAATTTAAGAAGGACGTGGAACTGTTGGAGCAAGTCCAGAGGAGGCCATGAAGTTGATAAGAGGACTGGAGCACCTCCCCTACANACTGGAGCACCTCCCCTACAAAGACAGGCTCAGAAAATTGGGGCTGGTCAGCCTGCAGAAGAGAAGGTTGCACAGAGAACTCACAGCAACCTTCCAATACCTGAAGGGGGCCTACAGGGAAGTCAAAGAGGGGGGTTCTTTGTCAGGAACCATAGTGATAGGACAAAGAGTAATGGGTACAAACTGAAAGAGGGAAATTCTTTACTGTGAGGTAGTAAGACACTGGAACACGTTGTCTAGGGAGGTTTTGGATGCCGCAACCTTGGCAGTTTCAAAGCCAGGCCAGTTAAGGCCTTGAACAAACCGGTCTAGTGGGAGGTGTTCCTGCCCACGACAGGAGGGGATGGGGTTAGATGATCTTTTAGGTCCATTCCAAGCCCTTAACTTTCTATGATTCTGAGAAAGAATTCCTGTACCAGACACAGCGTAGCCATGGCAATGACACTCTGCTTAGCCTAATTAACCCTGCTTAAGGCAGGCTATAGGAGCCCAGGCAGAGCTCTGTACTAATACACCTGTAATATCTGTATTACCTGAAGAAGTTCTACTGCTTCTGTACTCGGCCATATATATGCATTGCCAAGACTGCCTTAAATCAAATCCAAGAGCAATCTGATCCTCCCTTTTTCACTCAAAAATGAAGCTTATCACTTCTCAGGCTTAGGTTACCCAATGACAAATATGAAGTCATCACAGAGCATCAAATATAGAATTGATATTATATACATCCTTTTGAAAAATGCTCCATATGACAAAGCTCTATCTCATCAATTGCCTACCTCAAACCAATAAGCGCACATAGGGAGATGCTCCAGGATGAGAAAAAATACATTGAGGAAATTTTTCATTAACAACTATCAGCTGATTAACATTTTGATTAACCAAAATACAAGAATGAACAACTTCTGATATGCTTCCAAATCCAAAAACCAGTCACGCCATTTAAGCTCCATTTAGTGCTCATGGACAAACTTACTCACATTGATGCACCTGTGACATGATAAAAATCAGAGAGAAGTAAGACTAAACCATGCCACATGTCAAGAGTGAAATGAGAGATTTCATTTTGAAAGGCTAACCAGTCGCTCCCCTTTTCCATCTATTTCTGACTTGCTCCTTGTACACAGCTAAGGGTCTGACAAAAAAGAAGAGTAGCTGATTCTAAGAGAATATTTTCACCAGATGCTTTTATTCTTTGACTAAACAGTCAAATTTTTAAATTAAGTAAAGTGCACTTTTTCTTGCAGAAAATGGAGGATAATGTCAGCACACACAGTGGGATATATCTGAACAGACATCACTAAGGAACATGTGTTTCTGCTTACATCTGAGTCTTTTTCATTCCTAGAATCAATTTCACGAAGCACAAGGAGTGGGAACACGGGAGCACAGACTACATACAGACAGTACAGAACCACTTTGAGTTTAACTACAAAATGAATTAAAAATAAATATTAAAATTGTTCTTCCAGCTTTAGATAGTTTTCTCCTCATTTAGCCAACCAAACTACAGACCTACAGTAGGTCATTGGAACACTACTGCTATTGTGAATGGCAAATATAAATCTCTAAGAATAAAAGAAGTTAACATCACAGCAAATATTCCTCTGTGATTTTCTGAACCCTAAAGAAATTACTGAACTATGTGTATGAAGGAGAACACATTACAGCATGTGTTAAGTAAAGATTAGAAGACGCAAACTGGAAGAAAAACTGACTTGTAAACATTACCAAAAATTTAACAGAAACAATATGCTATGCCATTTTCCTTACCCCCTGAGCTTTCACTGGAATTTATTTGTGGCACAGTGACTTCAGAAGCCTGTGTGTTGGTCACAGATGCTGCTGTTACAGCTGGCGCAGGACTGCTTCTGCTAAAAAGAGAAAAATTATGAAATGCTGAAGACATTAGAAAAGCTATAGTGTTACATGATCTGCCTTTCATCACATCACATGTGTGACCAGTAACCACAGCTAGTATTTAACCTACGTTACAGAGCAGAACTTATGTCAGTAAAAAGGTAAAAGTGAGCATTGGCAATCTACTATCAAACTCAAGCAATGGAAGTTATTTCAAATATTTAATTTAAATCACTCAATGACAATTTTTGAGATCAGAAAAGGCTGTATTTAAAAGGCAAAAATTAAGGCAGTGTCCACCCAAATAATGTGCAAGAGAAAACACAGCAACTATTCACTGAAGGATGAAACAAAACCAGTGTAGAAGGACTAGAAAGTAGAAAAAGTTTGTTTTTAATTTACACACACTGCTACAATGATAATTTCAGTCTAAAATCATCCCAAGCAAAGGCCTAGGGCTTCAAGTGACCAACCACAAAAATGATCCTTTTTCCATCTTCAAGAAACTGTGAAGCAGCGTGTGTCTAAAATTAACCAAGAGCAATTTCCATTTTGCCTGTGATGTCCGAGGTATCACAGATTATTTCAGTAACACAGGCAGTGGTATCAACTACTGTTAATCATTTACCAAGGAAGACTAACTAAAAGCACACTTGTCACAAGGACTAAGTCAAGTATTTCATCCTACACAACGTCTTATAATATATGTGTAATACTGCTGAACTGCAGGAGATTGATATTTACTTCTACATGTATCAAAGATACAAACATGAAAAGAATAGAATACATTCACTTATTGGGGCAAACTGGAGTTAAGGTAGGAAAAGACTTACTACAGAAAGTTAGTATTAAGAAAAGTTAAAGATGTACACTTTGAAACTACAGTGAGAAATTATGCTCCTAAGCTTAATTTGCATGGGTATCATAAGTAACAGCAGTAGCTCTACTGATTTCCCAAACAGAAAATCTAAACCTCTCTACTGTATCACACTTGGATCCAAAACTCAAAAAATACTTCCTCACCCTCACAACTACCTGCTCACTATCTCTCATAGCCTCCTATTGCAGGGCCCAAGTTCTTCTATCATTGTGTCTCCTAAGCATTTTTACCCAACTTTGTAATTCCTCATCTCAAGTCCAGTGCCATGCTCCCCATCCCCCAATTTTTTTCTAGTGGTCAAACTGCAAATAAGACTGTCTACAATCTCCATCCAATTTGGAATATTCCCACCTTGGTAAAGGTGGTATCACATGTATTTGCCATGTGTTTAACTCAAGTAATTCAAGAAGAGAGAGAGAGAGCAGCAACAAGGCTGAAATTCTTCATTACCCCTGAGAACTTCCGGAACTGTTCAACGGACTCGTCTTCATAGCACTGGTAGGCGAAGGCACAGACGTGCTGTTATCACTGTCCATAGACAAGTCTAGGCTGCTGTCATTCAGAGCTGTCAACCTGATCCCTTCTGTCGAGTGCTGCAAGCCACAAGGCAAAAGAAAATTCTGTTAGACCTTTAATTAGTCTAAAAATCAACAGAAATTCATGTTATTTCAAAATGCAAACTTAAATGGACAATTTTCAAACCTTTTTACATGTAAATAATCCACTATCCTCTCACTACAGGCATTTACATTTTCATGTTCACAACTGTGGTACAGATTTGTCTGAACCAATCATGTTCAAAAACAAACTGATACTGTATTTAATGATTATATTTTCAGCTTTATTTCAAATTTCTTTGGTTTTGTGGACTTATAAATATTTTAATTAACTTTAAAGTAACTGATGTACATCAAAATAAACTGATGTACATAAAAAGAATTTAAAGAGGATTTGAACTTAGTCCATGGAGAAGAAAAACCCTTTTCTGACATAGTACTACTACTACTTAAAGAGAGGTATTCATTAATATTTACATTGTTCTCTGGAACAGATCTACACTCGGTGTCAATAAAGACTTCCTAGTCCTTAAAGCAGCATTCAATATAAAACAGCTATTAAGAAAAAGCATGTTATTCAGCTGTACTTAAAACAGAATAGGTAACAGTGGTTTAGCTATTAAAAAATCCAAGGAAACCTGTATTGCTCTCAGATTAAGCTAATACAAAGCAGCAGGGATTTTGAAACAGACTGAATTGTTCAATTCAAAGTTCCACCCCTTCTTCCTGACTCCACTAAAACTAAACAATAATCCAGTGCAGCATCTTAATTAAAAACTAATGCTACCATTCTCATATATGGCCACATAGGTCAACTATCCAGCCAGACAAGAAGATACTACCCACATTGTTGATGTTCTGAGAAATGTAGTATTCGATTCAGTGCACCTAATAATGCTACTACACCCAAATGAGATCACTTGCAGGTAAAAGAAAGGGGAATTTTTGTTTTGTTAATTCTTTGATTAGTAAACCTAAAAATCTGAGTAAACCTGAATTAGTAAACGAAAAAATCAACATTTTAGAGCAATGGCACTTTCACTGCTCTCAAATATTAGTGACATTTACCTTTTTCTTTTTCTGAAGCACATGATTAGGTAGCAGTTGGTGAAGTTGCTTACGTTTCACATGCCTTGCAGCAATCTTCATATCCATCTCAAACATCTTGCTGTTTATTGCTTGCCTATAAACTATACAATTAGAATAACTTTAAGGCACACTGAATCATCTTGCAAAGTCCACTTACTTGCCCAGGCAGAAACAATTTGCATTTCAGAGCACTTATTACCCTCAAGAACAAGAGTAATATTTCCTTGTTCTGGAGAAAGAAAAGGAACTACTATCACTGGCCTACCATGCCAGCACTGATAGTACACACACAAACATTAGTTTGGAAACAGGCGACCTGTTTTTCAAGAAAAATGTCATGCCAGCACATCATTCTCTGTATTTTTAGAAAGTTTTAACTGCAAGAGCTCTGAAGCAAACTGTTCATTTCATCTCAAAGTGACTAAAGATAGAAATAAAATTTCCTCATAAGAATTACAGTATTTACATAAAATTATTTTCTTCACAGGTGATTTAATTTATGTAGTTCCTGCAACAAATGGGTTTTAATTCAGGAGTTAAGTACTCATGTGCCACCTAATGCATTGAAATTACTCTGGCAACTCACACACCACTACGTTTTTATACAAAAGTAATTTATGTTTGGATTTCTTCTGTTTTGTTGGGCTTTTTTCTTGCTTTGGTTTTGGGGGGGGGTTTCTGTTTGGTTTTTTCTTTAATTTTGTATGGTTGTTTTGGTGGGTTTGTTTGTTTGAGTTTTGTTTTTTTTTCATATTGTCTACTATAACAAGTTATTTCTCTTCACCTCAGAACATCTGCTTCTGGTAAGTCACCATGGTAAGCACCAGTACAAGAACTGTGCTGGAAACCAGGATCCTGGGTTCAAGTAAAGCCAGGTAGAAAGGAAAAGCTTGTTTTTTCACACTGACTGGTTCCACAATGTTGAACAAAAGCTGGGGCAGATGTACGAATGAAAAACAGTTCTGTAGATCTTAAATATGAAAACTCAAGAAGTATCTCCCTTATTCACTGTCTGCTCTATAAACATTAAGGAATCCCACTGAATAGCCTATGAACACATAATTAAAAAGGTGTTAAGAGAGAGGCACACAAAGAGCTCAAAGAATACTGAGTATTAAAGACAGTCTTGGTATT
The DNA here is from genome assembly GCA_013400955.1 of Drymodes brunneopygia. Classification (NCBI taxonomy): domain Eukaryota; kingdom Metazoa; phylum Chordata; class Aves; order Passeriformes; family Petroicidae; genus Drymodes; species Drymodes brunneopygia. The sequence goes on from VZTZ01001193.1 coordinate 5,644, forward strand.
GAAGAAGCTCGTAAAGCCTCTCTGTAAAAATTATACTGGTTACAGCTAAAGTAGAAGCATGTTTAATGAAACCAGACATGGTTAAAGCATTCCATACTCCTGACATTGCATCTTATCAAAGTTTCCATACAAGAAAAACCTAGATCACTCTTCATGTCTCTCTTCCTCCCCTTGCTCCCACTAAAAAGCAAACTATTCTTTAATTTCATCCTGCAAAACAGTTACTTTTGATAAAATCTTGGGATATATTACAAAACACAGGGCAAAGAAATATTTAGCATGGATTAATGAAGATACACCCACATTAATTTCAGATTACCAGAAAACCCACAACAGGAGTTGTTTGCTAGATTGTTACTTCTGGAAGCATATTCACAAACTGAAAACTCTGCATTCACAGTTGTGAGGTGGAAGGGGGGTCAAAGTGTCCAATTCCCTTGCTTCCTCAGACTGAGTCTTAGAAATTGAGAGACCAGGGCTGCATTAGGTAACATTTGAACCTATTCCTTCAACTCTGTAAACACAGAATACTTCAGCCTCAACTGTTGTTTGTTTAAAAAAAACAAACTGCAAATTTATTAGCTAAATCTGTCAAAGCTACTGTTCCTGACACTCTGGTGTCACACTCCCCAGCTGTTACCAGCTTACAAAATTTCCTATGTGTGTACTAAGTTATTTTTGTGAATCAAAAAGTAAACATCAGAAAGTCAAAAACCTCTCTTCCACTGAGTGCTGGACATGAAAGTAAAAGTTACTGAATCAATTATCTAGTATGAAACACCACAGAATAAGACATTTGTTAATCCACTGATAAATTGAGTTTCACCGAGTAACAAAAATATTTAAACTATACTCAAAATTTTTGAGGTTAAGCTTGCTAGTTCGCATATGATAACTAATTCATCTGTTTAATAAAGATTACAAAATAATGTACCACACTTTTAGTGAGATCTGCAAGATGTGTGTATAATTTTTATCACTTTTAATGAGAACAAACTGGAAGTGATTAGTCTGAAGTGTTTAGGAGCATTAAAACTCATTGACAATGTGTTTCATTAAATAAGACCCCTAACTCCTTAGCCAAAACCCTCTATGTAGGTACAATTCTACTACTACTACAAGCATTATGAATAAAGACTACATTTTGAGCAAAGTCAATAACTTCAACAAGTTTATTAATACCAGAACACCTGGAAAGAAAAACTCACCTGTGTCTGTAAAAGACTGAATGTCGTAGGTAAGATCAACACTTAAATTTTCAGAGTTTTCAGTTTTCTTAAACACCAACCCAATCACCCACATTGTACGGTATTCTTCCCTGGAAAATTTTATATAAAACAGTCAGTCATGTAATACTGACAGAATTAAATAACTTGGTAAATTATTTGCTGCAATAGACAACAGTTGTACTTCTTAGCTACAGTAGCAATAGGAAATGAGAAATAGAAAGGCGAAACCCAAAGCTGACTAACAATATTCCTCTTTCATTCACAATATAAAAGTCATCGCACACTACGCATCTACCTCCAGCAAATGAACTAAGATCATCAGTAGATTACTCCGTTCAACTGCGCTCCCAATACAGATCCTCTCAGGTAGCTACTAGCATGAGAGTAACCAGCTCTCAACTAGCCTAGCAACTATAAAGGCACTGAAACTAATTAGAATCTATTACCCAATTAAGCAACTTTCACTTTGCAACCTAAATGTGTCTTCAACACTCAAACTTCTTAGCTGTAACCAACCACAAACTGCAGGTTTCAGTTAAAATCCTCCCTTTGACAGCTTCCCTTCACATGCGATGGTGAAAGAATGTCCTTTGTATACACTGGGAAGACAACCTTTGCTGGAAGTGTTGCCTGCATCATGTCCTCCGAAACAAGAGCTAATTGGAACCTCTAATTATGCAGGCATTTGTAGCTATATCCACCCACTAAAATGGTGCTGAGGAGGTACTGCTTTTGTCCAATCTTACTCGGAACATGCATGTAACAATTACATAACCTCTAAAACAAAAAGTAGCAGCATACTGTAATTGAAGCAGTTAATGCGTGGGAAAGGCTCTGTGTGCAAGGCTAACAAGGCTTTTCACATCTCCCAGTAAGGACAGGTTTCTGCCCCATTCTCATGAAAGTATGATTCCTTACAAATTAATTACAATGCTTTCTTGAAATAAAGTCTTGAAAGAGTTTTCAGCCCCCACACACCTGCAATCGCTGTTTTGAGTGGGGGAGGAAGGAGTGGCAGAGGGAGGAAGGAATCAAAAAACATTTAAAATCCTCAACAATTTGAAGTACTTGATACTCTCTACCGTTTCCACAACGCGACAAATTCTAACCACAGTCATGATGGTTTCCATTATATTCATCCCCACTGCTAAATTTTATAACATTAAATGAACTTAGTTACTCAAGAGCTCCATTCTACAGTGCCTGATGTTCTCCCAGATTCTCAGTGCTTCCTCACAATTAGAACAGCATCAACTAAGTAGCAGTAACTTATATAGGTTGGCAAGAAATTATGCCATTAATACAGTTATTACCAAAAATACATTTCCCCTTATTTTCTGATTTTGAAACATTCTTACACAGAATTAAAGAATATCTAATTTCATATATAGTACTTAAGAAGAGCTGAACATTTTTTGTTTGCCTTTAGATGGTCATTAAAAATTAATCCTTTTTAAATTGTATAAAAATGTCCATTTATTTATTAATGAAATTGTATATTAGTTAAGTTAGCTTCTCCCTACTAAATGAAGAAAATGGGTTTGCTTACTTGTCCGGATTCTCCTTGGGTGCTGGGAATGACTGTGGATTCACATGAGCCAGTGTAATGAATTCATTCTTCTCCAGGTTTCCAACTAGAATACGGATTTTTGATTCCACCAAGCCCACCCTGTATAAATGTCATTTATTAACAAGATCTCATTAACAGGAAATAATAGAAGTATCTAACATCATGTATCAGGATAATAAATCCTCAACATTCTCCTTATACTAATACTTGAGACTACTAATGAATTAGTGCACATCAGATTAATTCAGATCAATAATTTCAGTTAAGGCATTGCAAAAACTGACACAAGGGAAGCTTAAGAATGCCCTGCAGCTGTTTCTGTGGCCTGATTTTACAAATGGAATTAAATACAAGACATTACACATCAAGTAAAAGGCAGGCAGAAGAAACCACCACATATGTATCCAATGTTCTTTTGGCTTCAAATGATGAATTCTAGAGGTGAACGAATTCCCAATACCTGTCAATCTTAAAATTTCATTAATAAAAGAGAGAAGAAACATGGGAAAGGGGAATTTTTGTTTTGAGAAACAGCATTTCAAGTGACTGAAGACATACCTCCTCGCACTGCTTATTTAAAAAAGTGCACAAGGCATTTGTAAACTAAACCTGACAGCACTACTAAGGAAAAATTCAAGCTACAGCCTTCACTCCCCAGTTAATTTTTTCCTGTATTTTTTCACAACTCTACAGTCTTTATTCATTTAATTTTGAAATACTGAAGCTCCATTTTCATTCATTAAGAAAACACCTGATACACTAGATACTCCCTTGTGTCCAAAGCTGATAGTGGGGGGGGAGGTGTTGTTTTTGTTGTTTGCTGGGTAGAGGGGTTTGTTTTGATTCTTTTTTTGTAAATCTCAAGGATTACTCACCATTCTAGTCGCTGTTTTTCTGTCGGTGCACTTGCTAGAAGTACAATATAATGCCTTTGGAGATAAAGACAATATGCTATTCTATACGTATTTCTAAAACTAGACATTCAAACCTTAATATTAAAACTTTGCAGTAAATTCTACATTGTAAAATACAGATTATTAGCTTAAACATATATCCTACATTAAATAAAGCTTTGTTAAGTAGAAAAAGGGGTTATGTCCCAAATGTGTGACTAACAGACTTTGAAAAATTTTGGAGTTTAGGGCCTTTTGCAATTCCACTGTAATTCCACTAACCTTAATAAAAGGTTAGCAATGTAAGCACTGGTTGAAATATTTCAAGACCTGATGAGATCAGGGATTTAACTGACTATAAATCAAGAAAAAAGTTGTTCACAACTACCTTTACATGCCAGCTGTCTTAGTCGCAACATTATTTCTGAATAGCGAGAGGAGTGGTTAGTACATACACATTTGTTCAAAATCCAAAATAACACTATGAAATGCGGTTTAAAAATTTTTATCTGCATTTTGGAATTCTCTGAACACACTTATCTGAAATTTCATAAGGAATGTTTCCTCTGATGATAATTCCTAAACTCTCAATTATTTTCCAGGACTGTCAGTGTATACCCACTGTAAGCAGATTTCAAAGAGCCAGTATACAAAACAAGAATGGTATTTTAAACAAAGAAGCCCAAGGACAGCAGAATGGGAAAAGGTTACTTTTAACCTGAGTTCCTAATGAGGGAGCAGAGGCAATCTAACATGCTTACAGCCTGTTTTTTTCAGAGGCTTAGCTGGGAAATCTTTAACATCCTAAGTCATCCAATGCTGCACTGTTCTGTACTGATATGGTGTGTTTAGGTAGCTTCACAGCAAGATTTAAAGAACAGGAGTAACACGAGAGACTAGACCCTAGCATACAGCTCATGGAAAGGAAAGCAAGGTCAATGGCACTGGAAAACTGTGGTGCAGCTACATGTTTCTCTACTTATTTAGGTGGCAAGAGCCAAAATCCTGCAACGTACTACAATCCTCTGATTTCAGTCAGAGAATGTCAATGAAACAAGAGAACGGCAAAGGAGACATTTGGAGAAACTTCTTCCCTGTTCTGAACAATACAGAGATAAAATAACCTATTCATTTTGCATTTTGACAGTACTAGCTGCTTCACAGAAAAACGTTATGGAAAAAGATAACAAGAGTCCTTTAATTCTGTATGAGAGGTTACTAATGTAAGTTTATTCTAAAGAGCACTACACTTTCAGTAAGATTCCTACATCACAAGCATCACAAAGTCACAGAATGTTTCATTCAGTAGGAATGGCAATCTTTAAGCTTTTTGGTATTTTTAACCATGTCCGAATTGAAAAAGACAAATTTCAAACATGCAAGTATTTGAAGAAACCAATTTTCCAGTTACTTAAAAGCATCTCTGTGAAACAAACTTTTGAAGAACTACTTTTTAAAAAAAGTAAATTTGGTTACGTCTAAAAGCCTCAACTAGCTGGTAAGCACCTAGAAAAAAATCCTAAGCCTTATTAATGAAAAAAAGAAGTGATTACTAACTATTTTTGCTCAAGTAGTGTTCACTGAAAAAGAAAAAAGAAAGGGATCTAATTTCTCCTCACTCATACCAGCTGTTAGTACTGAGAGGAAATTATTCACTAGAAATAACCTATAACCATTTTCAATAAAATTAAATAATTTATGTTAAAAATTAAGATATCCTTAGTTTTAAGAGTCCAAGGTCTCACAGTTAAATTTTGCTAAGACAAGATTTGTTATCAGTGCCTCAGTCATAATTTTATCACGAAATACATGTGTAATTCAGAAGTATCTGTCACTTCATTATAAAGAAAAAATGGTCTTAGCTTAAGCTTCTGCCTCTCAATGCTGACTTTTAGATTCTGGGTATTATTCTGAAGTGTATCAGTTTGAGTTTTGTTTGTTTGGGGGCTTGGAGGTTTTCTGTCTTCCTTTCATAAAAATAACCTGATGTAGATAGTATGGAATTGTAATACATCATTAACACAAGTATTTCTAAAAAAACACCCAAATTAAGAGTCTAAGAGTCACACTACTTTCTGGGAAAAAAAAACAAAAAAACCAAATACACCAACTGAGAACACCTGAAGACGTTCATTTCAATTCTTATTATCTGTCTGGGAACTATACTTTTACTCAGTATTTTGAAGTGCTATGAAGCCAAAAATTTAAACCACCTTTTTAAAAGGTATATTTATATTCTACTTATTTAGCAGAATTATCTCTTTTCATGACATAGAATATGCTAGAGCTCATTAAATGAGTGCTATTTCTCTGAAAATACTGCTCTCTTGGTCTTAAGGTGCAACTATTTCATTTCTAATGCAACCCTTCCAACTCCCATCCCTTTGAAATTCTTGTCACTTCCCTGTAAAACACCATACCTGTATGTTCTTAGTTGTTCCTTTCCCCTTTTAAAATTTAAATCTACACAAAGGGCAGACAATACATGTTGTAACTCCCCAATTCCAAAGAACTGCTGACATTTAAAAAGTAAAAAAAAAATAAATAACTAAAAGCAGATTTCCTGTTTTTCCTAATTTTTAATCCGCTCCAACTATGCAGGTATATTTAAGCCTCTAGATTTCCTTAGTCACACATCATTGAGGTTCATTTTCAACACCGACAGCAAGTCAAAAGTGCTTATGAACAATAGATATTTAGCAACTAATTGCCATTGAGAGGGACAGATTACTGAAGCTATGCTTTCAGAGATTTAAAGAAATGGTTGTCTCAGAACAGGGATCAGATGTTCTCTTATCTGGCAGAGCACACTGCTATGAATTTCAGCAGAATAAGATAAGGCATCTACAATTTAAACAGAAGAAGAGTGTGAAAAGGGGTAAAGAATTTCAAAATATCTATCTTTCAGATGGAGATCTGACCAAGAGAGCCACATTTACCGCATACAGATGACTGTATATAATTATTTACTTTGTAAAGGCTACTAATCAAAATTGTAAAATTAACCTACTTAGGGAAAACAGAGAAAATCCTGGGTAATTTAAATTAAAGTAGGTTCCATAATACCATTCCACACTTAAAAAAATAAAATTAGAGCAAAGACATCTTGTGCAAAACACAAAACCTGGATATATAATGTTGAGCAAGAGAAGCTTTTATTGCTATACCCGGTAAAATGGCTTAAGCTGGTACACAAAAGAACCTGCATTAAAATGGAGATTACTTCAAATGACATTAAATGCTTCCTATTTTTTCCTACTTTTGAAAGAAACAAAGAAAATGTACTAGGGAACTTATTAGCAACCTCTTGAGCAGAAACTGATTTGTCTGCAGACCATTTTTTAGTTCAAAAAATAATATAATTGAACAGTGCTCTTTTAAATGTTTTCAATCTTAAGCTCCAAGGAACAACATAAAAGCCATCCAAATGTTTTAAAGCTTTTATCATGCAAAAGGTATAGAAACAAAACACAGACACATTATGAAGGTCATCAGTCTCTTTTAATGGGGGAACTGTATATTTCAATCTTGTTTAGATTAGTACAAAACCAACCAACCACCCAACACAAACAAGTGTAAAATATATTTGATCTTGATTCAAGAAAAATGGGTCTCCAATTTCAATTGAGGGCAAAGAAGATGTAGTCCGTATTTTAATAATCCATATTTATTATAAAAAATACAACTTTCAGCAAGTCCGTATACATTTAACAAGCTTCTGCCCCACAAGCATATTACTAGAAACCCTAGAAGTGTGAATTTCAGTATTTCCCTCAGAGACATTACAAAATTAGAAAAGCTAGGTGTGAGTTAATAAAGATCCAAGAGCCTTAAGCTTTAATGAAAAAAAATCTAGTAATAACTAGTACAACTGGTAGTTAGTCAACACAATTGCAGAAATATCTTTTATTATCAGAGTAACCTGTTGACTATATTGACAGAAGAAAACACAGTTTCAAGTACTTATTCATCTTAAGTACTGACCTTCAGAATAAGTTCTTTTTAACATCTTTTTTCCTGGGAAGACCCATTTTTAGAATGCTTACTGACAGGACTAAAGAACATTTATATTAGCCAAACCAGATGACACTTCTTCAATGTTATTGGTAGCATACCAATTCTAGAGTTAACTGGTGGCATTCTAAATATCTGGTCAGGGACTAACCGGTTTCTGAAATAAAGGTTTAAGACAAATCTTAAAAAAACTACCTGAGGAGATCATTCACTTTCCAAGAGAAAAGACAGTAGTGTATTCCCTCTTCCACACTATAGAAAAATCCTAACAAAACACTTTTTGGATATATAATGTATGTATATTTATGATCCTGTGCTACAGAGCATTATGAGGTAGTTCAACTGATAAACTTATAATATTCTGCCATGCCATAAAATACATACTTGTACTTCTGAAAGAAGTTTGGAGCTTCAAAAAGTTTGGACCACTCTGCCTTACTCAGCAAAATTTCATCTGTGATAGCAAGACCTAAATTATAAAAAAAAAAAAATTTAAACTTTTTTTTTAAATACAGTTCAGTATCCAGAGTAAAGACAGTTTATTAACTCATCAAAGACTACTACGAATTATTTCCTCCCTTCGAATTCACAGCGATTTATCAACAAGATTTATAAATCAGTCATACTTTCATTGTTCATTTGTTCATTTGTTTCATTAGTTAAACAAATCATATTATTGTTTTAAAAATCTGTGTAGAAACGTATGTTAATTGATCAGATTGATTATTTCACATATTTTTGCTCTGTGGTGCAACACAGCTCCATTTTGTTTTTTGCATGTGCCATCTCTTGCAGACAACAGATCTTTTTCCTTACAGTATTTGAATCACCTCTTGTGCAAGGCATTTTACAAGGCAAAGAAACAGTGAGACAAAGTACTGCTCTGAGAAAGCTACTTGTAGTTGCTCCCTGCATCAAATCTGCTTCTTGATTTGATAACATCTTCTCAGCCACAATTATTCAAGTACATGGATAAATCCAGAGGACTCATCTTCAAGAGAGTGTATTGCATTTTATTAGGCCTAGAAACCGGCATCAAGTGGAATTACTGTCGCTAATCTTCTATGTAACATAACAATCAAAGCCACTAAAATAAAGTTATGATACCATTAGTTCTAATTTTCAGAGCACAATGCATTCTATTTCGTTATCCTCGGTTTCTAAGTGATGGACAGACCTGCAGAAGGATCTGCTAAGTTTGCAGTTAAGCAGCACTAAACTTAACAGGCCAAGTTCTACGTCCCTCAAAACAGTCTCATGTCAGTAACATCCACATACCTTCCCCCCTTCAAAGTATACGCGCAATGAAACTATTTTAAATCTGTCTGAAAACATCTATATAGAGAGCATAAGATAATACTTACCTTGTTTAAATTCCTCAACCATGACCATCCGTGTGGAAACGGACACATTGTACGTAGAGTTCTGCTGTGGGTATGCTGGTGTAATTATAGGCATAAGATGGTACCTATCACTGGGGTTTACCTACATATAACAACAGCCAATCAGTTTTCTTCAAGCATACAGATCAGTTAACAAATTTGGATTTCTCCCTTTACTACAACCAAGTCTTAAGTTCTAAGAGACCTTAGTTTGCAGATCAAGAGTTCAGAGAAAGTTTAGAAAACAAGAATAATGCTTTCACAAAGGACATCTTTCTGAATGATAGTGATGTGGGAGGGTTGTAACCTGTCAGCACATCAAGATCAAGTTGCAGGCATTTCTAAATCCAGAGATGCCAACCAAACAGAACAATTTCCCTCTTTAATAGAAATTAGCTTGTGATCACATGAAACCAAGGACATCTCATCACCATATGAGCACCTTCTGCAGAATGACTGTCTTCAGACCTTGCGAAAGGTATTTTATACTTTATTTCTGTAACACTACTGAAAACTAAGAGCCATTTTAAGAGGCTCTATGCAACCTGACAGAAGCATCACTTGCATTAACGTACTTTTATTTAACAGCAGACGGGGTAACAAAAAAGAAGGGATACAACATACACATGCCAAGTACATTAAAGTATTATTAGGGTAACAATCTTGTAGAAGGTAAATAAAAGATAAACTCCTGCCATTACCTAGCCCACTTTGATTAGCTACTACAACACAGACAGTTCCCGTCACACACTGACCTCAAACCTCCTATCTCAGGAATAACAGATTCAAGAAATGTTTCACATATTTAAATGCGAACTTTTGTCAATCAGAAAAAACAGATTTGAAATACAAAAGGGAATACAACTTACACTATTCCTCAAAATAAAGATTAGTTGAATATCAGCTGTTCTGTGATTGACAAAATAGCATTGAGCACACTCATATTATGCCATCAAAAGCTCACAATGGGAGCCAGGCATCTGCTGCAACCTGTTTCACTGACTACCTGAAGGACATTCATGCCCAATGTCCTTAATGTAAGTGCTACAAAGATGGAGATCAAGTATTATAAACAATAAATGAAACAACTAAAAGACTTCAAGTTATGATCTTCTTTGGTGCAAGATGAAAAGACACTTTACTACAACTGTATGGAACCAAGCCTACCCAGCTGTAACTTGCACTGAAGTGAATTCAAGATACTTGCAAAAGTAACTGGCTTTAAATCATAAGCAAACCATTTTAAGATCAGCAATTTTCCAAAAATGCATTGCTTTAAGACATATAATTATTTATGCAGAATTTTTATTAAGATCGCTTATTGCAAGAATTGGGAGAAAAAGTACATTGTTTAGCAAGTGTGCTTCAAGTGGTCAATTCAGAAAATTAGCGTAACTTTGTTCTATGCTCAGAATTAGAGGTTACTTATGAAGATATAACACCACAACAGTAAGTTCAATAAACCCAAAATGAAGTTCACCTAGAATTTTTTAAGCAACCATATTTATTGCACAGTGTGACTTAGAGGGGAAAAAATAACACACTAACCCTTGGGTCCCATACAGGCAAATTAAGATTGCATTCTTCTGGCTGTTTCAATAGCACTGGATTTGGCCATTCCCTGTTCAAAAAGATTGTAGCACTGAATAAGACTATTGGATACAACCATGTATGTTACACAAACAATACTTTCGAATGTGATCCTTCTTAATGCTGCTCTCAAGATAAAGCACCATTTCCTCAAGACTAGGCTGGTCTAACTGGAGTTGTTTAAATAAGCTATATTGCAAAACTACAGTACCACTGCAATTAGCTTCTCCAGGGCATCAGACAAGGAATTTTCTGTAGTGTTGAAGGTTTAGAACCACTGGTTTATATAACAATTTGAACTCCTCTAAATTCTTCCTGAAATATACTAACCAAAGAGAAATTCCTCTGTGAAGATTGACATTGGGTCCATCTTCAAGCTAGCTGTTTCATGGACAAACTACAGAACAAACAGCCAGCACAATTATAGCATATAGCATCATAACAAATCATATGTATCAAAAGAAAATTGTAATCAAGAGAGAAAGAAATCTTGTTGAATGAAACACTAAAAAGTAACACTTGTTCTTCAGGTCATCGTACCCCCCTGAATAAAACTTATCTTCCTATAAAGAGCAGAAGTCAGTTAATCTCTTGGAATTTGTACATTATGATCCTATGTTATGCATGTACAAACTGGAGAGAAGTCCAAGAAACACATTAAACAGAGATTGCAACCAATTTCCCTCTATTACCTTAGTGTGGCAAAATATTACTAAACGCTATGTACCTCAGGGAGGCTATAAAGCCTATGAATGCAAGACAGTGAAAGTGTGCAAATTATCTTCACATTAAGAAGACACTATACTTGGAATAAAGCAAAACCTTGGAAAATGGTTCTTAAAACCTGTCAGTATCTCATGAAGAATATGGGTATCCAGACATGGACTTTCAAGAAAAATAGTATTCATTTGTAATCTGCAAAGTTCACTTTTGTCCCACTCATTCTAAATTTACTTGGAATGTTTCCATCAGTTACTCAAACCATCTTTCTGAGCTAACTACCTCAAGTATGAAATGGCATGTAATTCTGAACCACCTACCACTCCACACTGACAAGATTAAAACCCACATTTTTGCCATTGGTTCTCTTAAATTGCATTTGAACTATGTGCCTAAACCAGATACTGGCATACCTCCTTTATCCATTATCCTAGTATCTGAATGTTAGACTTTAAATTTTAGGGTATCTGCTATTTTGTACTATGTAAGTATTTTATCTGAAGAGTACTGTTAAGTTACAAAAAATACTTGAGAAAATTTTAATTAAGAACTGGGGGGTTTTGGTTTGGATACTTTAAAAACAAGACATGTTGGATGACTTACTGAAAAACTAAGCTGACAATTTCTGGTGGCAAGAACAATGCTTCTAATTTATCTTAATCTAGTAACAGCTGAAAATGGTACCATAAAAACAGGACTAAAATTTAGTGTCTACAAACAATTTTATTTTAGTTTAATCTAAATTAAAAACAAACAAAAAAACAAACAAACAAACAAAAACATACCATTTAGAAAATACCAAGAAAAATTTATGTACAAGAGTTGATGCTATTGCATTTGGATAAAGCTGGCAAGTTCTTGCTACTAGCATAGCCCAGGAAACACCGCCAAGGAAACCTAGTATATTGGAATAGATGTTGTGGCCTGTGGATTGAGAAGGAAAGAGACAAAAGGAGAGAGATGTCAGTAACCAGAAAAGGTAGTGAAAACTTCACAACTTTTGGAATAAAACTACTTACGTTTTGCCCACAGTTTGATAGCTCTCAGGGTTAACCTGAAGTTGTCAATGTTTGGTACTAGATGCAGAATTTCATCGGTTACCCGGCAACCTGCAAAAGAAAGAATTAATTACAGCTATTATTTTTTAAAGTTTTTTGCTTGCTTATCCTCCCTCACCATCAAAACTACCAAACTTTTTAAGATAAGCATGCTGGAAACTCATTTCATATTCTGATCACTTTTGTTTTGGATTAGAAAGCTTACATATTTTCATGTGCCTTTTTTCATTTTTAGTGTTCTATGACAACACTCAGGTTGACAATTCACGAGCGCATAACTACAGTTTTGGACTGCTACTTGATTTTTTGTTATTAATGAACTATGCAATTTGTTGAAAAAATGAACAAGTTCTGCTGTTATGTGAATACATACAGTATATCATGGAGTGTGCAGGCAAACTAAAAAAAGTCTAAGTCTTCATAAACCTACAGAAAACCAGCCATAGGTCAAAGCATTGAATTTTTAACAACAGGTTAAAAAGAATAGTTTTTAAACATACCAGCTGTACCACTAGTTTGATGGGATATTTTCAGACTGTAACAGTAGAGATGGCAGTATTAACTGCTTGATTTTAGGGGGTTTATAACAAAGAGTAAGTAGTACTTCATTGTTACTAAGTAGCTGCAGAGAGATGTTTGCAAGAAAATAGTATTATCTAAGACTACTTTTAAAGTAAGAGGCAACTATGAATTCTAGAGATTGCACAGATGGGAATTTCACAAAACAGTTTAAGTGGCTGTGATGATCTCAAATTATCAAGTTTTTAGCTTGTAAGAATAATCAGTGCTCCTCATGCAAACATGCTCTTCTTCCCCATCAAGCTGCAGCCAGGCTGAAGCCCCTACCACGCTGTACATAAAAAACCATTTTTTAAGCTAAGGTGTTATAAGAGAAGTTAAGGGTCACATAAGCTAGTAAGCTACTAAAGAACTGACCTCAAACTGACACCATTTTGATATCTCCAATTTATCACTGAAACAATTTCATGCATGTTTATGCAAACAGAAATTAAAAAACAAATACACATCATAATTTACAGAAATAGGTAATGCTCCACACAAGTGTCCTGCAAATCCCATTAATTTCTAGAACCATATACCAAATCAAACAAGAGAATAAAATCGTAAACATCTGGCCAACAAGCAACAACCCTTCTCTCCAGAAAGATATACAAAACTGGCAATAACTTTATTTCCAGATATGAAGTTGCTGTATTTTCAGTTAAACCCACAACTATTGTATCAAAGAACCTAGAATAGTTATTTGAAGATTAGACAAGTTGATATACAAAACAGTATATACATACCATTAAGACTTCGTATGCATCTAATGTCTAAATTTTTAAGTAGGCTGTCGTCTCGTAGATCCAAGTCCTCAGGAATAGTTTGCAGTGCTAATCTTGCAAACAAAATATCAATCTTAAGAGCAAAAAAGAAAAAAAAAAAAAAAGGTAAGACATTAGAAAACTGTTCTTTCTTCTGTAGCATTCTGTAAGTCATTTTTATCAAGTTTACTAATAGTAGTCTTGCTAGTACAAAGAATCCCTTTAAAAAATACATACTATATCCTTCACAGACACCAAAAGAAATACTGTCAGATGCTTCATCTATCTTACGGCTCCTTTTCCAAGAGGACAAAACACACATTTAGATTAATATGCAACCAGCACAAAAACTATCCTGTCAATGTAAATAAAATCATTTGGGAACAATCATCATTTCTAGGTCCAGAATACAAAATCGTACCAACATCAGAACACTCCACGAAAACATAAATCCTGGTTTTAACCTAAATATTCTCAAATATTCTAGAGAAGAAGTCCAGAGAAGACTGAAGGGAGTCCTCACTGCTTCCCCTCATGAAGATATTGAGGGGATGATAAAGGGGCAGGTATGGATCTCTTCACTCTGATAACCAGTGACAAGACTCAAGGAAACAGCATGAGGCTGAGCCAGGGGAGGCTTAGATTACATATCAGGGAAAGCTTCTTCAGAGGGTGGTCGGGCACCGGAACAAGCTCCCCAGGTCAGTGATCACAGCCCCAAGCCTGATAGAGTTCAACAAGCATTTGGAGAATCCTCTCAGGGCTCATGGTGTGACTCTTAGGATGTCCTACACAGGGCCAGGAGTTGGACTTCGATGATCCTGGGTCCCTTCCAACACAGCCTATTCTATGATTCCATGAAAATTACCAAGGAATTACAGAAAGAGCAGGATATCTTTCCCCATCTAGCCCTATAAAGCACATGTGTAACTCAAGCACAATTGACTCTATGTAAGACCCGTATCTATGAAGAGTCTACATACCTGATTACAGGAAAGGTTCTGAAAATTCAGCAAGCTGCTGAGCAAGCATATACATTTTGAAACTATGTCCAATTTCTTTGCTATAACTTCTTCAATACTTAAACTTAACAGTTTTTCTAGGCCAAGAACATCAAAAATACTATTCAGCACTGAGCTAGAGTTCTACATTGCCCTGCACACAAGGACACTGCAGAGTGCAGAAGTCAATTTGCCTTTCTATCAGTCAGTTGATGAGAATAACAAGTGCCTATCACCAGACTGTCTGAAGGCAACAATGGCACTTCACCAAATGAGGCTTTTAATCAAAGTGGTTATCACTTCACATATAAGACACTGAAATATCTAGTACTATTGCATCAAAACCAAAAATTGTTTAGTTACATTAAAATTATTTCAGATAAAGTGAACTTGAAGACATCTTAAAGACTTTTTGTAGATACTTAAAACTTTGCATCCATCCATTTTAAACTATGAAGCCCTTCTCCACAGAAAAGTATTCCCAAAGTATTCAGTGCATTTTGTATTTCAAAGTCCTTGATAGCTGATCTTATTAACAGTCTGTATCACACACAGGAGTTCCTACTTGAGTCAGAAGTACTACTTCTCAGTGTAAAACAAGTTCAAAATTAACTTCAGCTTAAAGTTCTGCTCTGATCTCTAGAAGGTCTAGCACCCCTAAAGATTCAAAGCTCACTGACATTTATTTTCAAACGAAGAAATTAACAGTCTGTCCTATGTAACTGGGAGAGAGGTAGCTGGCAATCAAATACAAAGAACTCTAGAGGAAGAACAAAAAAAAATGAAGAAGTGTGCTTATTTTAAACAATAACATAAAATGGCCATGTAAAAACTTATTGTCAGAAATTTTTTAAGTTTTAATAACAGGATCACCACAAAACTAAAGTCCTTTTCCTCAGTTCTAACTTCTGGTATGTTTTGCCTGGGTTAGCAAAAGGAAAATTAAATTAAAATCTTTTGATACTGACATAGCTGGGCACAAACACAACTATCAGAAACTGTGGCACAATAACAGTGGTATATACAAAGAGTGTGCTTATGATATAAGAAAAAGAACTCTCATGCACTGTCAGCAACATGAGTTAAGTCTCAGTAATAAACCTAAGTCCATCGAAGCCCATCATAAATTACTATACTAGAACAAGATGCTACTTCTTTTAGAGAAAACAGTCTTCCCTATTTGGTCTTGTATTTTGAATTTCATTTTTTAAAAAGGAGAAACAACTCCAGTTTGAATGACTGGAGAAAAAAAAACCAATGTACAAAAACCAAGCTGATCAGAGGATAGCTATGGCACGTTGCAACATCTAGAATGAATACCTAAGCTATGTAAACAGAAAACATAGTCTCCAGAAAAACATTCCTTAATACCCAACTGTATATGGACAATATAAAATGGCTAACAGATACAAAATCACATACTGGGAGAGAAGAAATTGCCAATCTGGTGTACAATACTACACCACGTCATTTACCAGAAGATCAGCATGGGAATTCCTTCTCCTCTGTAACTAACCTTCTTGTACCCACCAGTTACTGGTTGACATAATCCAACTGTAAGTCTCATCAACTGTGTGCATAAACAGTTCATATGTTTTTGTTTCATCACCAAAAAATGACAGTTTGACTATGTAACAGTCTGAGAAGAATTAACAGCGTATCTTTTGAAATCAGCACTCCTGTTTCCTTAGCAAAAACCAAATTAGCAAGTTCAGTGCTCCAAGACAGCTTTGATACATCAAACCGTTGTTTTGGACACGTGTTTACAGATATGTTACGAGATCAGGACAAAAGGAATACCCAGCTTGCCTTCAGCAGCACCCTTTTGAGAACCAGTTAAAGACCACAATTTTCTGCAATGTAGGATAATGAAGCAAATCTTTCATGTTTGGACAGTTAATCATTAGAAGTCAAAACAATTCTGAAGCTACATTACTTACAAATATAATTTCTATTAAAAGTAAAGCCTAAATAATACTGGTACTCTATAGGTCAGTAAACTAATCAGTTCAAGGGGGCGCAGTACCAAAAAAAAAAAAAACCAGGGAGATATTCTGCACTCAGCTTTAAGTCCATAAAGAAAAACTTATTTCAGTCTTAAATACCCACTTTAAATTACACAACTGAGGACCGTTGACAAAATCCTAGGTATGAACTTCAGAGAGTCACTTTAATAGCATTCCTATTAATGAGTAGCGACTTATTAAGATTTTTTAAACTTTGTTTTAACCATGTTCTACCAAAACGAATTAAAATAGGATCTTTACCTCTATTCCATCAAAACAAAGTTTAATAACTGGGACAAAAGCTTCTTCAACAGCCTGGGGGGGAAAAAAGTTGCATTTTATTTTCAGTATAGAGAACATTTACAAACAATAGCTACCAGGTCTAGACAATCATACTGACATGCTATTTATATCAACGCTTTTCTGTTTTCAGGTTCATTTTTGTCAGCAATGTTTTCACCACCATTGAGAATTTACACAGTAAGCAGTGACATACTATGTGCTGCAGCTGTCTAGATGTTAATTATGATCCAAACTTGTACCAATCAGCTCTGATGATGTTACCTCAAGGTCCAACCCTCTTTCTCCCTACACACAAGACACGATCAAGCATTTTTAGCTCCTCACAGGTATCTCTAAGTATTCCAAGTCCAAGGTATGGGGATTCTTGCTCTAAAAGGCCTCTTATTTCTGCTTCTACAGTTGGTATAAGAAACGAGAAGAAGTCTGTGTAACTATGCAGCCCGACATCACCTAAAGCAGTTGCAAGTCATCAGTCTCCAGAGGTCGAGCATGTTTTTAAGATGTGGTCAATAATGCGGTGTTTTGAGGAACAGTATCACAATGAAACTATGGAACTCCGCATTTGCTCTGGTATCAGCTATGAATATAACTCTCCTGAACTAAATGCAGATCTGTAGCACATTGCTTTTGTAAAAGCAAAGAATGCTGCCTACCTCCAAAAAAGAAATACTCTGAACTGTTGGAGGATAAACTGTTCCAAGAGTGTTTCAGCTCTTAGCAAGAGGAGGAGACAACACTACTGTCTGTGCTCAAACTTTAGTTAAGTTACCTTGACATTACTGGTTGGCACGGTGGATCGATCTTAAGCAAAAATCAAATTCACAAGTGTCTCATACTCACTCACTACAACAACCACTAAGAAAGCCTATGTTCTCCTAGAGATGGAGATGTACAAACTCCTAATACTAGCTGGAATGATTTTAAAGTCTTATGACATTCTGACATAAAGGTTATTTGCACCACTGCAGAGTTACACTGAATACCATACATACTTTGCTGCTAAATCAACTACATTACCTGGGGTTAGAGTTTACAGCAAAGTTGAATGGAAATCTGAATCCTCTCAAATATAGCATGTCAATTTAAATATTACTAAAGGTTTTCAGACAATAAAGCATGGTAAACAGTTGTTTCAGTGCATATAGTGTTACGACCAGATATTTGCACTGTCCTGGTAGTTAGCAGCTACAGGGTGCATAGAGTGGAAGAATGCTGCAGAGACAGTTCCATTTATTTTATGAGAGCAGGACCAAACCAAAGACTTGCCAGCAACTACCTTCCTCTAAAAAAAAAAAAAAAAAAAAAAAAAAAAAAAAAAGAAAAAAGAAAAGCTGGAGCAGAGAACATTTACTCTGACCCAATATCAAGATTAAACCTCCCACCAGTTGACTCAGGGAGGCTTGTCAGTGAGGTAGAACAGAAACAAAATACTGCATTAGGACAGTCTTCCACTGCTTCAAGGGAAATCTTCATCTTTACAAGCTAAAAATCTTGCACAAGCATCTAGTAACAAGACACACTAAAAATATAGCTTCCCTTTTAAAATGCACAGTTGACAGCCAATATAAAAAGTTTAGTTAGTATCAACCACCATAACTGTTTATATAAGCATGAAATTATAAAAAAGCAGCATAAAACCTTCATTAAAACCAAACAAGTTTGATCCTGAACCCTGTCAAGCTAACATTTACATTTGCATCTGCCTGCTTCTAGTGAGTAAGCAGAAATTTTGCCGTACTAACACACGTGCTAGGAGATCATTCTGCCATCCAAATTTTTGAGTGTATCCATTAAGAGAGAGCAGAGAAAATTCAGAACAACTTCTATTTATTTCAACTCTTATGATAAGCTCTGCTGCAGGTTAACAAAAAATCCTTTGCAAGCCTTAACAGCAAAGTTATATTACTTATTTGATGCATCATCTTTCACTACTGAATTTTCTTAATCCTCAGGTCAGCAAACTGTATCAAGTGTTTCACGTACCCTCAGATCTTTCACTTCTTCTTGCTGTTTTAACTTTTCATAAAACGATGTGAAAAAATCACTTCTTTCAACATGTCTTGGTGCAACACACAGGGCATCAATATCAGCACCTGAAATTGTTAATTAGCAGAAGTAAATTACTCAAAACTTCACATGCATGGAATGCCAGCAATAGACAATTTTTTATTAATAATTAAGCAGAAAAATTTAGTTTCTCATCATGTAGAATCGTTGACTATTCTCATATGTAGAATCTATTGACTTAGAAAGACTAAGTCAAACCAAATGAAAAAAAATTCATGGCCATTAAACATACAGAACACATACATGCACTCTTGCCTCAATTGGGGAACACTTGTAATTTTCAAAGAACAAAACATGAAAATTTAAGTATACAACTTCCCCTGTCTTTAAATAATTTTCAAGTTTTTTGTCTGTTTCTCAATCCATGATGAAAACATAATATAAGAATATATTTCTTTTATTTAGAATGAAGACTAGAGATGGTTAACCAAAAAAATTAAGAAATCTAACACCACCTCTAAATACAGCAAGATCAAACATTAGCTCAAACACATGGATTCTTACCACAAAAGGAAATGTTACCTTTTGTATGAACCCCTAATCTGTAGGATCCAAATGTAAAAATTTTTCCTCCAACATTTTCTATTACGGATTGCGGAAGATTCTAAATGAAGCAAAAAAAAATTGGTTGTTTTACCTTAACTAGTTATAACAACACAAACAATTTATTTTCAAACAAGAGGAAAAATTTATGTTGTTGAACTACTGAAATAATCTCAGTATTTACAGAAAAGACTGAGATAGGTTTGCCACTTGTATAATTTGTAACATTTCAACTACATTACACATTACCGCCTCAAACCTGGTAATTGTTGCACCAATTCTACACTTCAGGTGCAACAGCTTTATAATATTACAGAGATCAAACACATTTTGGTTACCACACAGGCATTTTAGACTGACACAGAACATGATGATGGATTCCAACTTAGAGCAACACAAAACACAGACTACTGTATCAGTCTTTATGACATTACTTTCAGAGACACTCGTACACAGCCTTTAAATAAAAAATTGAGTTTGGAAAAGGTATTTGTTTTATGTTTAAATGGTTTAGGTACATCTACTTAAGTTCCTAGTCTTTAAAAACTGTTGAATCCACAGTACTGTGGGCAAAGAGGGTTATCCTTTCATAACAGGATGCAATGCTACAATTTGAAACCCTACGTGAACGTTTACACAGCAGAAGACAAATATCAAAACTTCTATTTCGCAATGTATATGAGATTAACTTAAGTAGCTTTCAATCTTACACCAGTCATGATATTCTCACTATTTTGTTTTCAATGATCAAGACACACATAGCAGGGCTGTTCCTGCCCATAATCTTGCTCATATATAAATTCTCATTGCATAAGGAAAGTGTACAGAAAAAATACAATCCCAAATACATATAAAGTAAAATAGCTTAAAAAATTACTGGTTTCCTCTGAAAAAAAAAAACCTATAATCATGCAAGTCTGGAACCATTCAAAGAAGATGTATGGGGGCAGAGATTACTATAACCTGGCAAAAACACTGTCAGCATTATCAGTCTACAAAAGTAACATTACAGAACCAATATTACAGAAAAAGACCACAGATCACTAAAATACAGGAAGTACGTCTTAAGATCTAGCACTGTTTCACAAAGGCAAATAATCTAAGCCTGTAATTAATACAGTACTATAGGCATGAATTTTGAGAAAAAGTCAAGTTACATCTATCAGTTTCTTTCTTTGACAAGGTTCTACTATGAAGGGGCAATGCTGCTTGTAAACAAAAGAAACTACAAAAGGATGGTATTTGTTTTTCATCCACAAATCTAAGGTTCATCCCATTTATCACAGGAATGTATTTTAGAATCATCTTCCTACAGCAGTCTTAGAATCACAATATTGTTGACTCCACATAAAATACATCCATACCTTGCTTTCACTGATTTCCCGTATCCATTCCTTTACCAAGTTATTTAATTTTCCCAGAATTAGAATCCTATTAATAAAACAGCAGAATGACAGGTCACAAACTTAGACAAGACTAGAAATTTTTTTAAAGACTGTGATCATCATGACACAGTAAGTCAATGAGAGTAACACTGAAGGTATAATCAGAGCTCTTGTTATACTAATATTGAAAGTTACTCTTAAAACAGTCCCACTATTTTCCCCACTTAGAGGCATTCAAGAGATTTAAGCTCAAAAAAAAAAGCAGTATGCAAGGCATACGCACATGAATTCAATTCATAATTCATATAACACATCCATCTGAAAGAATAGTGATAAGCAGTACTGAGAGGAAAAAAAACAACTCTAGAAAGCTTAATAAGGGGAAAAAAAAGTATAAGGTCCACTACAATAAAGTAGTGATGAAGGGGAAAAAGTGCAAACCAGCCTCTGAAATTTAAAGGCCATTTAAATTCCTCTCTTTGTTTTGAGGTATCCCTCTTAATTAAAGTATTCCTCTTAAACGTTTACAATTCCACTAGGCTTTTAAGAAAGCATTTGACAGAACACAAACACACTTGGGCTTCAACAGTCAAACGTGAACCTCATGACAGGACACAAAAAGTTCACTCACCTGCGTTGCAGCTCTTCTTCCTCTTCAAATACGCCATAAGGTTTTAGGGTTTCGATTAATTTCTGGGTAAGCATGCAGTCAAACTCCTTGGGGGCAGCTAAACTGATAGGTGAGGTAATGCCATAATGCTTCTGTAGTTGCTGTGTTTGTGATCCCTGGGTTGTAACGGGACTAATAAAGGCAATTAGATAAAGTTACTGACAGAAACAAAACAAACAAACAAAAAATTTCTTTTTTCTCATCAGAGTAGCAGGCAAGAAATACATATTTAAGGAAAAAAAAAAATTAAGCCTAGTGTTAGCATTTACATCCCAAATCACTCTGTTATATCTGTTCTATTAAGGACACCACCAGAACTACCTTTCACCAACTCTTACTATGCATTAACTTTTTTTCCCCTTAATAACTTTTTTCATTCTACTAAGGCAAAAGCTATATCATCATTTTGGGCTCCTTCACTTTCATAAAACCTGGAGTAAAGCGAACCCTCAACGTCAAAAAATCAAGCTGATAGCAAAAGTGAAAATCCCACTCTTGGCAGACACAACATTCCTTGGTATATTGCTGTAGTATCAATCCTGAATGTTTATACCTATTATATACTATTTCTATCACACAAAATGAGAAATATTTTCATAAGGCTAACTACCTGTGACATGTGGATAAACTACCACATGTCTTCAATTTTACTTCCATTATTTGTCATCGTCTCCTCAAGATTTCATTCCTCATTTCCATAAAGATTAAGTATCAAAAAAAGAACACCTAAACTGAAAATTTATGAGATTCCATATAACAGGATATAGTTTTCCAGAAATTAAACCCATTTTACAACAATTCTAAGTACTATCATTTGTCTGCAATCAAGAATTCAGTCACAATGCAAGTTTGAGCACACCTGTCCCTTTGTTCATCAGCAAAAAAAAAAAAAAGGCACATCAGGAAAAAATATTAAAAAGTGTACATTAAAAAAATTAACCTTCAAGTAATCATAGGGACTGGGGCAACGTCTGAGAAAATTAATTTATACTGTTTCCTTTAGCTATGAGGCTTTAATCAATTAATGAGGAATCTGGTAGCAGTTGAACAAATCCTACTAGGGTGTCAACGAAAAGATTTTTTTTAAAAAGTTGTTCGGATGAATTACATAAAACAGTAATTCAAATTAAGGACAAAGGAAGCACCTAAAACTTTTTCTTTCTCTTTTAAAAACAACCAACTTTAGGAATGTCAACAAAAATAGTAGCTTCAGTCACTTAACCACCTCTAAAAAAAGCAGCCAGAAAACAAAAAGTGTCAATATATAAACATCCTTTGGATATTTTGAATATTTTAACTTCTATCACAAAGCTATTTGCCTGAACTACATTTTCTCCCCTTTTCTGAACTGCTAGTTTGAAAAAAAGAATATGCTTTTTAATTTAAGTTTTTACAGTTTACTTTTACAGGTTTTTTTAAAGCAGTAATACAAAACAATCAATATTTTAGCTTTGTGTAACAATTTCCTAATGGTCTAACTGTAATTTTCACCCATTCACAGCAAGAATCTGGATCCAATTCAACAGATATTAGACTTCATTAAAAGGGCTGGCAAAACACAGCCTGGCAGATGCTGTTACTAGATTTCAAGAAATACTCAATGTCACTCAAAACCAGGTTCTGTGAAGCTGCCTCCTGAATCAGCAATGCTGACAGAAGCCTCTGTATTCCCCCTACTTGTAAGGAGCATGATTCACAAATTCAAGAACTAACAATTTACACATAATCCTTTACATTGTCTGTAAGATTACAGTACATAAACCCCGGCCAAACATCAGCCCTCTTTCCCTAGTCTGGTTTATACACAGCCCTGGCAGTGCAATGGCACCTCTGCCTTCAAAACACAACAGTGCCATGACTTTAACCAGTGCTCCTGCAACCCCTCCAGGACCACCAGAGCATGGTCACAGGGCATAACCAAGCTTTGAAACTGCTCCTAAAACAACAGCTTCAAACAATCAATTAAAATCAATAACCAGATACGCATCTTTGGGAATTGCTACATAAAGACAGCTCCAGTTCTTACATTTACTTTTATAATAATGAAATAACGACGTTGTCAACAGCTCAGGACCTTCCCAACACAAATGTTTCGACGCTTTCTAAGGGTTGAGGAGTTAGTAAGTACCCTTTCAGTGGTTAATGTGTAACAATTCTCAGCACAGCTGTCTTCAAGATCGTACAGCTGCAGAACACAGGATGAAGTTTGTATTCTAACATATACTAACACTGAAGAGAATAGAGATTATTTCCAGATAAAAACATTTAAATTGAAGCTATGCCGTTTACTCCTGCTAAATTAACTCAAAATGTCTAAGGTTTCTGTAGCACAACAAAGGGGATGAAAACATTTCCTTTTGAAAATTAGAGAAAAAACGTATGGCAAAGTTTCTGAAACTTCATGAAAGACAGAATAAAGTGAGTTATCCTAGGTCATCTATTCATTTAAAAGGCAGCATGAAAGTTACTATAAACAAACAAGTAAAGGCATATCCTCTCTCTGCCTCTTACCTCTCATAAAACCAAGAAACTCCAGATAAGGCACTTGCTATCTGCTTTTTAAAGTAAATTATCTCTGAGAAATAAATTTTAGGTACTCATAACCCAACTTTAATGCTGTATTTACATGTTACATTTTAGCCAGAGAATGCCAATGATAAACGGCTCCTAGACTTCTACTTTTTTTCTAAAGCCATGAAGATCATACTCATGCTCCAATATCTTCCTTCTTAGTCACACATACAGGCATATTGGACATTCTAGCTTTTACTAGAATGCGACATGTCCAGAGAAGAGCTTAAACTACCAAATTTATTCCAAGAGAAAGGTGAACAGCCAGGGAAGTATCAGTGCTAACCTTCTACCCAAGACGATTAGAGACGTTAAGGCCTTGTTGGGGAGTCAATATCTTGACGGTATGTCACATCTGGTATTCAGTAAAGTTAAATATTAACAGAAAGCAGTATTAAACAGCACTGGAAGTTCCATCTCAGCTACTCACTCATGACAACAGCAGATTTGGCACACCATATCAGGGTCTGACACAACCAAAAGCCTGAAATCATGTCTGGGGCTTGTTTTTTGGGTTTTTTTTTCCAAAAAGCAAACAAACCAAACAAAAAAAACCCCTAAGCTTTTCTTTTTAAGATCACAAAGAAAATTAAGATACAGTTTGGGGCTTTTGGGCTTGTTTTTTGCCAATCATATAAAAACATGAAGATCAGCTACCTGTCAGTTGCACAAATATAAAATAAAGTTACAGAAAATTATGTAGAGTTAAATTTAATGTGCTATTGTTGCAGCTCTGGTTTAACCTGCATTTTTGAAGAACATATACTGACAATTTACCATGTGCAAATTGGGTAACATCTACACTTGATTAATTCTAGAGTGTTATGATTCAGTATTTCATATTCAAATATTAATTTCATCAGTAAGAAATGCACATGTCCTTTTTCACCCATATAAAAAACACAGACACAAAGGTGTAGTCTGTGCTTAGCTGAAAGCAGTGCAGTCGAATAACTTTTTCCTCAGAACCTGAAGTTTTGGTAGGCAGTATCTTTTTATACTGTTACTACCAGTAACTACCAAACTAAAAGAATAGACCTTGGTTACATAGTCCCTGCTAAAACTCATTTTAAACAGAGTGCAGAAATGGAAGAAAAAAACTCAAAGCTTGTAAGAAGCTTTAGAGTTTCCAGAGCATACACCTCTAAACTCCTTTAAATGGAAGTGACTATTTGTTGTTCTAAGGTAGAGGAGGGGTTACAATGCATCTTTTGAAGATCAGGTGATAGCCTGAACACATCTATGTAAACTAAACATAAAGCAAATACCTATGTAACACTGTCCCATGTATAAGTAAGACTTGGATACTAATTCCAAGTTCTGTACTATTGTTTGCTTTTATAACACTAGAACCGCTCTCCATCCTCAGAAAAAACAACAATCCTGTCATGAACTTCTTTTTCAGATGTGCTTTGTATTTAATCCAACTCCCACCCCCACACAAAAACCTGTTTTAAGCACTTGTTCCTCCTCTCTCCCAATATTCCCTGTCCATTCTAGTAGTACTATTTTTAGTGCTATTTGTGTTAAGATTTTACATTTCTTACCACAAACAAAATACAGTTGCTGTCAGCATCACACTGTCTAAATATCATGCTCCTGAAATTTGGGAAACTTCACAAAAATAAAAGACAATACAAAAACTGAAATATTAAAAATACATAGCATAATATTGAACAAATCATAACAATTTAAATCCCCCTAAGTTTCAAACTCATCCAGATACTAAGACAAAATACACCACTTTGGGATTCTCAATGACTATGCTCACTTCTCTGTTTGCCTCTACTGATTACCTCAGAAAAATTTATTCCTTCTTATTTGCTGATGTAAGACACCCAAGTCAGATTCCTGAAACAACACTGGTCATCACACCATCTGGTTAACCAGCTGGAGTTAAATTCATGGAGCTCAAGCTCCACTGTGTCCAGATTCAGAGAAACTTTGTGGAGGAGTTTTGCTTTTTTTTAAGTTTCCTTCAACAACAAGTGACTGAACAGCATCACAGACTGAAACAGCATCACTTCACACAAAGTTTCAAAAATCTAGGCAGGAAACATCAGTGAAATCTGTGCAAATCAGTTACTGGGAAATGTATGTTTTAAATGGTTAAGACAATACAGCTGCCCCTCCTGAACAGAAGTTTTAATATCTAGCAGAATATCACTGGACCCTACAGACAATGAATTAAGTCTTCAACTGTCAGTATGAGATGTTAAAGACACACAAAAAACAAGTATTGGAGCAACAGCAGGACACAGGGCTACAGAAGAGATTTACCTATGGCAAAATGAAGATCATTCATACACATTCTGCTAACCTTGGACTCTCTCTTGAGCTCTTGGATCTTCTGTTTGCACAGGACAGCAGAGAAGGCAGCATGTGCAAGCATAAACCCATCCACAATAGTCTTACTAACACAGCTGAAGAAGTTTCTCAAGTTTAAAGGAAAGAAAGTCCTAATTAACTGCACAGGCAGTTGAACCAAAAATTACTTTTATTGCTATGCTGGAGACAAAAAATTCAAGAGCCATTTAAGAAATTCAGTAAGGCTGAATCAAAAGATAACAGGGAGTATAAACCAAGAACCAGGAATCCCACAAAGCTTTTCACTGTTAAGAGATTAATTTGTCTCAGTGGTGAAATCTGCTCAGCCCAAAAAACCTGGGTTTCCAAGTTTTGTGCAGTACCTTTATATTAATAGGTATAAACTCAGTCCTTTTTTAGAGTGATACTGGAAGACTGAAAGCTATTGCAAAACCACATATCCTTGCCAGCTAACAAACTAATTCTCAGTACAGATTTTTATATTAATTGCTTCTCAATTAAGAAAACTATCACTTTATCTTATGGCAACTATTCTGCTAAAGTCAGTCCAGTGCTTTGCAAAGTTAAGAATAATTCCTTTCCTAACAGCCTATAAAATTCTCTACTCTCTCTGTTCAGAAACACACTATTTATCCAGCCCAAATCAGCACAAGCCATTTTAAATACAGTGCTGAACTTCTGGCATGTAAGCTGACAGTCTCTAATTAAAAGTGAAGGAAACAATGACTTTGCATATGTCTACAGCAAAGTTCAGTGAAAGAAAAAATGAAAAGTCTTTCTTCAGAAGTGAGAATGAGCTTGACTGTCCACTGGAAGGAATAATTCTTAATGACATTCCAAAACTCTAATACAGAAGTTACCAATATTAACAATACTTAAAATTTATAGAGCTATGGCACTTTTAAATGTTCACGCATATAACTCAATGCACTTTTCCACTTCTGGTTACAGAAAAAACCGAAACATTTCTGATAATGTTTTGCCATGAACTCAGCAGACACAGATGTTCAGTAGCTTACCAACAGATTGATGTTTTCTCTGTTTGGAGGGTTAGAAAGGCCCGGGTTACATGAAAAAGACTATATCATCACTCACATAAACATAGCTCCAGCTTCACTGAGTCAGTAGCCTTTCTGTATAAGCCCCAGACTCAACCAGAACACATGAACAGCGTAGTGAGCTTCATTCTTCCCTGGCATCTTATGTTTTCAGATAATGCACAGGAACATTCTGTACCTAACCGTGCACTAAAATATATCTTTATGACAGGGAAAGTAGTCATCTTTGTTTCTAATCAGCTTTTTTGTTAAAGACTTCTTCCTTATACAGCTGCTAGTGCTTCCCACATAAGGATTTTAACAAAAAGTCACCTAAGTTTCTAGGATAAATTTTATTGTTTAAAAAAATACTATAGGCTTCTGTAAACGCCAGATATCAGCATCAGCAGTCTTACTACAGAAGGTACAGAAAGATTTTGCTTGGTTTTATGCTTTTGTACCATACTGTTAATAAGCACAATATGAACACTGGTGTACAGCTCTGGAGACCTTGTAACTTCCAAGTCAAGAATAATGACAAACTCCAGGTGTATGGGAGATCAGTTTTGACAAGGCCTGTCAGTTGTAAACACCAGGGTTGAAAATGAAGTTTGAGTGACATATTGAAAGTTCAGGTAAAAAAAAAAAAAAAAAAAAAAGTACATTTTGTCATCTCACTATGAAAGTCTGGCAGTAACATAGGGCTGTTCTACTTTCACACAAAAAGATTATCGTCAAGAAGACAGAATCAACTGGAAAGAATTACAGAGGAAAAACATCTTTCCAAGCTGCCTCTTTCTTTTCTCTAAAGTCACACGGATAACCGATCACCCCACCAACTCAAGAATTAGCATTACCAGCATTTCTACTTACTGGCATTGTAATATTCACTTTAATGTCTTGACTGAATGATACCAAGTCAACAATGCCAAACACACAAACGACAGAACAAATGCATAAACTGAGAAAGTTTCATTTTTGCTAACTACAATAAACTTCCTGAACTAGATAAGTTGCCAAGTAATGTTTATATTGAAAATTGCAATATCTTGGTGCAATTGTAACTATGTACTGTTATTTAAGAGATTCTAGTTAAAGGATCATAGACACCTACATCAAGGGAAATCATCAAATCAATCCAAACTTTACGAAGTTGAAGATCACTATTATTACAACTCATAAAAGTAGCCCCAACTTTTAAATGCTGTTACTAAGCATTTGGAATTTATGTAGTCACAACAAAATAAAGTAAGAATGAAAGCAAGCAGAATAAACACCCTCCCATTTTCCTGAGGCTGAAAAGCCTAGTCAACTTCAAAGCTGACTTCTGGTAACTTTTCATTGCCATACTGAACATGTGAAAACTTACCTATAAAGACATTGGGGCTTCTTTATACAAGCATTAGAACCTACTTGGCATACCCATTTTCCTTCTTGCATTCATCCACTGGTCCTTCCCCTGCCACAAACCCTTTCAGATAAGTTTCTATCATGTTATCTATCCCGTGACTAACTTTGCAGTACTTTAGACTGAATTAAACAACGACAGCAGACAACCTTGGCTTTTCTCCACTTAAAAGTTGATGTATTTAAAACCACAGTGAATAATCCCAAATTATAACAGTGAAGAAAAGAATGTATAATCACAAATGCTTTATATTTCTCCTTCGATGAAAAAAAACACAAACAAAAAAACCCAAACAAATAGACCAACCGAAAAAATATATAAACATGCCTTATTCTGAAAAGTCACCTGATCACCTACATATCACTGTTTACCTCCATTTGTATAACGTAATAAAACAATAAGATTATAAACTTTAGAACTGAGGAGCGGCAAGTTTTATCGTCTCAGTCAGGAATCATAAAAACGTCACCGATGAAAAAAAAAAAAGGAAGCGAAAAAAACAGTCGGGGGAGGGGGTGAAAAAAATCAGCGAACAAACCGGGATGAATAAGGCCACACTTCGTTATTCCTGACTGCCAGCACGGTCACGGCACGGCACGTCCAAAGCACAAGCGGCCCGGATTGCCGGCGGCGGGCGAGGGGACACGCGGGCCCGCAGCCCGCTCTGCCGGCCGGGGGCGCTGCCCGGAGCCGCCGGGAGTGGGGAGTTCCAAGGGCAGCGCGCTGGGCTCGGGGCGCCCACCAGAACCAGCGGCCCAGGGTCTCCTGCCCTCGGAACGGGGAAAAACTGCACGCGTGGTCGCTGGGGGAGAGACTCCGCCGGGGCTCTTGGGGGGAAAAAGCGCTTCACCCTTAGCGGCCAGGGCGTGGAAGGGACAAACACGCGGGTCTCGCCCCTTCGTGCGCCCTGACCCAGCAGCGAGGAGCGCAGGCCGCCGCAGGCGTCCGCCCGTCCCGCACGTTGCCGCTGCGAGGTCGCAGAGGTACCGACAACAACGCAAAAGCCACATCACCATCTCCTCCGGGGCTCACGGCGATGGGGAGCGAGAAGGACGGCGCGGAGCTGCCGGCGGCGCGGGCAGTGGCGCCAGGGCCGCACACTGCGGCAGCGGAAGCGCCCGGGCCGAGGGGACCGCGAGGGGGGAAGGGCCCGAGCCCCGGCAGGAAGGGCCCGGGCATGCGGGGAGTGCCGGGCCAAGGGCGGCACAACGCGGGCCCCGAGCGCGCTCCGCGAGCTCCCGGACTTACAACGGCATCGTCTCTCCGGCCCCTCCTCCTCCTCCGCCGCCGCCGCCGCCGCCGCCACCACCGCCGCCGCGTCGTCCCCTTCTNGGGACCGGGAGAGAGCGGGCGGGACCGGGAGAGAGCGGGCGGGCCGGGCACCTTAGAGCCGCTGGGAGCTGCCTCGTCGCGGAAGGGACTCGTTCGAAGGCAGCCCCGTGCGTGGCTTTGGCTCCCCGCGTCGGGCTCACTGTGCATTCGTGCCCTCCACAAAGCAAACAGATCCTTTTCCAAGAGTTTTTCAAACATCTGCGTGGAGTCTGCATAAACTTCCAGAATATTAGAAAAAATAGTCACATTCTTTATGGATCAGCTCAAAACTTTATTCTTAGAAAAGTAAATGCATGACAGTAACTCTAGAGAAAACCTGGTTTACTCTCTCTTTTTAATT
Source organism: Drymodes brunneopygia (assembly GCA_013400955.1). Taxonomy (NCBI): domain Eukaryota; kingdom Metazoa; phylum Chordata; class Aves; order Passeriformes; family Petroicidae; genus Drymodes; species Drymodes brunneopygia. The sequence continues at coordinate 36,416 of VZTZ01001193.1, forward strand.
GTCCAGTTTTCATCTTCATTCTGAAAAACAGTACTTTCAAACGAAAAAATTGTCCAAAGCTACCGATTATTTCATCTTCAGCTGCCTCACAGGATAAATGGTAACTTGGCCTGACAGCATATAGGACATATATATCACAAAAAGATATGTTTCTTTAGAGTAGGAGATGATGGTTCTGACCTCTATTCCTGACTTGTCTGAGACTGTATGAAAACAGATGAAATAAGATACTCTATAAAAACACTAGATAAAACTGAATAAAAACATTGGGCACTAATACATCTAAAATTCTGATACTCAAAGTTACAGACAAAATAGCTGTAAAATGTTTCTACGTCACTATTCTTTCAGTTCTTCCTCTTTTTTTTCCCCCCTCTTTTTGCACAAAGAGTCCTTGGCTTCTGTTTTGACAAAATCCTGTANCTAACATGGCGCCCGGACGCTACCACAGCAACGTCCCGGGGCGGGGGGGGCCTGACGCAGCGCGGCGGACACCCCCGCACGGCGCTCACGCTCGTCCGGCCGCGCGTGCGCAGGCGAAGGCGGGGACGCAGGGCACGCTGGGGAATGTAGTCGCGGCGGCGGCGGCAGCGACGCCGGCCGGGGTTTGAAAACAAAGCGCCAACGGCCGTGGGGCGGCGCGTGCGCGGCACCGGGCGGGACCGGGAGAGAGCGGGCGGGACCGGGCGGGACCGGGAGAGAGCGGGCGGGACCGGGAGAGAGCGGGCGGGCCGGGCACCTTAGAGCCGCTGGGAGCTGCCTCGTCGCGGAAGGGACTCGTTCGAAGGCAGCCCCGTGCGTGGCTTTGGCTCCCCGCGTCGGGCTCACTGTGCATTCGTGCCCTCCACAAAGCAAACAGATCCTTTTCCAAGAGTTTTTCAAACATCTGCGTGGAGTCTGCATAAACTTCCAGAATATTAGAAAAAATAGTCACATTCTTTATGGATCAGCTCAAAACTTTATTCTTAGAAAAGTAAATGCATGACAGTAACTCTAGAGAAAACCTGGTTTACTCTCTCTTTTTAATTGTCCAGTTTTCATCTTCATTCTGAAAAACAGTACTTTCAAACGAAAAAATTGTCCAAAGCTACCGATTATTTCATCTTCAGCTGCCTCACAGGATAAATGGTAACTTGGCCTGACAGCATATAGGACATATATATCACAAAAAGATATGTTTCTTTAGAGTAGGAGATGATGGTTCTGACCTCTATTCCTGACTTGTCTATGAGACTGTATGAAAACAGATGAAATAAGATACTCTATAAAAACACTAGATAAAACTGAATAAAAACATTGGGCACTAATACATCTAAAATTCTGATACTCAAAGTTACAGACAAAATAGCTGTAAAATGTTTCTACGTCACTATTCTTTCAGTTCTTCCTCTTTTTTTTCCCCCCTCTTTTTGCACAAAGAGTCCTTGGCTTCTGTTTTGACAAAATCCTGTATTTGTTTTACACCAACTATGCAATCAGTTTCAGCTCAGTCAGTATAGATATGATTCCTGTGAGAGCTGAATGAAGTTAACAAAATTGAGAAGGACAGCCATGTGCTGGAAAGTCTAGATTCTTCAAGAATCTCTAAAAATCATGTATCTAGAGTTGAATGCTGAAGATTATTAAACAAGATCTACAGCCATGTGTTTGATACCAAAGTAAAACACAGGTTTTATGACATACCTATGCTGGGAAACTGTTTACCAGTCACTCTTCCGTGCAGCACAAGAAGACTGTATTGTGTGACTTTGCCTTTTGGTAGCTGAGCAGGGAAATAAGAGAGCTTGCTGCTATTATTTATTTCCCTTTTCATAAGAAACGCTTTTTTATTTTTTTATGGAAGTTTTTCTCAGGCTAGCTGCCTACATTCACTAAGGATCAGGAAAATAATATATTGTTTAAACAGAATGTGTAGCTGAAAATAAGTCCAGGAAGAAGATTTTGCAGAGAGAACGGAATTCTTATGGTTTGTAGTTTCCAGTAGACATCTGAATTACAGATGTGTAAATGGATTAATCATTACATGCAGCAAATGGAAATGTTGTAGAAGAGTATTGAAAACTCAGTACAAAATAGTAATAAAGTATGAGAAATAAAAATGAAGATTACATAATAAGCCTAAACAAAAATAATATCAGAAACTAAGTATTTTTATCTAAAATGTATTAGGAATTTTCTCCCTTTTTGTTTCACAATTTCTATTGTTGCTAGGATTTAACATTTATTCCAGTCGATATCAGGACTGTTCTTGAAGAGATATTCTGCCTATAAACAGAGAGTTTCAAAATTACAATTATTTTCACATCTCCAACTTCAAAATGTATGCAAAATAACAAAGATATAGTGGATAAAATTGCTTTAAACAAAACTGCAGAATGTATTAAATGGCCCTAAATGTAATTTATAGCAGAAAATATCTCTATGTCAGAGAAATCTCTTTTCCCCAAATACTATCCAAAATACCATCAACCTCTCTCTTCCTCTTCATAGCAGTCACCCTGTTTCTATTGTGAGCAAGGGAAGGAAGTGAGCCATTTAGAATAGTTTCTGTCACTCCATGGAAATATCTAGGGAGTACCCTAGAACCTGATTTCTGGACCCACTGATACTGATCTTTAAAAGCTATGCGGTTATTAAGGAAGATCTCATACTCCTACAGCTACAGGTAGTTGTCAATCACCAGTATGCTATAAGGTTAAACCAAGAAAACATTCCTTAGTGCCTGAAGTGAGATTTTAACACCATTGCTTTCATTTCAAGCTTTTGCTTGATTAATAAAATGCTCTGTTTTGGCTTGTGAACAGCTTGGTTAGGATGTGCAGGCAGAACAGCAGCACAGCAATGATGTTACAGTACCTGGATTCCTGTCTGAATGCAATGCTGGCCCTGCTTGCAGCCAAAAGTTGAGCTGGATAATGTCCTGAGGTCATTTGCAACTGGAATTAGTCTATGAATGTGCTACAGGGTTTTCTTCTTTATTTATGAGTGTATTGTGAGGGGAATTACTAAAGAGTTTGCATTTATGGTTACAACATGTTCAGTTGTGCCTAGGGGGTGGAGAACGATGTTCTGCTTTCCGAAGAATTAAAACTTTTATATTATTTGAAAGCAGACATAAGTAGCAAGAATTTTTAGGCTGCAGGTTTAACTTTATGTGAACCATATGGTTATGTTCTTAAGTCAAAGATGGATTACAGTGAAACCTGGCGCTAACAATCTGAACATTAAGAGTAGAATAGACAAAGCTGCAGCTTAAACATTAGTTAAAAATTAATAGCTGGAGTGGACAGCCCAATGATCATTGTCCATGAACCATAACAACCACATTATTGTAACAACCAGAACCAACCAAAACCCCATTGAAACCGACCCAAGGTGGTGTGCAGATGACCCTTTAGCAAACACTTGGTAACAGACAGCAAACCAATGAAGGGCAACAAGATCTCAGAGCCTCACAGAGCTCCTGGTCACATGAGGGATGTCCTGTGAGGGATGGGGAGTCTAGATTGTAAGGGTGTGATTGCCCAGGGATTTCTTTGTTTGTGGACCCTCTTTTGAGGCACATAACTCCAGCTACCAGAGATCATAATAGGTTCATTGGCACAAATCAATCTAATGGAAATGAAAGCCGAATGTAAAAAAGTTCTTCAACTTGTAATCCTCTATGGCACAGCAGAATTGTCAGGCAGAGTGCACATACCAAGGGGAAACAGATTCTGGTAGTGATTTTTGTCCTGTTACTGTTTAACTACACTGGATGCTGCCCTTGATACACAGTATCAACTGATCCCAAGGAGTAGTTTCTGGGTTTTAATTTTCACTATATTTGCTGTTCACTAGAATTGCAGATTCTAATAATTTCTAATCAGTTGCTATCCTGAAAGTGAGGAGAAAATTTAAGTCCTTGCATTAACAGAGATTCTTTGGGTCTATATGAGTATTCAAAAATATTTACGAAACAAAACATGATCACCTTACCAGAAAATTGACTGGATCATCTGGCCTGATCCTACAGCACTCATTTATCCCTTGCATAAGTGTTGGCATGACATTCTTCATTAAATAGTTTCGTAGTGGAACAGCCTGGGCCTCCAATAATTCTTGTTCTTGTCTTTTCATTCCTCCTGCTGTTTATTCTACAAGTAATAAAGAAAAAAATTAAATCATAAATAATTATGGTTATAACATCTATCAAATAGCATTTGGCTAAATAATAGTGCTGGCCTAGAGAAAAAAAATAGTGTTAGAAGCTGTGGACAGAACTTTAAAAAGCAAGTTGATAGGAAAAATAATAACTGCTTATTAAATTTAGAGCACACAACACACTGAGGACAAAGAATTGAACATGATAAGGAGATAATCTCCTTACTAAAATGATTTTATTTTTCTTCTTTAACACCTAAAAAACGTGGTTTATTCTCAAGCCTTCCGATGCTCCTGTTTCCATAAGGTATTTGGCAAAATGGTTGAAATACACTGTAACACTTCAAAAATTAGTGCTATTGCAAATGCAGGTGGTTTCTTGAGGCTTCTTTGAACTGGAGGGAGAGTATTTTTACTCAGTAGAGAGCCCTGGCCTTCTAAATTTTTAATTTGTTTATTGTGTTGGGTTTATTTGTTTCTCTTTGGTTTCTGTGGTTTGTTTCATTCTTATTTCATTGATGTTTTTGAGGGGCTTGAGAGTCAAATAGACTAAAACTACAGTGAATTACATCTGTTTCCACCAGCTAAATTTTTTTCTGAATTCAGGTTAAATCAAATGCAATTTTTACACTCAAAAAGTAAGAGGGATGAGGAAATAAAACTGCTGCAAGCTTTTCTTCATTCCATTCAATAGCACTTAGTGGTATGCATACTTGCAGTAGCTTTAGCCAGAAGATTACTCCAACTCATTTTCATTGTCCTCTCTTCACTCATTTTATTCATCAGTAGCCTGAGTCATATATAGATACAGCAAACAGATGAAAGTGCTTTTCTATGAAAAACTGAAAACTGCTTTTCTATACTCAAGGCATAACACAAAAGCAACATTCAGATATAACAGATACACCAAATTTTATCTTATCCACTCAATCCAGGAGTGCTATTGAATAAATCTTGCCAAGTGGTCTCTAGCCAATACTCAGAGACAGCAGCTAATCTACAGTGCCAAGGGCCAATGAACAGTTGCTTAGATTTCTTGACCATCTGCCTGTTTTTAAGGATAACCTTAAGCACACATTTTTATTTAAACACCTACTTCAGCTTTGATTAATGACAGTTTGCACTTTTAAAGGTAGATGGCATGGATTTAATCTAGCTAAAATGTGTTAACTATCCTTACGAATTTTACAGGGTACAAAATGCTGTTTAATGTTGAATGAAGATGAAAATAATCAGAGACTAAAAAACCCTTATTTACAAGCCAGCATCAGAGAAACGACAATGCTTCTTTAAAAGTCAGTAATTTAAGCATATTATTACCCCATAGATGTGTATGGGCATTCAAATATAAGAAAAGGACTTCTCTGCAGAATGATCTGTTTGTTTTTAAATAACTCTAAAAGAATACAATAGACTTGCCTTCTGGTGAAGCGGCCTGACTTTGGGTGTGAACAGGAACATTCTTACAGTATGCATTTCAGATCATTTAACTAAAATGTCCTTGGGTGTGGCAAAGTAAATAAGGAAAAAGCATCACGTGCAAATCTTCTGGGGTCAGGTAGCCTAAATACCAAGTACTTATTAGATTATTAGCAAACAAAAACCATCCTTCAGACTGCATCGGGTAGTCCTTACTGAACTGAGTACTCAGCTCTCGCACACATTTCTTGCAGGCTCAGAAACCTTTCTGCAGTGTGGGCTGGAAGATTGGGTCGGTGTTGAGTTAAAAATCTAGTTTCTTCATCTGTCCTTAGTCAGCTGCTTAGGAGTAAAATGAGCAAAACTCAAAAGCGCTATTAGACTCGGTGAGGAAAATCCCCACTGATTGTAGTAGATATTTAGAAATGGTTAAATAGAAGAGCTACAGCACACCAGTACAAGAGTACCATAAAAGTATTTTAAAGACATATTGATACCAACATTCAAAAAAATCCCATGTCTGTTATAAAAAAGAAATTATATTGTGTAAGACGGGCTTCAAAATGCACTGTGAAGATAGTCTAAACCAGACCTAAAGTACTGTATAAGGAACAAGAGAATTTATGCCAGGCTTCCCAAGTGTATTTACATAACAGATTACTTGAAGCCATCTAAAACACATAAATAATAATTTTTGCCCAAAAATGTGTTAACCTACCCATTCTTCCCATCTTGCCATTCTTTCTTCCCTTTCCTTAGCTTCTTTATGCTCTTGTTCAGCTTTTTCTTCAGCTTCTTTGAGAAGGCGTTCCTCAGCTGCTTGGCGTTCCAAAGCCTCCTTTCTTCATCTGTCAAACCATAATTCCGAGGTTCTCCAATTTCTTTGATGATCTTTGGTACAGTAAGACTGTTCTCAGAATCTTCATATACAGCTACATCTTTTAAACAATACAAGAGAGAACCATTTCAAGGCTTTTGTCAACTATCATCAAATAGTATGCAACACCTAAAAATATATGGTGTTCATGTTGTTTGAATTTTCAAGTCAAAGATGTTGTTTTCAATTGCTTATAAATGTCAATTTTTTGTTACATAGAATGAAGTTTTCTAAATCTGATTTTCTTTACCAGTTTCAGCTAAAATAGTTTGCCTTTTAAGATAATGTAAGGAAGAAAGATACTAAAAAAAATTTTGCAACTACTGTTTAACAATTGCACGTTGCCCAGGTTTTGAAACCCAAAAATGAGGTCAACTACCAACCCTCAGAGATGTTCCTGACACCAATCTTATGTCAACTTATCCAGATGCATAAAACCCTCAGTTTTCTCCTTCTCTCTCCCCTGAATGCGACACAATAGGTTGTTAGGATGTGGCACAAACTCCAATGTTTTCACTTGCACTGATTTACAAATACACAGACCTTTCTCTAGTTGATCTCTTAGTGTGCTATATTTACAAAACAAATTTGTAGCTTCATGTAGGAACATTAAAACTGAACAAGAGCTTCTGTTTCATTTTATTCCTTCTCCCCTTTTAATTGCCCGAAGTTACTTGCACATGAAACTTGACAAGAAAGAAGAAAAAGAAAAAATTCAGAAGAACGAAGACTTTCTCCAGGGCTTTCTAGTTTCTGTTTGCATTCAGTGTGGGGAGGTAGAAACAGTACAGGAATGTACATGGAAAAGAGGAAAAGTGGGCATTTGAGGTAGAGAATATAGAGGTAAAGGGCCATGAAATGGAAGGTGTAAAAGCACAGAAATGGGTAAGGAGAGCACGGCAGATGAAGGGAAAAAGAAGAATTAGAATATAGAATTTAGATGGTAATCCAGTTGTCCCTGCTTCACAGTTCTTTAGGAAGTTATTTTGAAAGTCAAGCGCAAAGCATTCTTCCCAGTTCTTTCTGATCACCAATTCAGGCAGAATCAGACTCTCAAATACTAACATCATTTTTCAACCAGTTAAAGTGTTTATGATTTGGACCTCAAATCCAAACTCTGATCGTGAATTGAGGAGGGAACTAACATAATTCTACATGATAAAACTTATTTTACAGCTTCTTCTTTCAAAAAAATCAGGAATTACATTCCTGAAGTATTCTGAATTAAAGCAATACATTTGCTATGGCAAGCGGCCCATCATTTCTACATTTTTAGCCGCACCTGGATATACAAATTACAATGAAAATCACTTTTCTAGTCATTTAAAGTATTGCTGAGAATGGTATCAATGTTGAATTTGACGTCTCAAAGACTGCATTTTTTTCTTAGATGGCCACAGAAGAGTACAACGTACATTTTACAGCAGTGATAATTTACTACATTTATCCTCGAAAACTAGTGCCTTTTAAATGAAAAATGAAGTTAGTGCTAGTGCTAGCTGAGAGGAAAGATCACTGGAAAAGGACTTCATAAATTAAGGTCTTCAAAGGAAATTGCTGTTATAACTTTAAGATGCCCTTTTGCATAAGATCAAAAATGCCTGTCACCATTTCCAATTTGCAAATGAGAAAAACAAGACACAAGATAACCAACTTGCAGTCTTCATATAGTGAGTCATAGTAGCAAAGTTGAGTTTCCAGAATCTTGAAGCCCACTCCTTTGTACTAATCATATTTCAGACTCAGAAAAAATAATAATCATAAAAATGATACATAAAACCATATGTTACAGTTTTTAAAATTTAAGGTAGAAGAAAACTTTTATTATTTTAAAACAATATTTAAAAAATCAAGCATAATTTTTATCCCCTTCTTCGGAGTATGACTGAGAAAGCAGTTGGGTCTCTGAATCCATTGCTACTTTATTCTATGTATCTGAAAATCCAGCTGGAACATCAACTAGAATGAAGGGGTATTGGCTGAGCTGAAGGATCCTCAGCAGTTATCTTTGTAATCTGTTCTCACCATTTTACAGCAAAAGCAGCACAACCTGCATACTTCTGTGGGTAATAACCAGGAATGTGAACATAGGTAAAGAGGCAGTTCTGGGACAAATAGGACCTAAAGCTGATGCTCATTTGAACACAAGAATCAATTCTATACACTCAATGTGAAAATCATCTGGAACATCCCAGTCATGATATTGCAATAATTAAAATCAGTGGGCAAATGAGTTTCTGTATTTGGAATGGGCTACAATTTAAAAATAATCATTAGACATAATTCTTAGCAGAAAACACTGTGATATTTTATCACAGAGTATATACTTTATGGAACCCACCAAAATAAAACTCAGTCTTTGACACTGCCACTACTTGCATATCTAGAAGTGTATAAGCTAAGAATATCATCAATCGATGGCATCAGACCTTAATATTTACCATTTGTGTTAGAAAAACAAATTACTTGTTGGTAGAATTACCTTGTTAAGATTTAGGCCTGGACAAGACTCAATAACCTCAGACCAATGAGCCATTAACAAAGCCCAGGAAGAAGGATGTACCAATGGTAGTGGACACAAAGAGTGCAGAATTTACAGGCCATAAGGACATTTGGCAGAACGCCCAAGATAAGATAGAAATGAATAAAGCCAGCTCATAAATTCTGCTGAAATCAACTCCAGCTGGGTAAAAAGTAATGCCAGTAGTGAGGAAATCACAACCACAGAGTCAAGAAATCCACAGATCCAAAAGAAGAGAAAGACTGAGCATGGGAAGCAAAAGAATAATTATCTAATAGAAGATACAATACTAATTAATAAGAGAACTATGTAACTTTTAGCCAATAAACACTAATCCCTTCATTTGGTAAAATGTATAAATAGTGAAAAGTTTTGATAGTAGGGGTGTTTGATTTGTGGAGTACCAGCAAGCACAGGGGCTTGCACAACTCTGAAATAAACAATCAATGCCTCTTTTCAGGGCATAATTATTAGCTTGTTGCCCACCAGGTAACGAATCCAATTTCTGTGGACAACACTATTATCTGAGGATAAGTCTAAAGAAAAAAGAAATAAGGAACCATAATGTTTAAATCCATGAAAATGTACTCCTACACCTATCTGAAAGGATGCCAGTGCAGACATCTGTAATCTCAGTCATAAAATTATTTTAATAATTAACCCTACAAAAATTAACAACTAACACCCCAAATTTTAGAAACAGGTTAACTGTAAAAGAACAATTTTTGCAGGTATATAATTAAAAGCTTGTTGTTTATGTAATCTGCAATATTAATAAAAATATTATTTATATATGGACACTATTTATTTTTGCAAGTGTTAAATTTGTAAGAACAAAATTATTTTATTCATATTATATCTACTATTTTTTTTATTCCATACCAATAAACTGAGGATGTATTTCAAGTTCATCATAATAGTTGAGAACCGTCTTATCATCGGTATTTAACTTGCGGAAGCATTTCAGACTTTGCAGGAACTGGATCTCAGTATAACGAGTTCCAGCAACAGCGCTCTCTGGCAGGCTTATTATTCTGTTTATAAGGAATTCATCAGATGCAACCAAAGAAAAAATAAATTCTGTGGAGAAAAACATATTGTTTGAATATACACAGAATGTCCAAAGGAATCAAGCAAAACCAGCAGGATAAAGCAATTTCTACATAGATGAAAGCCACTCTATTTTTATTCCATTAAGCTGCTGCAATCACAACAAGACAGCCACTATTGTTGTTATCAGCCAACAGCTGATGACATTTTCACAAAGAACACAAACAAACAAACAACGCAGAAACTGAACCAAACCTCTCTTTTAATTAAGAAAAACTTTTTCAACAAAAAGGTGGTCAAGCATAGGAACAGGCTGTCTGGAGAAGTGATTACGTCACCATCCCCAGAGGTATTTAAGGAATAAGGAGGTGTGGCACTTAAGGACATGGTTTAGTGGTGGACTTGGAAGTGCTGGGTTAATGGTTTGGCTTGATGCTCTTAGTGGTCTTTTCCAACCTAAATGATTCTATGATTAATTGCTCACTTTTAAATACAAGGGCAGCAGCATTATATGAAATAGGGTTTTTTAAAAGTTAAATGAAATAGGAACAGATGGAATGATATTTTAGACTTCTCGGTGGTGGCAGCAGTATTTCCTCAGTTTATTTAATCAGAAAATAAAACTCCTCAGTTTATTTAAAAATAAATCTTTCAAATTTACCAGGTATGATTATTTGATTAAATTTAGGCATTTTGCTGCTTTCGTCTTCTTCTTCTTCTTCATCTTCCGCTAAAACAAAAGTAAGAAATTATTGACACTTTCATTTGAAGCAACAATATCACTGTATTTGCTAAAAATGTGCCCAGTAAGACACAGGTTTGCCTACATCCAAATTATACTAATAACTGGAAATTAATCTGACCTTGAGACCAGTTCAGAGAATTCAGTAAATAATTCATGTTGCCAGCCACCACACAATTCTACCTTGGGACACTAGTAGTTGTCTGCCTATACTACTGACATATGTACACACACACACAATTTTTAAATATGCCCAATTTTAAAAACTGATGTCTTATCTATCTTTGGCCTCTCCTCCTGCCCAATAAATTATTCTGCAAAACACAGACCAGGCTCAGAACAGTGAGTAGAAATATTTTACAACTCTATGGTTAAAATGGTTTTTGCCACTAGGGGTCTGCTGTTGACAGCATTGGGTTAAAATGTTTCTAAAATCGCGGTAGCTAAAGTAGGCATTGTCTTTGCTAAAATCATGTGAACCTACACCTGTGTACCCATCTGTATAGAGATAATGAGGTTAAATGCGATGATTGCTTAGTAAATATAAGTAAAAATAATTATTTGATCACAACAAGAATCATGAGAAAGGAACAACAATCATGAGAAATGTTGTGGGGAGTTGTGGGGAGAGGGCTTAGACTCATGCTTGGGTGAAAACAATATACACACAATATGAATAGTCAGTAAAGCTGCCAGTGGAGTATCAGCTGAGCATGACCATTTGCAGAACAGCATACTAAGCTGAACAAGACTGTTTTTTCTGTACCTTCAAACCTCATGGTGCAATTTAAACATAAAGGTGATTCTTGGTCTTAATGTATGGACAGTGCTTTCTCACATTTTGAAATGTGTGTTGCAGAGCTTCTTTGAAGTCATATCTACTGTAGCTCATCTAAGCAATCCATTTTAATTTGGCTCACCAAATATGTATTTTTGCACTGGCTGGATCCCCTCATTCAGTAGCCCTTAAATATTATGAAGAAATTCTGCTGTAGAGCTTGCCAAAGTGGAGTAGACCAACACTGGACAAGAAAGCACCCTCCATGTTTGTGCGTTTACTTTCTACTTTACCCAGAAAGATAGTCTTAAAATTATCTTGTGCATAAATTAAATAAGGTGCATTACAGTCCTTCTTACATTCTAATAATCACACATCACAAAACTTTGTTTTGTATCTTGCACTGCAGTCATTACAGTGCTGATGCACTCAAGTAGTATAGCATTGAGAACAATAATGATAATCATCAACAATAAAAAAAAAGCAGCAACAAAACCAAACAAAGGAGTACATACCTTGAAAAAGATCTGTTGCCTGTTCGTAGGTCTCTGGGAACCCATCTAAAACATATCCCTGATTCCTACAAGGCATAGACATGAGCTTGTCCTTCACAATTTTAATAAGATACTCATCATCTAGACGGCCTAAGACAAAGAAGATTAATGGGTACCTAGTTAATAGCAACGAGAGATATTAAATTATTTTACTAACATTTAATACATTTTAATACATTTTTATTCTACTAAGACCCTAAATTATTAAATATTTTGAGTTACTATTTGTATATTATGCATTGTCAGTGACCTATGGAATATTTAGGTGTAGATATAAAATAAAATTACCTTTGTGTTTACAAGGATATAAATATTAGTACATTAATAATCTAAACGTGAAATTAGTTTTATTTTGAATCTGGGAGAGAAACATCTCTGCAGACACTCAGGTCAGCAAAGAAGCAGGGGAGGAGGTGCTTCAGGTGCCAAAGCAAAGATCCACCTGCAGCCTGAGCTGCAGACCATGGTGAGCAGGCTGTTACCATGCAGCCCATGGGGGTCCAGGGGAGAACTGAAGTCCACCTGCAGCCCATGGAGAAGGCCCACTCAGGAGTAGGCAGATATTCAAAAGAAGGTTGTGACCCCGTGGGAAGCCCACACTGGAGCAGAATCCTGGCATAACCTGTAGACCCATGAAGAAGGAGCCCACCCTAGGGCAGGTTTGCTGGACTTGTGACCCCGTGGGGACCCGTACTGGAGCAGCCTGAAGGACTGCACCCTGTGGAAGGGACCCACATTGGAGCAGTTCATAAAAAAACTGAGTCCATGGGAAGGGCTCACACTGGAGAAGTTCGTGAGGGACTGTCTCCTGTGTGAGGGATCCGATGCTGGAGCAGGGACAAGACTCCTCTCCCTGAGGAAGAAGCAGCAGAAACAACATAGGATGAACTGACCATAAATCCTATTCTCCATCTCCCTGTGCTGCTGGTGGGAGGAGGTAGAGAATCGTGAATAAGGTTAAATTCAGGAGAGGAGGGTAGGGTTCTCTGATTTTGATTGGCAATGCATTTAAGCAATTTCTCCAAGTCAGGTCTGTTTTGTCCATGACAGTACTTGGTTTGTGATCTCTCTCTGTCTTTATCTCAACTCATAAATCCTTCATTATATTTTCTCTCCCTTGTCCAGTTGATTCTTGATTTTAATAGGAAGCAAAAGTCTAGACCACAAATTTATTTTCTGATATCCATTTGCATAGGGTTACAGGTAGCTACCTGAATTCCACCATAGTACTTTATATTTCCTACCTTTATTCTGCTTCATGTTTTCTTTTATTCCATCTAATAACTCCTTTGCTGCTTCTACATCTACAACCTCCTCCTCTTGATCTTCTTCCCCTTCTCCTTCTCCTGCTTCTCCTTCTACCTTTTCAAGTTCTTTAGCCACAAGTCGCTCCTGATGACAAGAACAGAAATATGAATTGGCTCAGAAATTCCATAACCAAATTTATTTTATACACAGATGTAATAAAAGAAAAAAAAATTCCTTTCATGTATGCCCATGAACAGTGAGATACTGAGCAACTTTCATTCTCTAAAAAGATTTCAGCACAACCCCCAGAGATAATCAATATGTTGAAAGGTATTTCCATTCTAAAATAATGGGATTGTAAGTAATTTTTAAATGCTGCCAAACATTTAAAATTCACAAAAATTAAAATAACAGGAATATTAGAAAACAGCAACAGACCAGATCTGCAATTTTTTCAGAAATCACATCATTTATCCTAATACAATGTAGCTTGTAGTGTCTGCAGAGCTCCTCAGCAACAGTAGATTTGCCAGACGCAGGAGGACCATGAATGCAAACTTTGAGAGGCTGGAAAAAAGGATAAAGATATAATGTTATTCAAACAGCACAGATGCTTTTATGTAAAAGCAACAATATTTTTAATATGACTGATAGGAAACAGCAATTGTACTTAAACTAAAAATATATTTTTGTTTTATTCATTTACATATTCCTTGCTGAATATCTTCTCTATCACCCACAGGTCTCAAGTAACATAGTTACTTACATGAAGAACTGTTGGAGAAAAAGCATGCTTCTATTTAGTAGATTTACAGACACATTTGTTATGGCTAGTTAATGTTTGAATAATCCAAAGACATGAAACACAATCCCACAGATAGAATGCAGTGAATTTTGGAATATGGTAGCAGATATTCTACTATAAATATGCAATAGTTCTATTTCCCAATTGAGGTAGAGTTGCTGTCATCAAAATTATTGTTTTGACCTCAAAAATTCCCCATCTGTCACAATCTTAAGTGATCTCTCATTTCAGCCTACCTAGCCTGAGGATGAGTAAGTGTTATTAGAGTTCCAGTACACTCTTATTAAATATGTTACACAATAAACTCAAAATCATACATAATTAAGTGCCTACCTTAATTTAGTAAATCTGACAGTACAAACTCAGCAATAGAGTAGTGGCAGAGACAGTCTAAATAGTCTTCCTTCTCCTTGCTACCTGGTACGTACTGGTTTTTTTAGTTAGATGCATATGCACATATATGCAATAGTTTAACCCAAATGCAGATCTGATAATCCTTTCAGATCTATGAAGGGACTTTCAATAAATAACTTTTAACGATAGTAGCTTCATCTTGTTTTACATGCCCTGAACTCTTATTCAAAGTTTAAACCAGATATAGATAAGCTAAACAGCTTTATCAGTACTTGAATGTAAACAAGCATTTTTCTGCACCTTTCAGTAACCTGAATATATACATTTTAATACAGAAGTTCTAAGTATCAAGCTAACATAGGAAATAGTGAAGTTGCCAGTAAATTACACCACAGAGCAGGGTAAAATGAAGGCTATACTGCACTGGAATATCCACAGTCACTAAATATATAAAGGGCACAAAACACTCACCTAACTATTGACTATTATAAAAAAAGCTTAAATAAAAGATACACTTATTGTATTCCTGAGGCAAAATATACTAAGAGTGCCATATACTGCATACAGAAACTAGCTTCAGAACAGCAGCTTTCCATCATGAAGCTAATTTGCATTTACAGAGTTTCAGTTTTAGGCATAAAGGAAATTAAATCCAGTCATTATTTTTTTAATTTATATTGCCTCTTATTTAACTTCTTCAATTTAATTTTAAGTTTTTATGTTCACTTATCTTGCATCTATATCCATCTTCTATGTATTTTTACTTAATTTAAGACTTGTGTTTATATAACCATTTCTATTGTGGAAAAAGAGAGAAAGACAGTTTAAAATAGTATATACCAAAGCATTACCAGTAATCCTCGAGTTTGCCTGTATTCTGCGACAACTTGTCTAATGTTCTCTATCATTCCTGCCTCAGCAACCCACTTAATCTCGAAATTGTCTTTCAGATGAATAGGTTCCATTCGCAGGTCCACAAACAACATATCCAATTGCATTTGCTGAGGAACAAAGCTACATTTATTTACAGGCTTAAACTAAACATATTAAAAGAACAGCTGGAACAAGAGACAAGAATGGATGGGGAGAACAGAAAGAACTAAAGCATTGGGAAAGAAGGTTTGCATACAAAGCAAAACAGATGTTTTAAGCTTTCTAAAAATACTAATTTTCAATGTATATTTGTATTTGAGTGTTCTCATGATCTATTAGAACACGCAACACTAAACAATTATTCTGTACAATCAAAAGTTTTCATGTAATTGCAAGGAATCACCTCTCATAAATTTATCAAGTACAATCTTAAAACTACCTGGGCTGTATTGTGTTTATTTCTCCTATGAACAATTTATTCCGGGTAAATAGATGAATACAACATAATTTATGCATGCTGTATTCATCAGCCTTAGCAGCACTGCATTATTAACTTTTTTTGTTATTTTTATCATTTTGTGTAGATTTTGTTAGAGTGCTCCAGTATGCTAAGGGGAACAGTGACATCAGAGTTTCTGTGCTTTATTCTTTTAAATCAGGCTGTAACTCCTCAAAATTCTCTAGTCTATGATGTCTAGATTTTACTTTGTTTATTTTCCAAATTTAAACTCACTTTAAATATTTTTAGGCATGTTTTGGAGTTAAATTTTTCTGGTGAAATATAGAAAAAAGAAATTATGTCTTTAAATATATTATACCCTTAAGTTTAAATACTTTCCTGAAGTTATAAAAGAAAGAAAACTACTGACTGTTAGCTCTTTGCTCACGAATGCATTTTCTTTAGGTATCTTCTCAATTTTTCCTGGTCCAACATTTTTACTGATACACTATCAGAAAAACAAACAAACAAATAAACGAACAAACAAAAAAAACCCACACCAAAACCACCTAACAAGTCAGAGTCTTAGAAAAAATTGAACAGGATTTCTGTGAATAAAATATATACGTTCAATTTTATATTAAACATTTTCCTGAAATTCAGGATAGAATTTGAAATACATCTAAGAACAATATTTTAACTTGAATGTTAACAAAATGTTAAATGTAACTTTAATGTTAATGTAGTATTAAATAGCTTTTGGTTGCCAAGTAATACTTCTTCTGTAGCACCTGCAATTAAAAAAAACAAACTAAAGAAAACAAAGAAACAACCCAAAACCACGGAAAAGTTTTATAAAGCTCTTAAATGTGTGTATAAATTCCTAGTGCTGAAGATCTATTTGGAGATCTTTATTTTCCCAGCACTTTCACTTCAGGTTCCTGAGGTATTTAACTCCATTAACAATCGGGAAGGGATTTCAGATCAATGCCACTGATAACTATCCATACATCATTTACATTTCATCATTAGACAGAAATTGTTAGTTACTCCCACAGGCCTTTAAAACAGATTTAAATCCCACTACATTCCATAAAATCATAAACATTTATATAGACCATTGTCGTAGGCTGAAATATTATAGTTTATGACTTAAACATTTTCCTGAAGGACTTTTGCCTATTATAGCAAAAGCTGTATTACAAGGCCTGCAGAGAAGACCCCCACACCCTGAATGGGGCTCTGAAGGAGGCCCTGCATTGCTCGCTGATAGAGGTAAGATAAAGTAACGACTCAGGGCTGGGGAAAAAGGATGCATTCACTGAGCACAAGGCTAACACCTTCGGAGTGGAGACCCCAGCCCCAGGGCTAACAGCTGCCAGGGTTCCCATTCTGTCACGCCAAAAGGCGGGGGGAGGAGAGGTTTTAGGTGTGTAGCGAAAAAGACTCCGGTGAGAGGTGCAGTGACCGCCATCCTCTGCTGTGCAGACCAGCCCAGCTGTAGCACCCTCTCCACTGACAACATCCTGTCCCCAAAAACTATCCACTTACTCCTGTCCTCTATTTCCCCTTTCTAAACAACCACATACCCGTGAAAGGACATCAACCACCCTCCTTGGAGTGCCTACCTGAACCAAAGCACAGGTTTAATCTTCTAGCTCCCTAAAACACAGTTTAATTAAACTCCCTTTGATACAACTGAAAAAAAGGGCTCTTATGTTTAGTCCTTATGTAACATTTCCTCAATCTACATCGGCAAGTGTCCTATGAGTTGACTCTCACTATTACAGTGTATAGTTCACCACTGTCATCCAGACTACTTCTAGACTTAATTTCTAAACTCTTGGGAAAACAAGATATCTTCCACAACATGAAGGGAAACACATGGTAATGACTGAGTATGTAATCACAGTACTGTGAATCCCATAACAATTCTCCATAACTTTCTTAGGCAAAATTTCTATTTAAGTTAATGATAATACTGCAAAAATTAGTTCTGCACAATCAAGTAATGTATTCTGTTCAAACGGCAAAAGTCTTAGAGGATTTCAAAGTAATCTTGCATGTAGTTTACTATTCAAGATAATTCAGGAAGACATAGGAACTTCTACTTCAGTAAAATGTATAGTTTTAAAACCTTGCATACAGATATATTAAAAACCAAAAAAGAAACTCAAGTCTCTTATCAACTCTCTTACCTTTATTAATTGTTCAAGTGTGTGCATCGATGTATCTACGGCAAGTATATACTGAAAGTTTGGCCTGCGGTCTGCTACATTTTGCAATACCCTGAAACATAGCAAGTATAGCCCAGGCTGGTACTTGGAGAAGCATCCAGGGCTTTCCTTGTTAAATGCATTTCAGAGACAGTACCAAGAGTCTGCAAATTCTTGCAGAATGTTTCAGAGTGTGACATTTTCATATATATTTTACTTAATAAAGAAGCACAGCTACACATTTTATTTGCAAAGAAGTTAAAAGAATAAAAAGCTATATCTGTAGAGGATATTGTCTTAGTCTGCAGTAGAGTCCACCATCCATTTCCAGTTCTGTGCCTGTTAACTGGTATCACCCTCAGGACTGAGCATTATTCGTTATTTATTAAAAGCAAAGCAAAAGTGCAACAGTCAGATACAATTTCCAGAAGGCACATCTACTTCTAAAGAAAATGAATGCTCTGTGTGACTCAGGTAAAAGGGCCCAAGAGAGACCTTAAACCAATCCACCCAATTTAAAAGCCTCAATACTCTCTAGTGGATTTGGATTTATCTAGCTAGGTATCAATTATTTCTCAGAGGAATTTTTTTTCCCACTTACATTGCTAAATCATGAATATGAATGGTTGGAATAATATTTTTTCCATCTCCAAAAACAGGTATTGCAGGAATCTCACCAAGCCAACTCAACTGCAAATACAGAGAATAAAGTGAGAAAAAAGGTTACTTTTAACTAGAGCTATAAAAGGAACATTTGATTACTAGGGAAATCTGTATATTCAAGATTTAAAGTTCAGTTTTTTGACTAAGTAATGGAACTGCAGTAAAGGAGGCCATTCTTGAGAAATACTGATTGGCACCCTACTAAAAACAAGAATTTTTTTAAAGACTATTTTTTAATCTTGAAAAATATTATTTTGTATCACACAAAAAACAGATGCTGGGGGGTGGGGGTAAAGATACTGTAACACTGAGAAGAAAGACATTTCCCTGGATTCCATTTATATGACAGACATACATATGACAGAAGTAGATGTGGAGATACTGTTCAAAAACCACAGAAATATCTAAGAAAAAATAAAGCCAAAAAAGAGAAAAACACTTTCACTGTAGCTAAAATATTTCAAAAGGATCAAATAAACAGTTCTGCTCATGAAAGCATTAAGCTTATGATACCAAGGCTGCTAAAAAAGGATTCCAGTGCAGTTTGCCCCTAGAAATGAAATGATCCTTCAAACATAATTGGATGTCTACCTTAAAAAAGTAGTGAAAGAGACCTTCCTCAGCTCCATATTGATGTCCTGAGGCAACAACGTAGGTTGAAAACTTTTTTTTGTTCTGTAAATTGAAATCAGCAAGAAAGTTTTTATTAAAATCTGGTGCTGCAATTGGGATACAGGCTTACACTGATCCTTGAATACATGTGCACTAAGTATACAAAGTGTGTCAACTGTATCACTTCCAAGCTGTAACTATACCAATTGTTGCACATGCCATAGCTTCCCAAGTCATATTGTTATTGCTTCCTTCAAAAAAAAGCTGTCTGAAGCTGTCTTTAAAAAAAAAAAAAAGTCTGTCTACTTTTGAACAAAAACTATAAAACTAAAATAAAGTTAAGAGTTAAAATTTGGAATTTATGAAAATCAATTAAGTGAACAGGATAACTCATGCTTCTACTTTCTATTTTCAAGAAAATATAACTCTGAAATGCATTGTAGCTATTTTCCCAATGCATTATATTTGCATTTGGCTGTCTAAAGGAGCAGAAAATGCTGGATTAATGATTTTACAATTTCTTTACTTTCATTTTGATGCACAATTAAAAAAAAAAATCTTTGAACTATTTAAATGTGTTCCTAACCACACATCATGATTAACCAACATTTTTTGGCTGATCATTATTGTGTAATGTCATAAATTTACCTGTCTGCTTGGATGTATATCTTACTGTTTGTATCAATAGTGAGGATGGTTATACAGAAAAAAAAAATTAATCATCTGAAAGGTAAAAAGCCTCCAAGGAAGTCTTTTGAATTAGTCACTTTGAAATTTTTAAGATGAAACAAAATTACTAAATAATTCTCATGTTGTAAAGATCCTAGGCATTATATATATCCACCAGAAAATGTAAAAGAACTTGCCTTTATTAGCAGTGGGGAATACATGTGCAGATTTGGGATCTACGTTTTTTGGGGGGGGGAGGGGGGAGGGAGGAAATGAACCTTTTGTTATCATCTTTATAATATTTCAGAAACAGAAAAATAAGGCAGGTCTTAGCCAATCTGATTATATAAGCAAATCATCATATAACTCAATGACAGGTTGCAAAGTCAGTGTGTTGTGTCAATGTGGTTTTCTCTATAGACTAACAGAGTGAAACTTTGTTATAAAAACTTCTTCAACTCACTTGAATTCAGTAGCTCATTATTAATAGTGAGAAACACTAAAATTAGAAGACATTACAGATAGCAGAAGAGCTTCCACACTGTAAGGACAGCTGCCTGTTTCAAACACTGTTAAGGCCACAGAAGGACTTTGCCATGAGATAAACACAGAAGGGAGCTACAGAATAACACTACCTCCAGGCATGGCAGGGGCTGGTTAGTACATCCCAGTCAATGCATCTGGATGAAAATTCCCACTGTGGCCAACAGGGTAATGAAGCTCATTGCTGCTCAGATGTATATTATTGGTCAAAGATCACCCCTAGTTATGAGTCAGATTGTGTCCACCAACCACCACTGAAGCCCCCCTGAATATGCCTCCATGGGTACCTGGAACCTGGACTGTAAGATAAGCCACCACAGATGCAACTTGAGATAAGGAAAATAAAGGTGGTACCATTGTCTGGGTGTTAGCTCAGGGAGACATTAACAAAGCTTGGGGAGAAGAATGTTCCCTGATAATGATCACAAAGATAGCAGAATTTACAGGCCACAAGGAAAGCCAGCTCAGCTAGTGTGCTGAAATCAGCTCCAACTGGGTAAAAGGTAATTCTGGCAGGGGGAGGTTGTGGCCACCAACTCATGGCTCACTGACCCAAGAAACCCATCAACTCAAACGAAGAGAAAGACTAAGCAGGGGACTAATTAACATTAGAAGTCAGAGAATAATTTTACCAATACACTAAGAGAATGGTGCAACCAATTAACATTAATTCCTTTGTTTGCTAAAATGTATAAATATGAAAAGTTCTGAACTGCCTTGGGACCCCCATCACTGAGAAACCAAGTACAAAGAAGGACCAATATGATGTCACTGGATCCTTGGGTGGTGACTATCTTCTGCCTGATCTCTCTCCTCTGTCTTCTATTTCTTTCTATCTCTCTACCTCAAATTCATTGTTAAATAAAATCTGTATCATTGACTTCAGCTTATGGTCTCATTTGCATCTTAATTTGGGCAGAGGTATCTCTCACTACTCGGATCTTAACACACACTGAGTTTGCTTGGGTAATACCATGGCAGATACTGTTTGTACCTAAGAGCAGCAGCTCCCAGGGCTGCTCTGGACAGACTGCAAACGTGTCCCACAAGACACGCAGTAATTTCCATCTCCTAGCAGGAAAAACCTGCCTCTTCTGAATAGCACAGGTGGTGCTATTTCTCATTTCACTTAAAAAGAATGTGACACAGGATTTTCTTCCATGTGCCTTGTGTTAACTCCTGCCTCATATGAAGACAAACCATGGATTGGCACAGACTGCTGTATTTCACTGTAATACAAACCTCTAAAACAGGTTCAATTCCTCTAACAATACTTAGTGTCACAAGCCACCCATTGAGAGGGTACTACTTGAAGTTACTTGACTATAGGAAATTTTAAAAATAAGGCAATTCTTAGGTCAGTTGCTGTTCCTCACTGCGTGTTTAGCCCCGGGTAAGAAATGTCATGTTGCCGTGTATTGTTCATTAAAGCCACGAGGTGTCACTTTCTAGCTGGGATCGTCAGTTCCCGACTGTGGCTGTTTTACGCGTGTTTGCTTGCTTTGTTCTAATATATTGCTTGAAGTGAGAAAGAGGTCTAAATGGATCCGGAAACTGTGATGTCTCTGAGAACAGAGCTGGGGGATGAAGAGCTTTTCTTCCTGAGGTAGGCAGGTATTTCTCCAAGGATTCTGAGTTTGGCAGGACCCCAGAGATTGCAGCTTATGAGAAAAGCGACACAGCCTGAATGCCCTGAATGCCACAAAGGTAAAGGTAAAAAATTGCTTGTGATAAAAAGCAAAGGCTCTTAAATACGATAGTTACTGAATTTTAATTAAAAAAAAAAAAAGTGAGAGATACATTAATGGGGAGAGGTGAAATCTTGCTTTAAGAAATATCTTCCATTAAATTGCACTCTGAACAGACAACAAGCCTTAGAAAACCTTCTATTCTTAGTGCAAGAGCTTCTCTACCTGGCTGACAAGACTGATGAATCCCAGTGTCTGAGTTCTTTGCAGGGAACGATAGCACTGTAATTTCTTTCACTGATGGAACGCTCCCTAGATACCACTGAATTTAGAAATAAGTAAGGACTGTAATCCAGGAGTCTCCAGCCGTCAAAGGAAGCCAAAGCTGATTTCATGGGAAGAACAGATGCTTTGGAGCCTTCCTGTTCCAAAGTGCTGACAGAAACTACCCAGGGGTGGTGATACTCATATTGATGCTAACACAGGAGCTCTGGAGAAAAAGGGCTCTTTTTGAAAGGGTTACAGCAGGTAGGCACTGAAAATATTCAAGTTACTTTATCATGTACTGCTACTTATCTGTCTTCTCAACAGATGTTCAGCCTGACAAATACTTGGAAGTTAATTATATAAATACTTTTGGTATGCAGTGGCTCAGTGCTTTGGACTAGTCAGAGAAATAGTCAATAGTTCATCTGGATATTAAGTGGTGGCAGAAGTTAACACAAAGCTTGATGAATGCTGTTAAAAATTTTCACCTTTTTAACATCACAAGTATGAAATTTATCCCATGGTCTTATAACCCCATGTTAGCACAGTAAAAGAGAAACCAATCTACCACTGATTTTTCAAACTGTAACTCAAATTTTTATTTGTATTCTGTACTATTAGACCTACAGTAGAACAGAATATAATTTCTAGTGCTATTTTCTCAGCAGGGCATAAGACGGCAAATATATGCTTGAATCAGAGAAAAGTTTTTTTCACAATATATATTAGCTGGATAAATTTCTGCAATAAACATTGAATTACATTGATTATGGGAGACTCCTAATACAAAAAAAAGAATGACCATATGACACCTTCATCATCCAATATATTTTGTTGTCTTCCTAACCTCCTCACTACTCCACCACTAATGACAACAGCTTCCATTTTCCTGAAGCGTAAGCTGAGCCACTACTGGTATTTATTTAATAATAGTTCTTAAATACAAATAGAGGCATAGTCTGTTCTCTAGTAAGATTAATAGTCTAATTAGATCAAAGGAAGCAAAGCTGAAGGAGGGAATTGAAAAACATATAAAGTGATAACATATTTTAGCTATTCTGTGTCAGCTCTATTGCCATGATTTTGAAGTGAGTTATAGGGTGGGATAAAAGTCAACAAGGCCTCTGCTCCAAGAGCACAAACTAACCAGGGACATGCTAGGCATGGCCAGAATATTTAAGTATTTAAATGAGACATAATACTAACATAGTCTGCTAATATTTAAAGATGTTGCTTTTCTTTAGAACTGTATTAATATCCCATTCCTCCATAATCTTTCTTCCTCGAATCTTTCCACACACAGACCCCGGCTTTGATTCTCTCTGGTACAACCAAAGAAACGGTATTTTTTTAAGATAAGCACGATTTACTCCCTACCTAAGAAAAAAAAGAAATTGATATTTCTTTTATATTATGCATACAATTGGCTTTCAAAAGATATTATAGTATTCTCTATACTACTATATTTCATTATTAATTTATATCATCCATATTTATAAAGACAATAACATATTCTTAAAACATATTGAAATGGTTGGTAATTTTCATTACTAAGATAAAGCTCTAAATAAGAAGACAAACCAACTTATTTTTATACAGAAGTTCTATACATACAGTTTTCCCAAGTTTCGCAATGTGTTTTTCAGCATTTATGTAATCCATAAAGCTAGGATGAGATTTTCTTTTGCGAAAATCTTCATCATTAAAAGGAGTGTCAGGATTTTCCTATAAAGAAAAAAATGTGACTGATAGACATTTCTCATAATAGAATAATTTTTAAAGGTCTGGATGGTTAAAGGAAGTTCTTTAAAAGTATT
Source organism: Drymodes brunneopygia (assembly GCA_013400955.1). Classification (NCBI taxonomy): domain Eukaryota; kingdom Metazoa; phylum Chordata; class Aves; order Passeriformes; family Petroicidae; genus Drymodes; species Drymodes brunneopygia. The sequence continues at coordinate 60,694 of VZTZ01001193.1, forward strand.
TAAAAATCTGTTTTAACTTTGTCTTCATTTGAAATTCTTCAAGGCTCTGAATTTGATACTTGAGGTTCAACATTTTGAAAATGTCATTAGTTCAATTTCAAATTTCACAGTAAAAGACTTTGAACTACTTTTCATATTTTTAAAAACATTAGTTTTTTTTATATATAGCATTACACAAGGTTGAAAAACACTAGTTCTGTAATGCTGAATTTGAGAATTGCAATAGCATACTACAAAGTGCCCTACATGGTTCTGGAAAATACTTTACATATATGGATATAAAGATGTATCTATTTTAATTATGCATTTCACTAAATATGCAGTTAACCTGGGATTTTTTTTAATGACTGAAATATAGTGCATATTGTTGTTAACATTTGTCTTGCCTCTTGACCAAGCAACTCCTTATGTCATTCTGTATCATTATAGTCCAATGCTTGAACTTTTCTGTCAGTGAATTACATCTAGAAATTTTTGCAGTAAGGGTGAAAGAATCCTAAAAACCCCTCACTTTATTAGCTATCATTAAACTACACACCTGAAATACATAGTGTAACTGAATGTAATTAATATTTTCCATTAAATGGCAACATTTGGTTAAAAAAATGTTTTGATATTACTTACAGGGTCAAAGGGTTTGGTATTTCCCCAGGTCATTATTGTTGAAATGAGGATGAATAACTTTTGTTCTGCAAAATTCTCTATTTCCTTATGTAGGGCTGTTAAACGAAAGCAAGGATTTTATTTTAAACTGTATTATTCAAACTGCATTTTTGCTTTCATATGAAGATCCTGTATAGACACTGCTACCAATGTTCTGTGTGATGACTTTTTAAGCAAATGCTTTTTTAGTTAATATAAAATACAGATAATAGATCGGGAAAGAGAACAAATAGGGAAATAATGGTAATAAAGAAGCAAATTTTTGGGAATTGACCAAGCTGCCAAAGAGCTACATATTATGGGGAAAAAAATCCCCAACAGAACCATCTATACTAGGAAATGATTAATCTTTATTGACTACTGAAAGAAAATAAAAAAGTATGGGTTTTTCATGATAGGGAAAAAAAAGCTACTGAATGCAAACAAAGTTTATCTTAATATCAAAGAAAATAATTGATTCTTTGTTATGGAAATTATTCTGTTGTCTGAGTGTTCATACTATAAAGAAGAAAGCATAATTTAGTTTAGCTAGCATATAAAGAATAATATTTCGTTCTTACCATAAAAGGATTCCAGCTGCCTATCAGAATTTGGGTATAACAATAAGGAGAAAGTTTCCAAAAGACTGTTTTTATTGGACTTTTAAGAAAAATAAACTTGAAATAAATATAAAAAATATTGAAACATTCTTTGACTATCACAGGAGCAAATTTTCTACCCACCTCACGATGCAAATAGATGAGATGATGGTTGACAGTTACTCAGGGAAATTACTGCCTACACAGATATGTCATTTAAAGAATTGGACCAATCCATGTCAGCTTCTCTCCCTTCTGAATGTGACAGTGCATTCCATGGTTCTTTGCTATTTAACCAAACAGTTTGGGCACCATTTCTCCATCAAGGAACCCAATTTTATATTAAAGTGAATGATGAATCCCTGATAATTTCATTATACATTTATAGCAAATTTTGATGACTGCATAGAAACTGAATTTCTGTTCAGGTATAGCTATACTAACCAGAAGCAGCCCATGTTGCTTCCTCAATTTGGCTTGCATCCTCAGTGATATTATATAAAACAATTTCACATTCAAGCAAGTGACTTAAGAGTGCTTCTCGAGAAGGGACCTGAAGGAAAAACAGTGAGATTCTGTCATTAGGAAAAGAAAAAATCATTTTCAAGTTTAATTTCTGGATAGAATGTGGTTTTCTAACAGTAGGAAGTTGGAATTATTCATAAGATAGTTATCAAACTTTTATCTATCAGATTCAAGGAAGCTGATGAAATGTAAATTCAATGCTGAAATTTCTAATTGACAGAACACATGAATGTAGATCAAAAATATGGATTTTTAATGATATTTTAGGACCTATATTTTTAGTGCATTTAGAGTATCAAAAAATATCTATATTTGTCCAGGTATTTTAAACAACTATCTGTTGGCAGAATGGAGAAGACATTAAAAAAAAAATCAATTTCCTTGCAAGATAGCATCCTGTAATTTTTATTAAGTGCAGATTGTCTGTATCACTTGAGCAAACACTTTGGGAAAAGCAGTGATTAAAACTAAACACTGCCAGCCAGAATTTCCTGATTGAACAGTTCAGCTGTTTCAACATTTGAATCAAAACTTTCAAATGTTTTAAGAGATTTTTCAATAAGAAGAATAATAATAAGTTTATAATAATCAGCTTGAGACAGAGGCAATTCTAGTTTCAGAAAACTAAATCAAGCAATAAGAATCACATTTATAAGAGTAAGCCTCATTTAGTTAATTAAACTCTGGACATAAAAGTCTTTATACAAAGATGGAGGTATTCAGAACAATTAGCTGCTAGTGAAAGCTGTGATTTCAGTGAACAGTTAAGGGGGACACTAACTTTGATTCCAGCACCAGTACCTTCAAAATGATGATAAAAAGAAAATGAGAGATACTTGAAGTGTAAGCTTTGAGAGAAAAAGATATCAGACCTGTGGATCATCAAGACAGATTTCTTTAAAAACTAATCTATTTTCTGAGTTCCTTCCTTTTACTATCTGCTGTGTCAGACCTAGAAGAGAGGAAGCCAGAGCGCATGTAGGAAGCAGAAGGAATAAAACAGATATATACAGCTTCCAGCAGGAACAAAAGACTATTTCATTACTGTAGGTCATTTTATAAGACTTGTGATATTTCTAATGTTGTCTAATGGCAATCTAAAAAATCTGAAAGTTTATACTTACTGCATACGTTTCCTTTGCAAAACGTGGTTTAGTACTCTCTGGTTTAGAAAGAGTACCCACTATTTCGTAGACTTCCTCGTTTGAGGTAGTGGGAGCCGCAGCTGAGCCAGTTTCATCTTCCTCCTCTTCTTTTTCTGGGCTTTCAAGCGTCGCCCCAACAACACAGCTGGATAAATACTGCAATATACAAGACACGAAATTTGTATACAAATATCTATGAAGCCCTACACAGCTTCTCGTGATCTCCAGGAGGCACCAGCACCGTTTGAGTAGCCCCGCTCCTGTTGTGGGTAATGGGCTTCAGAAACGGCTTCCCATTGAAGGGAAAGTCTCAGAGGCTGCTCAGCCCCAGCTGGAATGTTTTGTCTCCACTTGTGTCCTACGCCTCGAAGCCGAAGGTGCTGGCGAGTCCCTGGACGCCTCCGCTCCGCACCTGGCTCCTCTCGGGCAGGGGTTACCTCACAGGTATGTTGGTTATCGCCCTCCACAGTGATCAGCTGCTGCCTGAACTCTCCCGACCGGCTTTATCCACACCTCCTGCTTCTAACTCTTTATTTTCACTCCTCATTATCTTAACCCTTTAATTGCTCCGGTCCCTCTCCTCAGCAGCTATTTCAACTGATCCCGCTGCCCGCCCAGCCGAGCTCCCCGGGGACCAGCCCCGGCTCCCCGGCGGGCGGAGGTGCCTGAGGCAGAAAGAAGCCGCGGCCGGGAGCAGCTGCGGGCAGCCCCGCGGTCACCTGGCCGATGCTGCGGCCGCAGTAAGAGTCGAGGTGGTTGAGGAAGATGCGGTGGCTCGGAAGCGCCTCCGCCATGGCCGCAGCCCGGGACGCGGCCCGTTGCCGCGCGACCGACGGCGGGCGCACTTCCTCCGACCGCCGCTGGGGGCGCCCGCCCGTAGCACCGCCCCGGCATGGGCGCGCTCGCGCTGCGCGCAGGCGCAGTGCTGTCCCGGCCCGGCCCGGGACACGCGGGGCGGCGGCAGCCCCTCAGTGCGGGACTGCGTTCCGAACGGCACCGCGCGTGTGGTGCTGCCGAGGCAAAAATAAATCCTAATTAGGTTATCAGCCGTCCTTTCCCATAGCAGGCAGTCTCTGGGGTTGCTTGGGCGATTTACAGATTAACAGCTACATTAGCAGCACTTACGGCTCCGGACAATGGAAATAACTGGCAGCTGGAGGAGACCTGAAATTCTGCCTCCTCAGTGCTGCAGAGACGGTCCCTCCATAGGGGCAGCAATGCCCCAGGAAAGGCATGGAGAGAGCATTTTGCTCATCCTCAGTAACGCAGAAGTGGTGGAATGGCATTGCTGTCCCACTTTTGGGGTAACACTGCAATATAGTTTAAGAAATAGCACAAGTTTCTTCTTCTTCTTCAACACCTACAAAATACCTGTTTTGGAAGTATGCTTATAATAATCATTAAAAATGACATTTTAAAGACTTCTTAAGACAAAACAACTCAGCCCCCCCCCAAATTTAGCAATGAAACTTCAGCATTTTTCCACTTGGATTTGTAACATCAAATCCTTTACAATCACGTTTTATCTTGCTTTTTCATTATAAAGTTTCAGCTGATGCACGTTTGCAGACAGTTTTCCAAATACTTGACACCTACTTAAGATTTTTCTAAGGGCATGATGACTTCAGTTGTTCACTCCCCACTTTGCAAGAACTCCACCCCCCCCAGAAGAAAACTAGAACACACCGGTCCATTTATTTAATTCTTTACTCATTGAAATTTAACAAGTAAATCACTTGCAAGGAAAAATATTCAAATATAAATTTGCTAAAGTACATTCTCCTCACAGAGGACTAACCACGTGCCACAGACCTGTGTGCAAAAGAGAGGCTATGAACAATTTTTGGAGCATGGAAGCATACCCTATAGGGCAGTGGACTAGTTTCAGAAGTTTCAATCCAAAAAGATAATAACCATGAAATTAAGCTCTCGAAAACAGAAGCACTAATTATAGTTGTCTTGTCATAGTTGCACACTGCTATCCCAAAGCCATTACAAAAGCTCTACTAGGCTTGTCTGATTAATATGACTAACCCATAGCAGGTAGAAGTCAACATAGCTCTACTGAAGTCACTGGAATCTGGAAGAACCAATAAATCCCTAAATGTGGCTCCAAAAAAGCTACTGCATGTACTTGTCACAAAAGCATAGAAGAATAATGGCAGGATTGTTTAAATAAAGACACACAAAATCAGAATAATAGAAGAATACAAAAAGTGTGAATGTCACAGAACATCAGTTCAACTGTACAAGCATTTCTGTCCAACTCTAATTTTTAAAAAGTCTACCATTCCGTACATACTTGAAAAGTTACAGCAGAACAACAGATTTATAAAGAGAGTTGTACCAGTTTTTAAGTAGAAAATACAAGTTATATCTTCCAGCTTGTATTAGTCTTAGCAAATTTCATACAGCCTTTGGTTTCAAACCAATACAATGTGATTAACATTACAGTGCTTACTTCAGTAGTCATTAGGAGAGTACACTGTACAATTGAGGGAGAAAATGTGAAAAGTGGGAGTACCAAAGTACTGTATTATAGAAAGTAAAGGCTGAAGCAAAAATACTCTTGAGTATATCCTGTACATCATGTAAACACACATTCAAAATAGTAAACAGGCCTTCCAAGCCTCTCAAACAGTTGCAGTATAGCATACATAACATCATTTTTAGGAAATGTGTAGCCCATTAATTCTGTGCTTAATCATTTGCAGTTCAGACAATACATTCATATATAAGCAGTTCATCTCATGTATTATTTGGAGCTTGCTGGTTGCCATAGACAAGGACAGATCAATTAACACTGAGCCTTGCTTTTAACTCAGATACTGCCACTATATAAGCAATGCTCAACTGTAGAAGAACTATCTTTCTTGCTACAAAGCTGACAACTTTCAGATGCATGTATAGCAAATCAAGCAGAAATTCTTTGCAGAAGTTTTCCAGTTACTTTTCATTAACTGAGTACAGCAAGTAGTTACCTTCTATTTTAAAAAGAAAGCATGAAAATTATCAGTAAGCGCACACACACAAAGAATTACTACTTATTCCTATAACATTCAGTCTCTATTTTTTTAATTTTGAATACTAAGACCTGGAAAAGAGACCAAGGTACATTGTATGGAGCAACTTATATGCTCATTGACAACAAAAGGTAAAATTAAGAATTTTTTCCCCTATTTATCAAAGTGGTTTTTAATAAAATTGTGATATATGCAAATCCATGGTAGCAAAATGTTATAAAATATACTTATTATAACATATAAATGTTATATAATAATGTACTAGCATGAAGTAGACTTTAATGCAAGAAATTAAGCTTAAGATGTTTGTAACAAAGATCTCAGTGCTTCATACTAAGAATTCCTTCTGCCACTAAATCTTCCTCATATCTGGGTAAATCATGACTGACTTTCTTTCTTCAAAGCTTCTAGTCTTTGTAGTAATGCATTTCCAAACACCTCTCGATATGCAGGGCTGAGAGAGTCCAACAAGGAGTAGACAGTTTCATGGTATGGAGTTTGCAGTCTGTCATCAGTCTGATCAAAATCATAAGCTACTACCTGCAACAAAGAATTAGGTGATTAAATTCCTTTGGTGATGATCACTTTGGAACATGTAGCACAACATTTAACTTTGCCAGTCAGGGTAGTACAGTAACGTGATAACAAAAATTACTGGATTTAAATCGCAGTCTCTGCTTTCTACTCTGGAGCTTATTTGTTACACAGTATTTTAATTTCAAATACCTTTTGTCCGAAACTCAGAATATTAGTAAAATACATCACTATGATCTTAGAAGTCTCACATCTACATGTCTGTACAAAAATGACAAATGGTGCAAAAAGGAATTGTATAGATGCTGTGTTATTGACTTTTTGAGTACCTGAGAAACCCAAAGACTGACACATCTGTAACAAATTGCTGATTCTATCTTCATCATTTTGTGTCTTAAATTCCTGCTTTTTATTAACTTCCCTTCTCGCTTTGTTGGAAGTAACTAGTTAAAGTTCCCTCTTCTAGAAGAAAACAAGTAGATCAAGCTTTCATAAAACTACAATAGGAATATGTATGGTTGTCAGTGAAGTATTTTTCTAGGCACCTTTAGAACATGCTAATCATTCAAAACAAAGAAGCTTAAGAAATTATCAACGAATTAGTTTACCCTGAGTCCTGCTTCAGTGAGCTCCAGACAGTATCTGTTCCTTTCCCTGGTTTCCACATTGATATATGCCACATCCTCTGCACAGGGAAGGGTTTTTGACACAAACATGTTGCTGACAGCAAACAAAACATCATTTACAACAGCTTCGGCTTCTAGTCTCATATCTTTCACGTCTGTTCCTTCAAAGTCTCTATAATCAGAATCCTCTTCAAACTCTGTATTATTGGGCAACTCCATAGGATTGCAATCAGTCTCCATTCTGCATACAGAAACATTTATTTTAGATTTATTATACCACTGCACTCAATATATATCAAAACCATAAAACACAAGTTATATTTTAAACAGACATATTTAACACTGTCCAAAAAAAAGGAAACTATGAGACCCAGTGACTTCCACAACTTGTGAAATGACAGTCTAGAGAATTCAAACCCAAGAGATTCACAACAAGAGCTGAAGAAGATTACATGAACATTTAGAAGTTATATCAGTATCACTGAAGTTAGTTTTTCTTAGGCAAGTTAACTCGCATTCTGTGGTACAACACTCTGTTACGATTCAGCAGTCATTAATTCTACCCTTTGCTGATCCAGAATGCAGGAGGAAGACAAGTCATGCCTGGAAAAACTGATAGCTGCAGAAAAACAATAACCTACTGTTGGTGAATTTAAGGAAGACTTAGAAAAGTCTGTGAACTAAATGGGTTAGCAGAGATTTCAGGCATTAACGGCAGCTGTTTGTTACAGTCACTAAAGAATAAAGCTCCTGATCATCTTTTACGCACAACTGCCGATACATTTCAGAGACACAGGCCGCTGGTCTTTGCGAGCAACTGGTACCAAAACGGGACAGCCCCAGGGGGGTTATCACCGCGGTTTCGGCAGTGGCCCCGCGGGTACCAGCGTCGCCAGGAGGCCTCAGCTGACACCCGTGGAACCCGCCTGAGGCAGCAGGGAAAGCTTCTTGGGACGCTGCCCCGAGAGCTCTGGTAGCCGAGCACTGCTGCCAGAAGGAAATGGAGGCTGCCAAATCACCGATCCGCAACATGCAAGACATTCACTCCACGGGATCCACCGCTTCCTGCCAAATCCCACCTTGGACCTACAAACGAATTCCGAAGAAGCTGAAGGCAACAGGGGAGCTGGACACCCAGCTGCACAGCCTCCCCGTCCCACGGACCGCACCCCCGCCGCGTCCCGGAGCGCACCNGAGCCCCCGCCGTAGCCCGCGCTGAGGGGCGAGGCTTGGCCTGACGGCCCCCACTCGGCTCCCTCGTGCCTCCGCTCTCCGCCCGCCGCCCGGCCCCGGCCCCGTCCCGCCGCCCGGCCTCGCGGCCCCCGGCGTGCAGCCGCCACCATGCCGTGGCCTTTCTCGGAGTCCATCAAGAAGAGAGCCTGCAGGTACCTGCTGCAGAGGTACCTGGGCCACTTCTTGCAGGAGAAGCTCAGCCTGGAACAGCTCAGCCTGGATCTCTACCAGGGCACCGGCTCCTTGACGCAGGTCCCTCTGGATAAGTGGGTAAGAGATGCTGGCGCTTCACCCCCTCGGCTCGTGCTGCGTCTGAGGGACCAGCTGATTCTCTGCCCCCGGCTGCCACCCACTTTGTTTTCAATACCCAGCCTCCTTTATGCAAAAAGTTATAGCCATAATTAGAATTTAATACAGGGAATTGTTGTCTGATATGCTAGCACTTAAAAAAAATCTTGGCATTTATTAAAAGTACGTTTTTCTGCAACACTTCGATTGCATAATTTTTAATTATGAGAAAGGAAACAAAAAGTGAAAGAAGGCAATAGCTGCTGATATTTCAGGGAGAACGAGCTTGTGTAGCCCAATCGACTAGAAATCCCTGTAGTTACTGAGGAATATGTTTGCTGACTAATAGAGATGGTGAAAACAAAGTAATCCCTGTGGTATGTATGCTTTGTCTTCGTCTTGGCGATATCTTGGTTTTTAAGAATAGTGTTATGCTGAGCTTAGTCTGTGTAGATCTCTAAAGATTGTCCCCTCGTCTTGTAGTGGTGAAAGTACTTGTTGACTAAAAGAAAGCTGATTTTAGCTGGAGTTTGTTCAGCAAGTGGCCTGTCACGCTCCAGTCCTGGCATGTATGTGTTTTTAGATGTATGTGTCTGTACGCAGATATGTATACTTCCAGCCTGCTGTAGAGACAGACCTTACAGACAGGATTACTGTGTTTGTGATATTTTGTAAAGGTTCGTGGTTTAATTGCCAATCTTACTGAATTCTACCTGTCAGTCGAGTGTCTGTCATGAGGAGACTTAAGCACTGCAGTGAATCAGTCACTGACTTTCAGGGTAGCGTAGATGATGAGCCTTAGCTCATCCTTTGCTTTTATGTTTTCCAAAACACATTTTTACTAGAGTATGTACTGTTATTAGGGCACACAGGGTGCATTTCAAAATACTTGTGAATATATGATGTTTTCAAGTAATGCTTTTCCAGTTGTTTGTGTGAAAATATGTTTGAAAGTGGTAGGGAACAGACGCTTGCAGAAATGCTCAATGTTACCAGTGTTTGAGTGGGGACCTTTTTTGTTGTTTGCTTGTTTGTTTCCTTCTTTTCTTTTCTGGCTGTGTCTGCAGCTTGTTTTCTGTGTCAGGCTTGCAGTGAGGCTGCCTCGCTTTGATTGAATTGTTATGCCCTCTAGTGGGTATGGAGCACTCTTTGCGAGTCAAATTGATATTATTTAAAATGTAAAATACTTTGTAACAAAGCAGTTACGGGCCAGTACTAAATGAAGTGTGCATAACGTGTACACAGTGATTAAATGAATATGCAGTAACGCTTAGGTGATCTTCACCATTTGTGGATCAGCACTTTTCTGTTCCAGTTGTAAACAATGACATGTTTGAGGTTGTCTGCACGTGACTCTCATGTATGACAGATTGCAAAAGCAGATGTCACGGAAGTACTACAGCTCTTTTCTTCCCCCTAGTCATTGTAACCTTGCTCTCGATGAATCACCGGCATGACTGCATTTTTACATGGCATCCATTTTTGTGGATACTTCTGTTCATCTCAGCAGTATAGATACTTTAGCCAACATTGTATGTGTTTAGAAATTGTAGAGATATGTAGGAATTCCTGGGGCTATTAATGTAATGCCTTTACCTTTTGGGGCCTGAGCTGTTTAGAAGAATCAAAATGGAAGGCATGATGTTTGTGGTTGAATTTTAGTATACATTAAATACTACTTTTGTGGACTGTTGGTCAGTAATGTGGAAACAAGTCCTGATATGAAGGCTGTGCTTCAGTTTTAGAATTTCATTTGGAATGCTCTAATTACTTCCTTCTAGGAACAGCTGGCCTATTTATGAAGCAATTTAGCTCAAGAGTGCTTCAATGTTTTTGCTTTTAGATAGTAAATTTCTATTTTAAAATAATAAGCAGTGTACTAAAATGCACTTATTTTTTATTGACATGCACATGAGTAGCAAAAACACATCTGAGTCAGATTTATTCAAAATATGGTAGCTAGCTTACTTTCTGCTGTAGCAAATTACTTTGTAAATTTGTTCAAGTAATTTAAATCAGCCTGTGGTATTTTAAAATACAGTTTTCATCTCTAATAATTATTTTTGCCTTATCTTACTCTATAGCCACATGTATAATTCTTAAATATAAGTTCAAATATGTTTGAGCTTTTGTATTATTTATTTTATAAAATTTTGATGTCACTGAATTTTAGTTGATTATTTGATTCCTAAACAATTTCCTAATAGGACTGTTCAGGTTCTGTTTCTTTAAAGTTGATGTCTTTTCCTGCTGCTTGAGTGGACTTTGGAACAGAAAGTAGAAAAGCTGAACATGCAAGGCAAACAGAATTCTAAAAGCAAAGTTATTAAGAGCAAAAGGAGAGCAACAAGTTAATATGATGGGAAAGTTGCACCTGGAGACATAAGAATTAAAAATGTCATTTTCTGAGAACTTATTTTCTTTATTTTAAAATTATTCCATATAATCGAAATATCATTTTAAATACAGTTAAAATGGCAAACAACTTTTAAGTCTTTATTTTTTTCAAAACTTATGATGTTGAATTTATGCATTTTCTCAGGTAAAATCAGCAGCCTTGTTCAACTCAGGAAGGTCAAAACCATACTTTTTCTTGCCAGTTGAAGATTACGTCCTATTATTACAACCATAATCTTTAGTAGGGTCTTGTTTACATTGGAAAGTTGCACTCACTGATTTTGATGTGTGAATAAGATTGGGATTTGTTTTGTTGGAGCAGCATAGGTACTTCTTGTCTAAGAACTTCAGTTTTAACTACACTTTTAAATCAAAGCCCAGGCAGGAGCTCACTTTTTTATTAGCATAAATGTGAAGAATATGTTTCATCTCTATGGATGTAATGAAACCTGTATAGACCAGCAAGGGAGTCTTCTGAGGATTGTGGAAAACTTGAAAATCCTAAATTACTATGTTAGAGCTGGTATGATACTTTGGGCAACTTGATGGTAGCAGTGTTTATAATGCCACTGCAAATATATGATTTAGAAATGGCAAGTATGTTACACAGCAAGAGAGGATTTTTTGGGTCCATTGTTCCATTGTCACAGAGAAATCAAAAATGAGCATTACATTGAAATCACATGCTATGAAGTACTCCTGTCATAGAGATTAGGTACTTGTGCTTTTACTGTCAGCCTGTTTTCAGTTTTCTTCAAGTACTGCCAAAGAAAGAACAGATTAACTTCTGTTAGTATTCTAGTATTTATAAGAGTAAGTTAGCAGTCTTTTTTTTGTGTAGTGCAAAAATACAGGTTATACAGCTACCACAGAGCAATCTGTTACTCTAAAAGCTAGGTAATGTTAAATTGCAATGGAATTGAAATACTTGAAAGTGTCTCTTTTTTTTTACCTGATTATAATTAATTTTCTTGTAGCCTCAAAGTGTTTTATTTGTTAGATGCAAAATTATGGATGTGATTTTAAAAAACATTATGATTTTTAAATTTTATTTTATTGTCTTCTAGTGTCTTAATGAGATCCTGGAGTCTGCTGATGCACCTCTGGAAGTCACAGATGGATTTATCCAATCAATTTCTTTATCTGTCCCGTGGGGGTCATTGCTGCAGGATAACTGTGCATTAGAAGTAAAAGGATTAGAGATGGTCTTCAGGCCAAGACCAAGGCTTGGTAAGCTTATTTTTTTATTTTAGAAAAGGAGATTCTTTACAGTTTTTCAGAGTCAAAAGTCTACCCTCACTTCAGTCAATTCTTAGCCTTATTTAAAATGTCATTTAGTTTCCATACATTAATGGTTTAGAACTAATAAAAAAAGAAACTGTCAGGTGTTCATCAGTTGGTGGTCAACTCAATCAGTTGTTGCTCTGTTAAATAACTTAAAATGCTTATAATGTTCCTACTGTTGTAGGTCTTCCAAGCTGTTTCAGACCTATAGAAATGGAAGTGTGGGAAGGAGTTTTTGCAGCTTGTGTTTTTGGGTGTTGTTTGTGCAGTGTTATGAGATAGTGTTAGTAGCTTACTGTTGGGTGGCAGCAGGACAACACTATAGGGGGTGTTATGGGAGGTTCTGGCTTTCTTTGTCTACTTTAGGCTAAAAGATACATCTTCTTGTATATTTAGAGAACAACAAATGCAATTTAATTGCTATCACAGTATGAGGTAATGACTTTTAAGTACTCTAAATGCATACTACCTTTGATTATAATGCTGAGAGGATTGTCTGAGTTCTTCTAGCTTGTCTGTATCCAGATGTTTGTTACTGATCTAGTTTAGATTGTCCTGGTGATAAATTTTCGCTGGTCATCAAACTTCCATAGATTCTGTGGAGCACATAGTGTGTTTTTAGTTGTGAAAATTGTTTGAATGTCTGAAGGATTTTAGGATTTTAGTTTGACTTTCTTGTAGTGTAGAGAAGGCAGAAGAAAACATTTTTTTAAACATACAAAGAAGAAAATAAAGGCATAAAACCTATTTCTCATCTTTTGCAAGTGACCTTAAATGACTTAGTTGCTTACATGTATGCTACAATTCATCCTTAGTTGTATAACTGGAATTAAGTTTTGAGCTATGTTACTTTCTGATGTAAGATTATTTCTTTGAAGGAATGGTAGTATTAGGAAGAAACTTATTTCTTCACTTGCATCCAATTAGTTCTCTTTGATGCACAGTGCTTTATAATAGAACAAATAGTGTGGAAAAAACCCCACAGTGCTGGTTTTATCACACGTCTCTAGCCATGTGGATGTTTCCAGACCCGAATGCTTAACTGAAATGTTTTGCCTGTTTAATGCGTTTATATTTGAGCTAGTTTTATTTTTGTCTGCCTATACTAGACTGTGAGAGTTGAATTTGATTAACTTTTCTAATCCATAGTTTTATAGTATTTGCTCACAATGGCCTTGGCATTAGCTGATAGGAATGCACTGTCAATTAAGTTAATCTGACTGATGAGAAACTTGTTCAGCTTAATATCTGCTGTGCTCTTAGTTTTTATTATGTTTTAATTACTATGTCAGGTCTGTGTTAGGCATTTAAAACGTGTTTTAGTACGCGAAGATAACACCTTAAATCTTGCTTGGTGTTTCTCCATGTAGGATATGTTTCAAGAGCAATAAGAAACCTTGAAATAATTCTTCAAAATAGGACTTATTTAATTTTGCCAATTATGCCTGCAAAATCATACCAATATAGTAAAAGAACTCCAGAAATAATTCAGTTGCTTAAATTACTTAAATCACTGCTGAAAATGGATTATGCTGTTGATTACCTGATTTCATCGAGTTTATACTGAATTTTCAAATACCTGAACCTTACCAATGCAGTCTAAATAGATTACATTAATTTTAAATTAGTAAAGTCTATAATGAGAGATTGTAACTAAATTTATTTTTGAGTATGACTTCTTACTAAGCTGTTGAATCTCTTTTCTGGGTGTGCCAAATATATTGTTCTGTTTTGTCTTTATAGTTTCATAATATTCATAGTTTAATTTATTAAGACTTACTTTACTCCACAGCATCTGGTTCTGAGCCTATGTATTGGTCAAGTTTTATGACCAGTAGTATGCAGCTTGCAAAAGAGTGTCTTAGCCAAAAACTGACAGATGAACAAGGAGAAGGGTCCCAGCCTTTTGAAGGACTTGAGAAGTTTGCAGAAACTATTGAAACAGGTATGAATCAATTATTGAGATCTGAATTAACATCTGAGATTTAATTGGTTTATGTTGTATCTCTGTTTTACAAAATGGCATCTCAGCTGCCATAACTTAACTGACAAATTTTCACGTGTTAGCATTGCCTGTAAAATCTAAAGAGAAAGGCAGGACAATTGATCTTGCTTTTGAAGTGGGGAAAAAAGCCCCATTTACTTTCTATATATTTGTATACTTCCCTCAGTGTTGAGATTGAACTCTGTTTCAGGGCAAGTTGGTGTTTTTCACCAGAATAAATTCAGCTAAATCTATGCCTGAGGGATTGATGCTATGTCTTAGTTTTGGAGATGGCTGTGTAATTAATCAATTGCTAATAGTGATGGTGTTGAAGGAGAAATGGAGAATGTTTTTTCAGTTCTTTTTATGCACAACTGACCTGTTATGTTGTATGCATCTCCATAATCACACCATGTTGATAGAAATACTTCAGAAACTGTTTTTTGTTGGAGGTGGTTTTTCTAAGTGGAAGAAACTAAGGGCTTATGACCACATTATGTGGTGGAGAACCTAGTACAGAAATGTCTGAGCTAAGGAAAATGTTTAAAGTCCTATTAGGGATGGGATTATTCAGTGCAGACAGCATGCTGCTGTAGCAATATTTAATAGTTCAGACATGGTGCACAGTGAAGGTGTTACTTTCCTTGAGGATCATCCACACTGAGCTACAGAAAAACTTGGTTTGAACTCTCATTTACTCAAATATCTGAGCCTTAGAGAGCAGTTGTATGCTATGGATGTACATATTGGTCATTTAGTAGGAGTTTGTATTGTCTCTTGAAGTCTTACTACCTTATTAAACTCAATTGATAATTTCCACTGAAATAAATATTGAGAACTTAAACAAAATCAAAGACCATTTAATACGGTTACAAGAGTTATTGTTCAGTGACTTGACTTAATAGTCTACATTGTATTTTTTTGTTTTCTCTTTTAAGTTCTAAGAAGAGTGAAAGTTACCTTTTTAGATACTGTGTTGCGAATAGAACATGTGCCGGAAAACTCTAAAAGTGGAACTGCACTTGAAATCAGAGTTGAAAGGTAAATTTTTTTGTTTTAAATCTGTGATTTTTTTTTTCCCTAAGGCACTTTTTGCCATTTCCTGCGGAATACATTTTAGTCACGCACATATGTCCTTACTATAAAGTTAGATGCTTGCTCTTGAGCACCTCTTTTGTAATGCCAGTGAGCGTTTTCCTCACTCAGATTCCACTTAGCATGTTTATGCTAAAGTTATTTAACCATCGAATAAGAAGAGTTCTGGTTTTTTCACAATATATATTTTCACCAACTTCTACAGTTAATGAATAACATTTCTCAGACATTCAACAGCCAGTGTATAATGAGGCCATATCTGGAATTTAGAAAATGGAACTGATTCTTTTGAGTAAACACTTTTTATAAAAAAAGATACAGTCCTGAAAAAAACCCAAAACCCTGAAAGAGTTTAGGTTCTATGTGAGCTTTTAAAGGACCCCATGTGAATTCTGTAGTTACTTTGAACATGAATACTGTACATGTTCTTAATGTAGATTATCTTCAACCTATGGGAGAGAGTAATCATACTGTCTTACAAAGTATTGAGATCAGCATCAAATAAGACTGATGTTTACTGAGAATTGCTAATGAAATATATTTGTTTTCAAACATTTATAAGCTTCAGGTTATTGTGTTCTCTGGGGTATGTTCACATTGGAAGCATGTCTCAGTTTTCCTGTGGTGTCCCATAGAAAAGTTAAGATTTCCACCCATTCCCAGAGGGTGGTGGGTTTTCCTTTCATTGAACAGCACTGTAAAAGTATGAAGAGAGAGACTATGTACAAACGTAAAGGCTAAAAGGCCCAAGAGAAGTAACAGTTTGTATGCACCCACTGTCTTTATTTGCTTTCTTTTGCCTCCCAGAACTATGTACTGTGATGAAACTGCAGATGAGTGCTCTGGAATTAATGTACATCAGCCCACAGCTTTTGCTCACAAATTACTGCAGCTCTCAGGTGTCTCTTTCTTCTGGGATGAGTTTCCTGCATCGGCAAAGTCCTCCCCAGTGTGTTCAGCTACCCAGCTGGTAAAGATAAAAACATTGTATAAGGATGTACATTGATGAAAAAATATATTGTTACACTAATATATTAGATTAATTCTGAAAGATACAGAAGTTGAACTTGTACTTGAATCTGTGTTTGGGAAGTTTTATAATCACTTCCTGTTGATTTTGAGGAGAGGCAAGGAAATGAAATGGACTTTAGGACTGAGTAGAAATTAGGATCTATTGTAATGGAATCTGGTTGCAACTTTGAAAACTAGAAATTTAAGAACCCTGCAATTCACTAATCTGTGGAAACTTGCTCTTCTTTTTTCAAAGGCCTAATGGTTCACATTCTATGTGCCTTGTTTTTTCACAGTTAGCAATACATGTTTTTAATGCCATTGTCAAATTTGTAGTTTATAAAGTGATTATTTGTCTGATAGGCTTATTTGAAATGCTTGTGTTTTGCGTTTTTTCTCTTAAGAAATGGGATACATTCTTACTCATCTGTAACTTTTTAAGGCAACTGAACCAAAGCTTTCACCTAGCTGGAATCCAAAAATCATTTATGAGCCACATCCACAATTAACAAGAAACTTGCCGGAAATTACTCCTTCTGACCCTGTCCAGATCTGTAAGCTGATTGGTAGAATGGAGTTGAGCCTAACATTAAAGCAAAATGAAGTACTTCCTGGAGCTAAGGTTAGTCATGCTTTCCTGGTCTTTAACTAAATGAATAATTCTGTAGAATTTTTTTTTTTCTAGTACATCTGAAAAAGGTGTAATATTCTCAAGGGAACAGAATCACCATAGTTTTTTTGTAGATTCTTTGCATTCTAAACTAATAAACATATGTAAAAAGGCATCTTAATGGTAGCCAGATGAGTCAGGGCACACTGAAATCTGTTTAATGAGAGTTCCTGTGTCTTAGAGAGAGACTGAATTTAAGTGTCCCAAAAACAAGTAGGCGTGGTAGTGAGTATATAAGTAAAGATCTGTAATATATTCCCTTTCTCTCCCGTTCTTGAATTTGCTGTTGACCTGTCTTGTATAGTGTACCATATTTTATAGAAAGCATTAAGTTTCTACTGCATTAGAGAGGGATTTTTTTTATGTCCAGCAATGTCTAGTCAATCTTTAACTGTTCATGTTTATTCAGTTAAGAAGAGTCCTTGAAAAGTAAAATAACATTTTCCTTGGTGTGAAATAGAGAACTGCTGCCAATTTCAAAAGTATGAATATACTAAATAGAAGACCTTCATAGTTTTACGGTATGTTTCAGTCCCATAATTAGTAGGTAAAACTATGATTACTTAGGGAATTATTAAAGAAAAAAAAAACAATTAGCAGATTAATGGAATTATTGATTTTTTTCCGTTATGAGATTGTGTAGTTATTTTAAGCTAATAGTGAGTGGCACTGCATTTATCTGCATTTATTCTGCCAAGCTACAAGTTGGAAGAAACACAAAATAAGGTTTCTAGTGGTCGTATAGAAGATGAAGATACTGACAGAATGACTGTGTTCTTTCCAGCCTAAAAATCTATTATCTGAATAATTGATTCAAATTGTGTGAAGAAAAATTGAGTGTTCTTGACCATGTTCTTTCCTTTTCTTTTTAGTTGGATATAGATGGACAAATAGATTCTGTACATCTGTTTCTGTCACCCAGGCAGGTTCATCTTCTGTTGGACATGGTAGCAGCTATTGCTGGACCAGGTAAGTGAACATTCTGTAAAAGTTAAATATGTATTACAAGAAATGAAGAAACAATCTTTGCAAGATAGAAGGGTTTCCTCAGTTGAAAAAAACTTGTGGTGGTACGTTATCAGGGGTTTTTATCTGATATTAGTAAAATGTTTTGTAGCTGCTGTTAGGACTATGGTCAATTTATTGTCTTCAGTTGCAAATTGTACATCTAGTAATGAAAAAACCAACAAATAAGGCTTGATACATGACTGTGTAGTAGTACAAGAAATGAGGAGATTCTAGGTGGAGAAAATCGGGACCAAACCAATTCTGATTCTTGTAGCTTCTGTCTCACAGGAGGAACTTGGCTTCTCTGTCCTATAGTGACAGGCACAGAAAATATAGAACAGACTGTAATGGAGTAATTGAGTTTGTTTGTATTTTGAAGAATTAAGAGCAGTGTTTCAGCTGCTGCAGCAGAAGTATGAGAGTGTTTTGGTTTGCTTCCCTCACCTATTTTATGCAGCAACACTTGTTAGGGTAGATAATATTTTTTAAAGATTTGTCATATCCTGGGTAGGTACTTAAAATTCTTCTAATACTGATATACTTGTTTTATTGAACGTGTTCATTGTTTTTGGACAACTGGAGAAGCATTACATACAGTTTCCCATGTGTGTCAACTTCAAACCTGAAATTGTAATAATTTCTTAATAGTAAAACCTTTAAGAGATTGTGGCCTTAGATGCTAAAGCTGGCTGAGCAATGTATGCATATTATATGCCAACACACTGCAAATATAACCTTGAAATATTTTCATCAGATGTGGAGTTAATAAATGCCAGGGAGAGAGTAATCTGTTCTCAACAAGTAAAACCTTCAAACCAACAAAATACACAAATATACACATCTGATATATAACAGACATGTATGTATAAATACAGATGCCTATGTATACGACGATTCATTTTTGGATTAATTTTTGAATTTTTTTAGGGATGCTGTTAAGGAAATTACAGTAGGATTTCTGTTCTTTTTTTTGAATCCAGAGAGTATAAGCAGGATAGAACTGTCAAATAAAGATAGAAAGAACCGGCCCATGCAACAGGAGGATGAGTATCGGATTCAGATGGAGTTGAAACGTTATTTAAGGAAAGAGTCTTTATCTGCAGGAGCATCATCTGAACAAAGCTTCTATGAGACAGAGAGTGCTAGAACACCCTCTAGTCGTGGCAAGTATAAAAGATGATGCAAAATAGCAAGTAACCTGTTGTTAAGATTGTTAAAATTGATTGTTCATCTTTTAATCTTACCAATTTATGTATTAATATAACTTTGACATAATATAATTATGTGCCATTAATTGTAAAGTTCAGTAAAAAATAACAACTAGTTATCAGGCTAGACTTGATTCAGTATTTCATTAAATCTGTTCAGTTCATTTTAATGTGCAAGGTGCTAAAAACCACATACAGTGTGGCATCTTTTCAAATGTGTGGTTGAGGAAATTATATCTAGTATAATAGTTGTGCTTATCTGATTTTATGAGTACTTTTTTGCTAATAATTTTTAATGTGAAATACTTTGACTTGTCAAAAGGAGAATGTAGAAAATATACCAACTTGAAAATGAGATAATTAGCTGTTTTAATATTCATGAGGTTTTTTGCCTTTCAATTTTTATTTCAATCTCTCTTCATAGACATTACAATTGATGTCAAGAAAACTTGGAACTTCTGTAAATTATGTGTTTAGCTGGTTATTCTGTCTAGCAGTTAGATTTCTGGACTTATTTCTGTTAGAAATAAAGGGGTTTTTAAATTAGAAAATAACTTGTTACTGTCTGTGGTTCTTACTAGAGGAAGAAGTTTTCTTCTCAATGGCTGAAATGGACATGTCTCACAGCCTTTCCTCCCTTCCACCTCTTGGTGATCCTCCCACCATGGATCTAGATTTGTCTTTAACCAGTACATACACAACTACACCAGCAGGATCTCCACTGAGCACTACGGTGGTATAGTATTAACTGCATTTGGAATCTTTTAGAAATTAACACTTTTGTCTGAAACTGTTGCATAATTGCTGCATTCTTTACAATGTTTGTAATTTTGAAATGTTTAGAGCTGATAGTATTCCTTTTCTGCTATGGAAATGGTATTGGAATTATTCTCATTTATTTGGCTACTGAGCTAAGAAATGTGTTTTCAAATGCCTTGAAGCTTATATGGGATAGTTTATGATTTATTTCCTTTTTAATTACTGCATGTTTACCACCTGGTTTTCTTTTAAAATAGACTACCCAGGCAATGTTGTATGAAACTATGGTATTAAATTTTTCCTCAAACAGTATAAAAACTGTGCTGTTGTTATCACCGTCTTTCCCAAATCTGTTGTGTACCTAATGTTTTCCTTAATGAAAACTGTGGAGAGTAGCTTTGGAACTAGAAAATACATGCTCATGGAGAGTGCAAATTTAGCTTTAAAAATCTGTGGAATTAAAAAGCGTATCCTCAATGTAAAGCATACCTGCATTGATCAGTTGAGCAGGTAATTCTCCATGAAATGGCATGTTGTTGATTGTTTATGCATGTTGGAGTTTATTGTTCATTTGCCTTGTTATCAATGTTTGATCTAATGTCTGACAACTCTTTGCAGATTTAAGGTCATATATATTTTTTGTTTTAGCTGCAACCAACTTGGGGTGATTTTCTTGATCGTAACAAACAAGAATTACAGCCTCCAAGAAGTTCTTCACTAACAGCCAATATGGTTCACCAGACTTCCTTAAGAAGGACATGTGAGTAACAGCAGCTAGTTTTCTGTAGATTATTCTGAAAATGAACTGTTATGCAGCAACTTGGTAAAAAGAAATGAAAATCAAAAGTGAGATGATTTTATAAATGTGTTATTGCTGAAAAATTACGTGAACTTAATTTTGTATTTCAGCTATTCCATCCAGATCTGTTTCTGTGGATGAATCCAGACCTGAGCTACTTTTTAGACTGGCAGTTGGAACTTTCTCAGTGTCTGTACTTCATATTGACCCTTTACCCCCACCTGAAAGTTCACTGAACCTTAACCCATTGACACCAATGGCTCGGGATTTCTTTGCCCGAATAGAAAAGATTGAGCCAATTAAGTTTTCAACAGAAGATTTTCTGTCCTTCCGAGAAGTATTTGCAGAAGCTTGTTCTCATGATCACCTTAGGTATAACTTTGCTTATTAATAAATATAATTAACAAAAATATATTTTAAGTAAATTTGAATAAAGTAAGTTTATTTCCATAGGAATCGTGTCACTTTATATTTGAATTGCATTAGAGTTCTTTATTAATTTCAAAATAGTCTTGAATTTTGACATCTGTTGTCCAAGACTTTTTTTAAAATTAAAAAAGAAGAGAATAAACATTAAAACCAAGTAGCTTTTTAATAGATTAATTAAATTAGGTACAGTTTCTATGACAGAAGTCTACAGAGTCAGGAATCATGAAGTAAATTATTTCTTTAGTAATAGCTATGTTTTACAGAACTATTCTTACTCCAATATAGTGATTACTGCTTGAAGGAGCTTAGAGTTTAACTTAATGCAAAATATTATATCTGTAGGGATAAAGCCTAAGTGTGAACAAGATAATAAAGTCAGGCAACAGTCTTTTTTTGGAGAAGTTTTTGCCATCCCAGTACAGTGTATGAAGTAAAATAATTGAGAGTGTATATACCTTTTCTTACCTTATGTATGTAATTTAGACTTTGTGAGACATTTGACTTCTTCGTTGTGTATCTAAGGATGTTAGTTTTATGTCAATTGCACCTCCGGTTAGATGTCTAAAATGTTTTTTACAAATTTCTCTATGCTGACCATTGTTGGTTGTGTAACATGAGCTTCATTATCTTTGTTGCTAATATCTGTTATAATTAGATATTTTCATATTGTTTGAGAAATTATGGTGTTTTAATGATTTAAAAAGGATTGTAGTGATCCTTTTTTGCATACTTAAGTCTTGACTTTTCATCATTGTTATTGTTTTATGCTACTTTTAATAATTTGTAATTTTAATAATTCAGGTTTATAGGTACTGGCATCAAAGTGTCTTATGAGCAAAGGCAAAGGACTGCCTCTCGAAGTTTTAGTACTGACTTATCCATTGGAGATATGGAGTTCCTGGAATGCCTTTTTTCTACTGACTCTCATTCCATGCAACCTCACTATACGGAGGTATGGTAAAAATAAAGGGAGTTCCATAAAAAAATAAATGTGAATTGTATAACTGAGAATGCTAGATTTTGAAATGGTTGTAATTTAAATGTTTCTTACTATTTTTTTTAGTTTTTAAAATATATTACAGTTTTAATATAAAATTTACATTTTAATTCTGAGCTCGAATGGTGAACCCAACTTCTGTCATACCTGACTAGAACAGCACCAAGTAGCCAAACTTTGTTAAGTTACTTCTCTTTTAAATCTTCTTTACATGGTTTGGTCATTAGAGTAAATGTTTTCCCAAAAACTGAGCAATGGAGTTAAGCAATGCAAAGGTTTCTTGGGGTGGTGATTATTCTTCCAGCTCTTTTAATGGTCAGAGACATCCAGTAAGGTAGCTGAATATGTGGATTGAGTAAACAGTTGAGCTGGGGCTCTGTTCACTGACTTCAGTTGGGGTTACCTCTCTGTTCTAGGTAAAATGTCATAAATATTTTTTCCTGTGGCAACTCTTTTCTTCTTATTTATTAAGCATTTTTTACTCTTTTTTCCTGAAGTTGCTGACGTTTCATTCTGAAGAAAGAAGTGATTCTCATTCTGTGCCATGCCTTCAGCTGCATTACAAGCATTTAGATAATAGAGGACCTCAGGTAAGGTGGGAGATTAAAAAGACCAAGTTTCTGTATAATAAGCTTTGTCTAAACTGATTCATTTGAACAGAAAATTGACTGTAAAACAGAGTTCTTACTCCCTACTTATTATAATTTGTTTCACTGTATTGTATTGAAGATTTTAGTGTTTTTTCTCTTTCTTTTCAGGGAAGTCAAGGGAGACTCAGTTCTGTTCCACAGAAAGCAGAGTTACAAATAAAGTTAAGTCCAGTGTTTTGTGAGCTGGATATTAGTATTGTAGACAGATTAAATTCCTTACTTCAACCCCAGAAACTAACTACAGTGGAGATGATGGCATCTCACATGTATGCTTCTTACAATAAGCACATAAGTCTGGTAAGTTTAAAGTGAAATTGATTCATAAACTGGCTGGGTTTTTTTGCAGGAGGAAGACAGAGTGACAATAAGTCTGCGCTTGCTAGCTCTGATTGATTTGTGGTGGCTGTGGTGTTTTTTTTAGTGTGAGAGGTTTTTTTGGTTGGTTGGTTGACTGGAGTTTGTTTGGTGTTTTCTGACTTCTGACGCAGAGAAGTAGCCATCTGATGCAGTCTCATTTTACATTCAGTGATTGTGTGCTTGATAACAGACATTAAGGCAGGGGTAGATGCTTCACAAACTGCCTAAGTTCTCAGCTTCTTGAAGCAAGGAGACCTGGGCAAAAAAGAGTAATCGTTACTGACTTCTCATCCCTAATCTGTCCCATCATGCTCTCCAGCAGCTGATATAAAGTGTTGCTAACAATTCCACTTCTATGTTGAAGTCTTTAGTTGTCACAATCAGCCCAGTTGTCTCTGCTGTGCATTACCTGCTTTTGGGGTAGGTGACAGAGAGAATGGGGGGCATATGTGTTGCATTTTAGTGATTTGGGACCAACAGAAAGAAGAAGTTGAAGCTTATTTGTCTTGGTTTGGGTTGTCACTGTAGCATTAAACTTCAAGACGTTTCTTAAAATACTTGAGGAATGTTTAATGCAATTAACTGGTTTTTTGCAAAGCAACAAAAATCTTCATGTAATTTTATTGCTGCATTTACTGTTTACAGAAAAATCAGCTTTCACTATTTAATAGAATCCTTATTTAAAAAAATTGTAAGACATCAGTCATTTCTATAAATAAAATTGTCTTGCAAGTTTGATTCGTTTCAATGATCAGCAAAAAGGGAAGGATATGAAGGATGTGAAAGTGATGGGGCTGGAAACCATGACTCCCTGAAAGGGACAACAATAGCAATTTTTTATAAAGTGTCTGAGACATGGTATTTCCTAATTGCAGCCGAATATTGTTTGGTATTCTCATTATCGAATTTAAGAGGAAAAAAAAATTGCAGAAATAGTTGTTTTTTTGAAAGATTGCTAATCTCTGCAAATACTTGACTTCTAAGTAGAATCTTTATGACACCAATAATAGAAAAATATCCTAAGAGCAGTAGCAGTTGGTCTTGATGTGTTTTTTCTGTGATATATAAATAATATTTTTCATTGTCAGATATTGCATCATCTAAAGCTTTCCCCATAGTCACTTTTAATGCTATTTTCTCTAATTCAGATTTATTTTTAATCACTGTGGTTTGTGTTTTGTTTTTTTGTTGTTTGGTTTTTCTAGCATAAAGCGTTTACTGAAGTTTTTCTGGATGATTCACATACTCCTGCAAACTGTAGAGTTTCAGTTCAAGTCACTGCCCCAGCATTAAATCTCTCTGTTCGCTTCCCAATACCTGATCTACGGTCAGATCAGGAAAGAGGACCATGGTTTAAGAAATCACTTCAGAAGGAGATTCTTCATCTTGAATTTACAGATATGGAATTTAAAACTGAATTTATAGGAGGGTCAACTCCAGAACAAGTTAAATTAGAGCTTACCTTTAAAGAGCTAACTGGTAAGAATGTTAATATCATAATCAAAAATCCTTTATTTTCCTGGGTACTATATAGTTGAGAGAAAGGTCCTCTCATATGGAGTGACCCAGGGAGTGTCTTTCTACCTGAATTTTGGAGTAGATATCTCTACCATAGTTTTGTGTTCTGTACTAAATACCAACATCAGTCCAAACAATACTGCTAGGAGGAAAGGCAAATGTGCCAGTAGGTGCTTGCATTCTTGGGTTTATTTCAGTTTTCTGTATCTCTGTGATCTCTAGCCCAGGGTAAGTTTTGTACTCTTGTAGAGAGTTACTATAGCTATACAAGTTAGAAGTCTAGTATAGAAATGAAGTGTTCCTTCCTGGACCAAGGGATAGGATGTACCCTCAGCAAGTTTGCTGGTGGTATGAAACTGGGAGGAGTGGCTGATATACCTGAAGGCTGTGCTGCCTTTCAGTGGGACCTTGATAGGCTGGAAAGTTGGGTGGGGAGAAAACTAATGAAGTTCAACAAGATCAAGTGTAGGGTGCTGCACCTGCAGGGGAGGAACACCAAGTACCAGCACAGGTCGGGGGTGACCTAGCAGAGGGCAGCTCTGCAGGGAAGGACGTGAGAGGGTTGATGGGTGACCAGTTGACCATGAGCTGGCAGTGCCCTTGCAGCCAGGAGGGCCAGTGGGATCCTGGGGTGCATCAGGAAGAGTGTGGTCAGCAAGTCAGGGGAGGTGATCCTTCTCTCCTTGGCCCTAGTGAGGCCACATTTGCAGTGCTATGTCCAGTTCTGGGCTCCTCAGTGTGAGAAAGACAAGGAGCTACTGGAGAGGGTCCAGCAGAGGCTACAAAGATAATGAGGGGTCTGGAGCATCTTTCATATGGCGAGAGGCTGCGGGAGCTGTGCCTGTTCAGACTGGAGAAGAGAAGACTGAGAGGGGATCTCATAAGTATATAAATAACTCAAAGACAGGTGCCAAGAGGATGGTGCCAGGCTCTTTTCAGTGGTGCCCAGCAACAGGATGAGAAGCAATGACCAGAAACTGAAACACAGGAAGTTTCACATTAACATGAGGAAGAACTTCTATACATTGAGGGTGGCAGAGCACTGGGACAGGTGCCCAGGGAGGTTGTGGAGTCTCCCTGTCTGAAGACATTCAGAACCCACCTTGGATGTGTTTCTGTGTAAACTGCTCTAGGTGACCCTGCCTTGGCAGAAGGGTTGGGCTAGATCATATCCAGAGGTCCTTTCCAACCTTAATAGTGCTGTGGTGCTGAGATTGATTCCCTAAATAACTATCATTGAAAAGCTTTAATTTCATGCCTCTAATATCTTTCAAAGTAATAAATTTATGAGACTGGTTTATATTTGCAATCTTCTCTGCTGTCTCAATTGGTGTACTTCATCAAGGCTGTGACAAAATATAGTGGTGCTATAAATGTAAATGCAGATATCTATGCATTAGAAGCATTTAATTTTCTAACTACTGCTAGCTAGAAAATAATGTGAAATAATTTTTGTTACAAAAAGTTAATTTTTTGGAAGAAGAGATGGCAAAATTTGCTTAAGTAGCTTAGTAAGTAGCATTGACTAGTTAGTCTTGTTAGACTCCAGCCTGAGGAGTGGCTAACCTGAATTTAGCAGTCATCATTCCTCTGCTAATTTCTAAAGAATCTCTTTCTTTTCAGGTTCATTTGAAGAAGATAATGCAGAAACACCAGTAAAATTTTTTCAGGTGTCTGGTGGCACAGATGGAGATATAACATCATCATCAGACAATTTTGACTTCCCTCGGTAAAATACATTTTCTTGTTCTTAATGTGAATTGATTAAATTTTTATGAAGCGCTGTTGTTTTTCTAATTTTAATCCAGAATGCCTGTGTGGTAAATGCTTGGAAATAATTTGCCAGGAAAGAGCATGTAACTGTTGAAAAGAGCACAAGAATTTATAAGAAAACCCTGGAACTTCTGTGTTTATAATAATGCAATATGTTTTTTAATGTATAATGACTTCTGCATGGACTTGAGTAAATTTCAGTGAAAGTTAGGTAAATGATTAGGGACTTGAGACTTTCTACTTTTTTTTTGTTACTTTACTTTTCTCCTACATTCATGACTGAATGCCAAACAACCCATCTTAGTTGAATTTTGCCTCAAAATATTAATATAAACCATAAGAGTAGTAAGAATAATTTTATTGTGGCTGAATTATTGCAGCTTATATCACCTGCAAGGCAATACAGTACTTCAGAATTGCTGAAGACAAGGACCTGGCAGCTGAAGCATGCAATAAGAAGTTTAAAGAGACAATTTTAGATTTGCTACAGAATTTGCTGTGTGCATTTTTTGCGACAAAGTTTAGTGGCTTTCTGACAGACAGTTTATATGGGCATTTTGTTTTTTATAATGACACACATATATTTTTCTGTAACAGTGTTTACATGTCATAAGCTACACCATGCAGTAGAGCATGTTTAATAGCTGTTAATGGTCTAGTGAAACAATCATTTTTTTGGGAGAGTGCTAGGTTTTTCTTAGGTCACCTATATGGTCATCTGATGAAGTTGAAAAAAGCAGACACTTAACATTTTCCTTCACCTGATGGTACTTTTTCCATGTCCCTTTGTGCGTATAAGTTAGTTTTTTTTCTTAGTAGTATTGCTTTGGGTAACAAAATATGTTATTATCTAATAAAAAAGTCCCTGGACTTTTGAGCTATTTAGTCTATGTCTATTTAATGGCAAGCCAGTAGAACTAGGGGACATGTGACAGAGCATAAATATAAACATTATAAGCATCTCTAATGGCTTATTCTGCATAACTTCTCCAATGTCAGGATTGTATTGAAAATAAACCCTCTGGCTGTGCACTCTATTCTGGAAAGGATAGCAGCTGAGGAGGAAGAAGGTGATAATAACTTTCAAGAGGAAGAAGAAGGAGGGTCTCATTCTTTGAAGGATGTCTGTGATATTAGAAGACCAGAGCCTTCTCCTTTTT
Source organism: Drymodes brunneopygia (assembly GCA_013400955.1). Lineage (NCBI taxonomy): Eukaryota > Metazoa > Chordata > Aves > Passeriformes > Petroicidae > Drymodes > Drymodes brunneopygia. The sequence goes on from VZTZ01001193.1 coordinate 88,408, forward strand.
CTTCTCGTAGGGTCATGTTTGAAAATGAAGAGGTACTATAAAATTTTGTTATTGCTTTGTGCTTAATGATAGACAAAATGAATACCTTCTCACTACGTTACATGCAACTTCTGGCTTCCACTTTCGGTTTTGTTTTGGGGTTTTGTTTTTTTTTTAACTTAAGAATTTTTTCTTTTTTTCTTTCAGATGGTGATGCCAGGAGATATAGTTGAAATGACTGAGTTTCAGGATAAAACAATTAGCAATTCTCATTATGTACTGGAACTCATGTTACCAAACATTCACTTAACGTTACCAAACAAAAGCTTTTATGAAAAGCTTTACAACAGGCAAGTGTAATTGTTTTGTTTGGTTATCATGACCTGTACTCTCAGTTCTGTGTCACTGTTGATAAAAGCAATTGTCTGAGCAGGTGTAGCAGGAACTCATTTGTATAGTTTATTTAAAAACACCAAGTGCTATATAAATATTTTTCCAAGCTAGTATGACACCATTGTGTCATGTATCAGATGCCATGGCAGCTGCCTGCTAAAAGGTGTTTAGCAGATTTTTGTGAACAAAGGGTGTAGCTAAATAGTCTTTGGCTCTCAAGTGAATACTTTGTTCAGATCTCTGTGCAATGTTTCATTTTGCTCTAATCTTTCTGATTTCTTCTTTAAACAGATTATTATACTTCAAAAACTGTTGTGCTCAATTTTATTCTTTCCATCTAAAAATCTAGAGTTTGCAAGGCAGTCAGAAAAAAGACCCCTAACCCAGTTTTGTAAGCCTCAGAATGGTTTATAAAAACGTAGAGAAAGCGAACCCAGCTTACAGATGGGTGTTTGCTGTTTATTTGTTAGTTTGCTCTCTGAAAAACAGCAAGGTATTACTAGATTGGTACTGTGCTATGCAATATGCAAGAGTGGTGCTGATGTATTTTAGTCTCCAATAGGTATTACTTTACTTTCAGAGTATTTTCACTTTCAAGTTGGCAAAGCAGAACCTTCCATTGATATTCTGTTGGAATACTTCTGTATGGAATGTCGCATCTGTCTTTACCCTGACAGACACACCCACTTGAAATCAAAAGAATGAATGTTTCCTGCAGCTTAGTTGAAAATTGATGTGATCAAAGTGAGGGTTTCTCAACGCCCCCTCCAGCCTACTGAGCTAATAGATACCTACTTATAGAGGCTTTTGTGTCACTGTCACATGTGAGACTTTGATATATGCATGCCATAATTACAGAATGAAAGTTACTTCCAGTATTTATTGCCTTTACTCATGAATATATTATTGTTTCTTGTGCTCTTGAACTTTATTTTCTCTATCTTGTTTATGGAATATGGAATCTGTTATATAAAGTCCGCAAAGGAATTATGCTTGACTGACTTAATACAAAGTGGGAATATAGTAATTTATTATTATATAATGATTATCTATTTCTTCCTAGGATCAGCAATGATTTATTGTTGTGGGAACCCACAGCTCCATCTCCTGTAGAAACATTTGAAAACCTTTCTTATGGTGTTGGACTATCTGTGGCCAGCCAGCTCATCAACACTTTCAGTAAAGACAGCTTTAGTCAATTTAAATCTGCAGTTCATTATGGTAATACACTTAATAAATTATCTAGAGCTATAGTGCTTTAGAAGCATAATTGACTGAAGTGATTAAGCTGTTGGTGCAAAGATTTTGTAAACTTACAGGAAAAATTAAACCAAGAAAAAAAAAAAGTCGATTACTGTTAATTTGAGTAAAATAAGTGTGAAATTGGATTGCATTACCGGTGGAGAAACAGGGATTTACTGGCATAATAGGTGTACCAGCTAGAGAATGAATTGTTCTTCATTTTATCTATTAGATGATGAAAGTGGATCTGAGGAAGAAACACTACAGTATTATTCCACTGTTGATCCAAACTATCATTCACGCAGAAGGAAAAAGCTTGATTCTCAGAACAAGAACTCACAAAGCTTTCTGTCAGTTCTGCTAAATGTGACACATGGATTAGTGTCAATATTCACAGATGTAAAGGTGAGGCACTGGGGCTGGAACAAGTTATTTGTTGTTTTGACCATGGATCCCCTTCATGCTATATGTACTTATCTGGAAGGAGATAGTGTTTTTAACAGTAATTCTGTAATCTTTATACTACTATAACTAGGCAGTAATGCAGCATGGTATTTTGCAAATTCTGTTTACTTTGCTTCACATGAGAATAACTGAAATGCAAGCAGGAAAACATGTTTTGGTAGCAAGTATTGTGTTAGTTTAGACTGTCTAAATGCAGCAAACTATCAGCAAACAATAATTTTATCATGTCTGTTCTTCCTTCAGCACGATGATGGAAATACGCTGGAAGGAAAATACGGCGAATTTTGGTTTGAGTTCAACAGTGGTTCCCTTTTCAGTGTGACTAAATATGAAGGCTTTGAGGACAGACACTATGTTTGTCTCCATTCTAGCAGCCTCAATTTATATCATCAAGGTAGGGGTGAGATTGAGGTGACTTTGGGACTAAATTTGAAATGAAATAAGCTTGAAGCTTTCTCTTTTCTCTCATAGTGTATCATTTGGCACAATGGATATAATTTACGGCTAATGTTTCTAAATGCTACACTAATGCAACTTCATGATAGCTGTATTTAGTTACAATTTAGCTCCAACTTCCCTTGACAGTTGCTGGGCTTTAAAGATACTGTGGTCCTCTGGCAAATTAGCTGTACAGCCTATTCTTTACTATGAAAATACACACTTCTACATGTTATTGTTTAATTGAAAAAGCTGTAGATTATCAGTGGCTGCTATGTTTTTGCTGAGTAGCTAGTTGTAGTCCACAGGTGAAGAATTCTGACTGTGTAGTTTGTGTATGTCTGGTAACCCTTTTAAGGTTTTCCCCTCAGATGCCTCTGAATCAGTGGTACTCATGTTTCAGTGCGAGGCTTAGTTGTTGTGTGTTAGTCTGCCACTATCTCATAAAATGAAGAGACACATATTTCTATCTCTCCATGTAACCTGTAGGAGATTTCTTTCCTTTATTTCAATCTTTTATTGGGCAGATAAAAAACTCAATCCCTAATAGCCTCATTAAAGATAATAGCTAGAACCCTGGTTTTAAATATTGGATCAGTCATAACCTTCCCTTCACAGTTTTTGGTTGTCAGTGTGCATGACTAGCTTTGGTAATTAAAATAATTTTGTAGGTATTAAGCATAAAAAGGATTTTCCTTAACCCTTTATCAGTAACAACTTTGGTAATTCATTCCGAAATCTCTTTACAGGTTTGGTAGATGGAGTTGTGCCTTCCTCTGAAGTACGACTGCCCAGCACAATACGTCCCCATTGGTTAGAGCCTACTATTTGCTTTTCTGAAGAAGATGGTCTTAGTAGAACTACTTCAGATGGTGTTGGAGTGGATAGTCCAAGCATGCTGACTGTTGCAGTCAAAATCCAGTCGGATAAAATAGAGAGCAATACAAAGGTTTGTGTTACTTGTGCTTTTATAAGTTGAGTTATCTCAGTTTATATGGAAGCATCTAGGCATGGAGTTCTGACTATATCCATTTTCAAACTATAATTTTCTGTTAGAATCTTTTGGGTGGATTATAAAATTTAAGCAGCAGTTTAATTTAATATTTCTTCCAATGCTTCACTTTGCTGATCACACTATTTCTTTATTGAATGCATTTTTTGAACAGTTGACCTTTTTTGTTTGTTTTTGTTGACTTTCTCTGCTGTCAAAACAGCCAAGAAAAAATAGAGTTACACTGCAGTTAACTAGCAGAGTCATCTAATAGGCAGCCTTTGCTTACCACCTATTTTGAATGGCACTGGTAAATTACAGTCGCATTCATTAGTGTGGCTGAAAGATGACCTCTTAGCTGGCATAGTGGTGACAAACAGGTTGGTTGAGTTATCTAAAGACGGGTTCTGTCAACCAGCAAAATGTTGTGGGGGTTCCATTGTCTCACATGTGAACTACATTGGGTTGGTAGTCTTGGTAATTTCTGCTGAATCCCAGAGTGAATGTACAGGCAGCCTTCCTTCCTACCACCGCTGCAAAGCTGCCATTTCTAAACTATCCTGTTGCAAAAAGTATGATACTGTATTATCCAGGGTTTCTGTATTGGGAAGCAGGTTTTTTCTAGACACCAGGAGATTTTTGGGAGCAGAAGGATGATACTGTTTCATAATTTAGATGTGAAATAGTTACTTGTGTTTCATGTAAATCATGCAACTTCGTTGTGCAGGAATTTCTGGTTGCTGTTGGTCTACGAGGAGCCACCCTTCAGCACAGAGTGCTGCCTTCAGGTTTAAGCTGGCATGAACAGGTCAGGTTGCTACGGTTTTCTCGACTATGTCTTCAATTTCGGTCTCATTGCCTTAACTGTGAAACTAAATCTTGATTGAAAATCTCGATATTAAGCTGTGCCTTATTATTATACTCTGCTCTTGAAAGTGTTATTCTTTTCTTTCTTGTTTCTCTTTGCGACCATTGACAGATGATAGTCTTACTTTTAAATTATTTCTTGTCTATTCACTTGGTACTGTTCCTCTCATCACCCTAACTTTCTGCCCATAACATGTCAGGGAGGCTCTGGGTGGGGTTCACTTTGTTCTGTTGGGGTTTGAGTTTTGGGTTTTGTTTAAAATATGGACGAAAAATCTCAGTAGTGCAATACTGTTCAAGTACATAAATAATCCGTAAGTTAAAGATGCCCTCAAAACAAGCAAACATGTTATTTGCAGTACTGAAAGCATTTCTGTATTTTTCCCTTCTACTCACTTCATCCAAGTCTCATTTGTCACTTGTAGATTTCCTGTTTTGTATTGCCGGAATAGCAGTACTGGAGAAGAGGACTTCAGGGAGGCAGTGAGCAGCAGTTCACACAAACACTGCTGAATGAGAAGGGTTGTAGTCATAGGTGTGGATGCAGAGGTAGAGAACAGCAGACAGGGCTGGAGCCCCTTGATCTGTGTGTGAGCACATGAGGCAAGACATGCCAGTAGCACAGGAACAGTGTAGTTGCATATACCTGCCCCATACTGGTTTACAGATAGTAACCCTTGACACTCAAGCTTCTCCTGTTTATCGTCCAGTCTGTATGATATGCTGATTTTCACATGCATTGTTACTGTATAACTGTGTGGAGCTGAACTTGGGGCTTTGGACTCAGCTGTGTGGTTACTTTCTCCTCAGAATAATATTCCTGTGGGTTTATGTAGCCTGCTTTACACGGTGTTCCCTCTTTCCTCTCTGAAGTTTTTCTCAAGAATAATAGTATAGCATATTTGAGGGGGAACTATGACAGATCTTACAGAGGAGGATAGGAGTTAGTTTTATGTGGTAGTACATGAAAAAACTGTTTATACAATGAATGTGCACATGGTTCTGAGCATATTTCCCATGCCCACCCCCCAAGAAAGACTTGAAGATAACTTGAAAAATGTAGAATATTACAAGAAAAGTTAACTTTTCAGAGAGAGAGCAAGGAAAATGCTATCATTGTAATAACAGCTACAAAGAGGGATGAATAAGACTGTATTTGGACAGTGTTTTAAAAATGTATTGTGAGGCTTTGTACAAGGAGCCACTTGAGTGTCTGTGGATTGGTCTTTCTCATACCTTTGAAGCTGCAGTTTTTATGGGGGTTTTTTTGGTGTTATTTGCATTCCATGCTTCTCTATAAAGATATTGAGTAAGCATCTTTAAATATCTGAGGCTGTTCACACCTTTCCTTCTACTAATCTAACATTTTATTGTCATACCTGTTACAGATTTTGTCTTTTGTGATGCGTAGTTGTTCATTAATTTAACAGATATTGAAATATTTATGTGTTTGTGATTTTTAGATTTTATATTTTTTGAATATTTCTGATGAGCCTGTTCTGGGATACAATCCTCCAGCTACAATTACAACTTTCCATGTACATCTGTGGAGTTGTGCTCTTGATTACAGGTAAGTAAAATGCAAGTGTGTCACTTGGCACTGCAGCTATATGCTTATTCTTCAGGAATGTTTGAGTTTACATACTATAAATACTACTTATTTAGGCACTTTTGGGAAAAGTACTTAACAGAGATCCCTTAATTGGAAGCAATTTAAAGTAGGATATGCCTTGCTTAGGTCTGGGAAAGTAGAGTTAGGTAATCTATAAGGCTTTGAGTGAACTTTCAAATTACTAATTTGTTTTTCCTACTTGTTATTAGGCCCTTGTTTTTGCCAGTCAAATCTCTACTTACTGTTGAAACTTTCAGCATTTCCAGCAGTGTTGCAGTAGATAAATCTTCTTCTACTCTCAGGTATGATTTAAATGATTGTAAATCATGTAAGCTCCTGTAAAACTTGTAATGCCTGTCTGCATTTTTGACCTCAGAAGCATTCATGTTGTGTAAATGATCGCACTGGTTTCCATCTTTTGAAATACACTTTGCTCACATGTAATCCTTCTGTTTTATTAGGTTAAATAATTTCATTTATTTGTACTTTTTAGTTGGATTGTGTCCTTTAACAACAAGCAATTCTGCGTTTTTAATAAGATTGGAATGTCCTGAAATTATGTCTATTTTATGAATTGTAAGACTTTAAGATTTCTTATGATTTCTTACTTTGAGACAGTATTATTAATTAATGGAATATTTAGTGACTAATGAAAATATCTGTAACTTCTAATAATTTTCTTGCAACTTCAGTTGAATATTCATTCTGTTTTACCTGTTCTGCTGTAAAGTATCTACCAAGTTGATTGTTTTTATTGGTAGAACCTTTTAAGTGACCTTGGAAATAAATGTTATGTTAACTTTATTAGGAAGAGAAAAAGACAAAAATAGAAATAAGTGTTAAGGATTAAGGCATTATTTCCTATTCTAGGAAGGATCAAATATATACATTGAAATGTAAGAAATACATAATTAGCAACAGGAAAAATAATCTTACAGTGGTTAATTGTCAGTAGATTTGGAAATTACGAAATATTAAAGTGAAGAGTTTGGATTTAAG